>VWYO01017061.1:0-21596 GCA_013400275.1 Rhadina sibilatrix | reverse complement strand
AAAAAAAAAGAGAGTCAAACTAGTTGGAAAAATAATTAGCAGAACAAACACTGCTGTTCCCAGAGGAGACCTCGTGTGCCAAACCCAGTGACTAGAAAGGATGGCTACAGCTGGGTTACAGCCCAGCCCTCCTTCCCCCTCTGGAAAACAGGATGGAAAATGCTGACAGACCCTGAACTGTATCTGTGAAGGTGAGAGTCATGCTGTAATAAAGCACAGCTCTGACAAGCAGATAAAACCAGGATTTAATTCAGAATCTGATGCTTAACTCTGTATAAGTTACTTCACTTCTTCTATAACTCTTCTCTTTCTGTGTTCATCACACCAAAATATGTACTGTTTCCATCTGCTAATACTCTAGAGCCTGTTTGACAACTGAATGCAGCTGAAAGCTCTTAATTCTTGATTTGCATTTTGTTTTTTAGGGGATGGGCCTTTTCTTTTTCCACATGGCAGTTAACACAACAAAGCTAGATGTTAAGAGCTGGCCTGTTCTTCACTGAGGTTTGCCCAAAACAGAACCCAATTTGGAAGAGAAAGCTCTACTCCAGAGCTTGTTAAATAGAGTTTGAGTGGATTGACAGTTATTTGAGGCTGATGTCTATTAAAGAAGTACCCTTGGTGAATATGTAGGAAATCCTAATTTTTGATAAACAAAGAAATTGAAAATATTATATAGATGCTAATGAATGGAACTTCAGCTCTGTCAGAATGAGTCACATTCATCCCTGCTATGTAGTGCCTAATATTTCACAACATAATAAAATCAGTGGGCCCTTATGAATGAGAGATTGGTTGTGCAGAGCCCTGTGAGTTCTGCTGGAGGTGTGCTGTGATTTACAGCCACTGTGAATCTTGTCCTATTGCAATCCAGAAAAGGGTCAGGGGGTGACAGGTGGGAAAATATGCAGCAATGATCAGTCTGAGGGGTCAAACCTGAACACAAAGCCAGGCAGTAAATGCATGTCTTGGCCCAAAGCCAACCCTCGCACGGGCCTCCAGGTGCCTTCATCCCGAGTGTTACGTGCCAGAAACAATTGGGAAGAAATTGGGAAGTTGTCAGTGCTGTGGTGCTGAAAGTGCAGCCCTGCTCTGTCCCCTTATAGCTTCTGCTCTTTTCCAGGCAATGCTTTTCCAACACCCCAGATTTGGCCAGGTCTGCAGGGATTCTGCAGTTCTCCATGCAGTGTTGCTGCAGCTGGGACTATATCCCAAGATTTTGGCTGGGAGAGATGCTCTGGGACATACCAGCATGGCAAACAGAGAGTTTGGGAATTGTCAGCTGAGGCAAAAGAAAAGCAAGAGACAAAGCAGGAGAGTGTGTTCACCTGGCACAGCCACTGTTCTAGCTGATTTTCATGCTTCTTCTGGCAAATACACAAACCCTTTGGGCAATTAGGAGCACCAGGGTTCTCTGTTTCCATAAAAAAGGGGGTTTCCATTAAGAAAAGGTCTGGCATTTCTGCACAGCAGCAAAGGTCCTCTCACCTGTAACTTCCCCTCATTTCCCTGCAAGTTACTTCCTTTCCAGATAAATTCAGCAGGCAAACCAACATCTCTCCCTGTCTTTGGGGATACCTGTGCTTATTCTAAAGCACTGCATTGTTTTGCAGGCTGAGACACTGCAGCCTGGAGGAGTGGTGCTCTTTGACGGCTGCTGGGGGAAGCAGGACACCCAGCTGGATGGACCTATGGTGCACCAGAGCTCAAACCTTCCTCAGCATCCCTTCCTGCTCTGCCAAATGGAGCTGTGGCACTTCTGTGTGAGAGCACAGCCAGAGCAGAAATCCCCTGTGCAGCAGAATCATGCAATGGATGAGAAAATCTCGTTGTGTTAAAATTTTTCTTGCTCTATCGTTTGACCTTTTGTGGTACCTGGGAGCTCATTTGTCTTCCAGCACTAACAGAAATAGGAAGAAGGAAGCAAATTAAAACCAGAGTGCTCAGAAAATTGAACATGGATTCAGATGGGAGAGGCAAAGCTGATTTTTCTTGTGGCTGTATCCCTTACCACTCTTTACTCATCCAAGATAGGTCAAACTTTTTAAACTTGGAAAATATTTTGTTCAGTCTGTTGAACCTAATCAAGCCATGATTCAATTATGTGGGTTCAGAAAGATGCTAGTGAGTTATTTGTGCACCTGGCAGTGTGTGCACAAATGGGTAATGTTCTCCAAGTTCTTGATCAGCAGCAGCTGGAGCAAATTTTTTACTTTGATGAGTAGGGAAAAAGAAGAAATCTATTTCAGTGCAGCAACAGTAGTAAATTTACATTACAAACATGGCAATTGCTAAGCATTACTGGAATTCAGCTGCCAGAATAAAAGCAGTGGCATTCATTTAGTTTCATTTCTAATTATAAGAGATCCTGATGAGTTCTTTTCTCCAAAATAAAAACTTTGCAAACCTAGCTTAATTACAAAACTACATGGGCCACTGCCCTCCTTGTCTGGCTACGGCTGTGGTCAGCTATCTTACCAAGCACTTTGAACTCATTTGGCTTTTGAGGAGGTGAAAGGCAGCTTTTGGTCCTGTGATTAGTGTAAAACTTCTTTTATTTCATAGCTGAGCATGGCATTGGGCAGCCTGGATCTGCAAGGAAGAGCTATCCATGATAAATTCAGAACATCTCTCATTCAGAACATGAGCCCCTTGTTCACTGTGAATCTCTGTCAAGCAGCTCCTCTCACCGGAGTAAATTTTTCAGTTCACAAATTTAAACTTTTGAGTTCATGAGACTGGGACTTTGAATTTTGTGTACACCTACCTGGTGTCTGGTGCAGTCAGTGGGAGACATTCTCTCAACTCCAGTGTAACCAAGTCGGTCACCTCCTTGGACAGGCAGCAAGCAGAGGGGTGTTAGAATAATTCACTGGCAATCAGAGGACTCCTTCCAGCAGCAGCATTGCAGGAGGGCTGGTGAGGACACAGGTAAAAGGACAGCAGGGCTCCAGGGCAGCAATCAGCCTGGTCACTTCACTGCCTGCAGTTCACACTTCAAGGCAGGTGACCCAGTAATAAACATTATTCAAGGGAGTTTGATGGGTACAGCTATTTTAAAAATGAGGCATGTGGAAACAAATCCTGCTGTCAGCATGGGAGTGATTTTACTGAAAGGACAGGGTGGAGAGAACCTTCCCTTTCAAGTTCTGCTCAAACAAGATTACTGAGGCTCTCCCTTCCACACTGAGGCATGATGCCCCCAAACCCTTCCTGAGACCCCAGCCCTTTGACCTTCCTGCAGAGGTTCTGGGAACCTGAGGCAATTAAGACATGGAAACAGGCATAATGTTTAAAATCTCCTGCCAAGGGCCCAAAATTCCTGAGCTCACAGTAGGAATGAAGTATTTCAGCTGTGACATAAAGCCTCTCCTGTTTGTTGAGCAAAGCAAGGCAGGGATCAGATCTGATTCATTACTAAACTTTTGTGTGCAGTAGCTCTGTTTTTTTCTTCAGGCTCTTGCTGCTATACAATGAAGTACATGATTAAACCCAGCAAATGTCAGCTCAGAATCAATCTGGTTGGAGCAGGTTCTTTTTAATTCAAGTTACTTCACTCATGTTTTCAGTTGCAACTTGCTGAACAGTTGCAGGGTATTGGTTATGTTACAATCCTCAGGAAAAATTAATTCTGTTCAGACCTAGTGCAAGCAAATTTTATTGTGCATGCAGCTGCTCAAGATTAAGTAATTATATGGTGAGGCTTTGGAGGCAATGAATTTTAGATGAAGCATATACACATTTTTATTATGCATACATTTTTCTTGATCAGTTTTCTCTTCATTTGGTCACTCGCTTATGTGGAAGCAATGAGCAAAATCTGCATATTTCACTCTTTAGAAAGAAAATTTCCATTTACATAGCTGCAATGCGTTCAGCCCACACATCCTTTAGTGAATTTTCAAAACCCACAAACCTATTACACTCCACACAGCAACTTCAATAAACAGGTCATCTCAGAAAGACCAAGGTTAAACCCTCAGCTGGCTCAAGAGTGTCTTCTCTTTTGAGCTGTCTTGGAGCTCACTTAGAACCATTTCACCTTCAGTTGAGCAGGGGGTGGCATCATGACCCAGGTCTCATCAGGGGATGTTTTACATGTTTGTTTTTGTTTTGGTTTTTTTTTTGGAGGGAGGCAGAGAGGAAAGAAAGAGAAGACTTCATTAATGAGAAAATNGTGTTTGTTTGTTTGATTGTTTGTGGGGTTTTTTTCTGTTTAGAAAAGGTTATAAATCAAAAGTTTCCTCCCTTTGTTTTGTTCTTTCCAGGCAGCTGAAAGTTCTTTCTGTTAAAGCTGGTTTCTGAAAAAAACACCAAAAGAAGACAAAATGGAGAAAAGCAATTCTGAAACAAAGAGCAAAAGGGTATGTTTTCAAAAAGAGCCTTTCAAAAATTTCACAGTCCACATTACCTAAAGTGTATTTATGTAACTGGTCCAACCTTAGCAAAGCCTGCAGCAGCTTTGGGTTTCAGGTCAGATCTGTTCACCATGATTTTGGCTCCAAATCTCAAAGAGGGGCTTTTGCTGCCACCCTGAGCATTCCCCTGCCTCCTGCTTAGACCAGGGGCTTTGCCCTGGGCAATGCATCCTGGAACTGTTTCAGCAAAGGCTAAGGGAGTTATTCTCCAGTCTTTATACCAAATCCATGCTCTTATGGGACCATCTAGCCACATGGATTTGAACCAGATCAAGCATGGACATGCAATTACATCTCTAGTGAATTAGGCAAAACGTGGAACAAGGAGCTTATGTTTATTTTCTGGTAGCTGAAGAGGACAAGGGATCACAGAAAATGTTAAAGTGCTTCAGACAGCTGGTACATGATCCTGACAGTGAAAACTGAACCTGTCAACTCTTTCTCTAAAAAATTTGAATCAGCAGAGCAAATTCAGTCAGTGGGTCAGTGCTCTGTGTCTAACAGCTGCAGCAAGTTTGGTCTAAGATGGATAAATTATATCACTGAACCATGATGTGAGCCTGCAGAAGATGTGAATACAACTGAGGGAAACATGTTTCTGTCAGAGAAACACACCCTGCAAGATACCTCACCCTAAAGCTCTTTGGCTTTTTGAGCCTTTGTCTGAGAGCCTTTTTCCATGACTGCCTTTCCTTCAAGCCCAGCTTGTGCAGTACATTGCCACAGTATGGGACACAGAAACACTGATGCTGTCTTCTGAAGAGGTTGTATAGACATTAAAAAAAAACCAAACAAACCACAATAAACAAACAAACAAACAAACAAAAAAGTATATCTATGCATTTACAGGTGTTTTTAGATAAATAACTGCAGGCACAAAGCTGTCCCTTGTTCCTATCCAGTCACATGGCAAAATACCCAATGTCTGATTGCCTGTGTAGAGCATGAGTCAGCTTTACAAATTCATCCAGGCAGGAGACTTATTTTTTTGTAAATACCATCCAGGATTGCCATCACTGGCAGGCCTCTTATCTGCTGATGAATGAAGACACCATAAGCAGGTGCTTTTTAATGGTCCTGTAAAAGAGTTCTGTGTGCTCAGAACACATTGATCAGGCAGGGCTGAGAATGTTCCATAAGACTTTGCTGTGAAATGAAAGTCTGGTCTGTAACTCAGCAGTTTTGACCCAAGGACTGTCCAGCCCCCTGATGTCACATAACAGCAACAAGAAACACAGGTGAGCCCCAGACAAGCTGCAGTAATTTCACTGTAATGTTTTCTGTCAACAGCTCCTAAAAAAAAACTCCTGATGTTGTTCAAAACAATGGATGTGAAAAGTGATGTGTCTTTGTGATCCCATGCACGTCAGTACTGCATGCATAAAAAAGGGATAGGTTTCTTTTAGGCTGTGTTTTCTATTACTGAAGCTGCTGATGCTGCTTGTTCTGTATTTTATCTAAATGTGCCTTATAAGCTGCCTCATGTGAAGGCAAAAGCAGCAGTGTAGTGCCAGAGGGGCTCAGGGGCTTTGCTGAAATCAATGCTTTGTTGACTTCAGTGGAGCACGGTGTTGACCCCCTAACAGGACTACTGATGATACATCTAAAGCCACTATTTGTACTGCAGTTGCCAGTAAACAAAAACAGCAAATTCTTTATCAAATGGGCCTTCAGAAGTGAGAGGAGATTTGCAATACGAAAAACAGGGCCTGAACTCTTGAAAGCTCAGCTGTACTTATTTTTTCTTGGTCTGTACCCGCCATGGGTAATGACAATTACATTGCCTGTCCCTATCTCATATGCAGGAAAAAACATATTAATAGTTGGAGGTGTTATTTTTTACTTTTAGACATTGTAAAATGAGAAGAGGGAAGAGGAAAGAATCTTGTTTTTATGAACAAGGGCCATAAAAATCAAAACTGGAAAGAATAGCAGAACACAGGACAAAAACATTTGATTTTAGCTTTTGGCAGTTTGTAAAAAAACCTTTTAATGAAAAACTGTTCTGCATGAGAAAACAAAATTTCTCAGTGAAATGTTTTGAGTACTTTGCATGGCCTTTTTTAATGGAGCTAAAGTCCAGAAACTTGTACAAAAAAATACCATAGTGTCCCAATGCCAGTATTTCTTATTTTTGGTGCTCCAAAAGCATAAGGAGAAAAAAAAAAATCTGTTTTTCCTCTGAGGTTTTCCAGTTTAGGGCCTGAGTTTCAGGTTTGTCTCAGTTGTCTGGACCAGGGTGAGCTGCTGCCATGTGATCCTGACAGACAGAGTTTGTCCTCCCTGACACAAACCCAGGGTGTGAGGCTGTCCTGGCTCCACATGTGGCATGTACAGAAATGCTGCTTTTCAGAGCATTTTGGTGTTCACTGGAGCAGGGCAAGGTTGGGTTTGCAGGGACTCCTGCAGTGGATGTGTCAAGCAATACAAATCAAAGGATTTCTTTTATAAGATTCAAACCTAATTTCTGACTGGAAGAACTCAGCTTCTACCTACGAGGCGTGCATGAAAGAAAACTTCAGAACAATGGCTTTGATGTCATCTGCCAATATTTTCATTTTAGCTTAACAGGGGATTTAAATTATTATTGAGTCCTATCTTCTGAAGAGAGCAAATGCTCTCTTTGAGAAATTTGATTATATTGAGCCTCTAACTGCATAAACACAATACCAGCCCCAGTGGACTAATTCCATTAAAACTTGAACTATCCACCTTGAAGTTGCTCATGAATACAAAGTGCCAGAACTGCTGGCATTGCTGGGTTTGCAAGGCAACTTGTACATTTATGTGTCAGATAATAAAAGCCATATTTATTTAGATATTAAAATGAACATATTTAATAACATATTTAAAAATGTCACTGTTACTCGAATGGTTTTTCTCTCTGCATGAATAATATTCTTTACTACAGCTATATATTACCTCCAAAATAATTCTTGCTCTGAATATTGCAAGGTGCTGGATCTGTGATCTGTTGTTGCTTCGCATATTTTTCTCTGGCCCAGCCTGGTGTTCAGCGTGGGCCCAGCAGCTCTGATACACTTCAACAGCACCTGTTGGTGAGATCTTGGCTCTGCAGGCAGTTCTATTTACACTGTCAAGGCTGTGGTTTAGAAAGAGTGGACCCTCCAAGGCATTCAAAGAACAGAGGTTTTATTTAGGGGGTCAGGGGATCCCCCAGCCTCAGTTCGATGCCTCCAGAGAGACCCCGAACCTTGGGCTGCAGGGCGTTTTTGTTCAGGACAGTTGAAGGGGTGGGTACAGAGTGTAGAAACCAATAAAACAATCTAAACAATACATGCCAGCTAAATTACCTAAACACTAGCAAATCTAAAGTAGGTTTGGGAGTGGTCTCAACGGGTTCCACCAATTGGTGGTTGCAACTCTTGGACCTTGAAGATAAAAATTCCGTGATGGACAGCGGGAATAATTATACATAAAACAGAAATGGAACAAGAAAAAGAACCAATAGGAAGGAATCTCCAAGCAGAGACTCAGGTTGTCTCAAAAACCCTTATCAAACCATGATAAGAATACATTCTAGGGCAAGAGGCCCTTTCAAGGTATCTACCACACTAAAATTACAATTAAAAAACTATACTAAAACTTATAAAACATTTCTTGCAAACCCACAATCTGTAGCATAGACAGGTAGAGAATTTTAATTTTCACAGCAGAAATGTCCATTTCAGTATTTTGCCTATCCAAACTCTGCTCTGTCTCACCAGTTTTTTTAATTCTACCTATCTTTTAGATAACTCTTTTCTATCTAAATAACATATTACTGCTGAGGTTTGGTAGTCATTAGGGAAGATCTGCCCAATTAGCATGTTAATTAGGACCTACCCAATTCAGGGATAGGGAGGTGATTGTTTTATTAGTATTCTGTGAGATGAAAGAAAGATTAATGACTGTGCCTGCAGCCCTTGAGTGGTATAGAAGTAACACTTCATATTTGAGATATCTGTGTGTGTGAGGAGGTGTTTGAAATGGCTGGGCTTACTGAGGGAGTTGCCTGCTGATTAGTTACGCCTGGAGCAGAGAAAAGTATAATTGAGTTTGTTTCTTGATGAGAAGAAAATGCTAGTACAAAGCAAACATAACAGGGCAGGAATGTCTGCTCTTACAAGTGAAGCCCCGTTGATGGACGAATTTCACCTAAAGCCCTGGTCCCTTGGACTGGGCTGGCAGGGTGAGGCTGGTGGCTCTTCCATGCAATATGGATTGTGCAAGTACTTAGAAACCTCGTGGCTGTAGATGGAAAGTGTTGGTTTGATGCCTTAAGCTTTGGCTTTCATGTTTTTCAGATTCTGTGCTGCTCAGGAGTGCAGTTCTGAGCCTCAAATTAAATGTTAAGTTCTCCTCACAGGNCTTCAAGATAGAGAGAAGAAATCCAAAAGAGGCTCCTTACCTTGAGCGTATTCCAAGGTTTATTCCAAGAAGGGATCTCAGGGGCCAAAGAGGAAGCACATGGAGGGATGGGGCTTTTTATCTCTTTTGGGATGGGGGGTGGGGTTACCTGGCTCAAGGCCATAGGTCAGAGTCAAGGGGCAGGTGGGGTCAGGCCAAAGGTACAGTCTCAGAGGGGATTTCAAGGGGGAGACCAAACACTAGGGGGATACAACACCTGCTTTATTCTCTTACCACTGTCCAGTCTCTGTTCCAGCTCAGCCATCCCAAGGCATCAGGTTTATAACAAACATCTCTTCCAGATGCTGGGTTTTCTGCCAGCCATGTGCTGCCCCACGGCCACAGAGTATGGCCCATGGGTACCTTGAACAGGTTGTGCCCAGGGCATTAAAATTCCAAGCACCTAAAATGAAGTGCAGGAACCTTGGGGGATATGTTCTGGTTTGTTGGACAGTTGGTACCACGCAGATTTGCTCCTCTTCTCCATGTGATGCCGTGAAACTGATACATTTCAAGATTATCTGGCAAACACAACTCATGCCTGTCATTTTGTTGCAAAACTCCAGCACTGATTTATTCCAGGCCTCTCAAATATTCATGTGTCCAGGGAAACATCAGATTGTTGGTTTCTTTGCTTCCTCTGAGTTCTGCATAGACAACATCTGTTTAGATGTACTTAATATGATATGAAAACTTTGCTCTTTGTTTCCTCTGTTGAATTTTTCAATAAGGAATACCAGCTTCTCAAAATGTAGAGGGTTGTCAAGGTGGTCTCATCCACAAATGCTCAGGAAATTGTACTCCTGGCTTTGGGATTTGAGCATATATTCCTTGTAAAGCAAATGATATCTTCCAAGTTTATCTTCAACAGCATAGAGGAGACCAAAACAAGATCCCTGCGGGCATTATCAGTCTACCATAATTTGTTCTGGTCCAAATGCTGTTCTTTAAGCCTTTGACCTATTATTGTCTGTGGTGCTCACCTACACCTCTTTGTTTGTCTGTCACTCATGCCAACCTTAAAATTTCTGTTAGAAATTGATGCAGTTCCAGGTAGATTTGCTAGAGAAAATTCTGTCATATTTAGGTGTTTCTGTTGACCCTGTCTGATGATCATAAAGAGCCAATTGATGCAGTAAATTCCCACTGCACAAGCACAGACCTTATGCTTTCAACATTTGTCTCAATGTTGGGATTTCTTTTTTAATCAAGTAGAGCTGGGATGAATTGCTTAATTCAGAATTTATTTTTTTTCCTTCTGTGGTGCTGTGTCATCCTTATCCATGTGAGTGCGTCTGGATCTGGATTGTAAATTAATCTCTTGCTGAGTTTTAAATTGGGGTATGAGCCACTCACTCATCTCCCAGAGAATGCAGAAACCATGAGATAAGGCCTCTGTGCTCATGTGAGTTACAGCCTGCCTGTTCAATAAAAAGCTGCAGATAGCCATAGTTTGTGATAACGATGTGGTTTTTCAAGTCACCCTGAGATGGAGTTTGCTATTTGTCAAACAACAGCATTTTGATAAAATAAAAGGAAAAGCTGCCTACGTTATCTTTTGACACAACCAACAGTACCTGTGAGAGCCACAGTTCTGTATAAAACAATTGATTCTATTGATATAAGAAAATTAGGTTTTTGTGACACAGGGAGGAGTTTTCTTTTTAGTCTAAAATGCTCCCCATTGAGAACTCCCACCAGGTGTGCTATGCTTTCTGAAGTCATTAATGTAGATCAAAGAATAATTAGGCTTTGGCAAGCATAAGGGGGTTTGATTAATCAGTTTGAACAGCATCCTTTTATCTCATAATCCCAACTGTTGAATCAGCGTGGCGTGGCCAGGCTGTAGGAAAGTACTCACACAATTGTTTTCCTCTTGCACAAAAGCATGGCATGAGGATGAAGCAGAATCCATCCTTTTGTTTCTTACCTTTCTCAAAACTGAGGACTAGGGAGAAGAGTTTATAGTAAATAACACATCCAGCACTGCACTGAACAGAGAGTGAACCAGAACACCCAATTCTTTGTGACTGATAGAGACCACCCCACCACAGAGATGTGGGAAATCCATGTAGTGGATTATCATCTGAGGACAGTCCTGTGCAATGAGAGACTGGTTCTTACTCTGGATGTGTCAGAGAACACACCAGGACTTTCTTGCTCACTTCCAGGAGTTTATTTTACTTTTTGAAAGTTTTGTTTGCTCTTCATAGTCCATTTGTCCAAAGATTCCTGTACTTTTTGAAGACATCTGTGCCATAGCTATGTAAAAAGCTACCTCTTCTTGCAGGTGGCCTGTCAGTTCCTGGTATATAAATGCTGATGAATAAAAAGGGGAGAAAGTCAGTGGTGTTAACATGATCCTATGTCTATAGAGCACCAGTAAGACTGTCTGGTATAAATGTGATCAGGGTTTGGTCTACAGAGACCTCCTCTGCTTTAATTACCTGGAAAGCCCCAGAAATTTGCTATCAGCATTTTAAAATCCATTGATTTGATTAGTCAAGAGGCAAAGAATCTGACCAGAATTTTTTTTAATTGACATTGCATGCTTCTGTTAAATAAGAGCACTCAGTCCTTCTCTGAGGAGAAGGCAGCTACTCAGGTGTCTTTTCTGTGCATCCCCAGAGAGAGCAGGGAAGAACAGATTCTTAAAATATGAGGGGACTGTGCAAGCCACTCACCAGGCAAAAAGAAAAGGGGAAGACTCTTTTCCTTCTGCCTTTTCTCCTGAAATGATGCTACTGACAGAGCAACAGGGTACAGGATGGAGAGACTGGAGCAGCAGCCCCTGTCCAGCAGGTCCATCCCAGTGCTGCTGCCAGAGCCCCTTATGGAGACACAAGGAAAGAAGATGTTACAACAAGGAGGCAGAGTTTTCCAAGCAATATTACACTGTTTGTCTTCTTCACTTACATCAACATCTCAGTGAGAAAACAACGAAGCGTTTCCTTCCACCTAGCAGTAAAAGATATCTCAAATAAAATGGGGGCAGTAATGCTTTTATTAACAAAGCATCTGCAGAACAAAGTGTTGCTTTCTCCTGCTTATTTCTAAATCGTACTCACACTAACTGTTGCATTCGTTTTCTGCATCCCTGACTGTGTGAGAGAAACTTGGGGAGAAATTACCTCAATAATGTCTTTCTAATCTTCCTTGTTTACAGCACACTTTTTGCTCAAAGTCATTATGACAGTCATGGAAGATTCTGAGTATGATGCAGTTATTGAATTTTAAATGAAAACTAAATTGGCTGTGGTAGAGGGGAAAGATATCTCATAACACAGTAATTTTTCCTCAGGGTACTGTTGCTACATTTTATTAGAAATAAGCAATTTTCACCATGTCTCCAAAATGTATAGTGCAGATAAATGTGAGATATTAATCTAAGGGAAAAGGGCTTTTATAAGTATTTAATGCCAAATGGCGGTTTAAAGTTTGCATGTCTTCTACATTTTTCTGGTGTGCAGCAGAAACTATTTACCCATTTTGCTGAAGTGAAACATATCTCAGTTCTCAGCATTGGTCAAAAGCCTCCTGTGGTATCAGTTAGGTGGGATTTAATTGAAAGGTCTGGAGGTTTTTTCTGCTTGATTTGTGCATTTGGGAAGCGAGGAACATTATCTGCATGTGGAAGGAGTTAAGGTGCCAGTGTGGCTGCTAAACAAAAGTGTTTGCAGAGCAGGTACCACTTTTCCTATTGGGCTCCTCCAGCATCTCCCCCTGCTCTGTCCCCACCAGCCCCGAGGTTTCCTTAGAGGGGTTCTGCTGGCAAGGCTGCAAAGGGAAGGCATTTGAGAAGATAAATACAGGGATGAGATAAAAAGCACCTCCATCCCAGGGTTGCAGCTAGCTGGCAGGTGTTAGCTCCACAGGCTGGCTCTGTCAGCTGGGACATCTCTGCAGGGAATGGCTCATCCCCAGCACAGCTCAGAGGCTGCCAGGAGGGAGCTGGGGGCAGCTTAGGGCCAGGGGCAGCCCCCTGAGCCCTGGCCCTCTGGGCAGCTCCCTGCCAGGGCCTCTGGAGAGCAGATTTCTGCAGCTGCTCCAGCAGCATCCTCCCTTCAGCCATTCCCTTCTTAGCCAGCAGCACTGGTGCCCTGGTTTTATGGGTTAGATTTGCTTTGTTCCTTGGGCAGCTCCCAAGTTAGGCTGCAAACAAGAGCAACATTCTAATCAGTGTTCAGTGAATTCTCATTAACCAGTACCAGTTCTTGCTCAGCTTCAGCTCCAGTTGCAGTTTGTCAAAGAGGTAGTGGATGTGAATTAATTGTTGCAAAGCAAGGGGTGTATTTCAGTAGTTGCAAAGTACAGATTAGTATGGAAAATCCAACCACATATGCTTGGTGGAGTCCATAAAGTCACAGTTTTACTCATCCTGGCTCTGAGCTGCAGCTCTCACCAGCCCAGAACAGTGTCCTTGTGCCCATCCCTGGTGCTCGTGTCTCCTGTTTGTTTTATGGCCGTAGCTCACACTGAAAACCTAAACACAGAGTAGGGTAAGAGGTTCAGTTTGATCAGAATGGGTGGGGCTGACGTAGGGTGAGTTATGGAGAAATCATGATTTGCTTGGCCTCAGGTTACTGTGGCCTTTGGGAAGTAAAACCTGCACAAAGTCCAACATGAGTGTCAGAGACATGCTCAAGAGAGTGCAGATAGAAGATTCTGTAAGATCCTCATAAACTGGTGCCATTTTCAGAAAATCTGGTTTGGAGTTTGAATTTTCACACTACTGCCAGGATGCTAAAACAGAAATTCCAGGGAGGTTTACAAGCGAGCTCGCAGCAAACCTCACACTAAGTAAGCTAATTCAATTTATCACTCCTAGTCGGGTGCTGGGATGAGAGAACATTTAGAACTGAATATAAGTCTCTTTCCAGATTAATCACAAGCTGTTGTATTTTTATGATTTAGTGGCGTTGTTTATGACCAACATTCATGGAAGATAACCAGTAGATTTTCAATAAAAGCTTTTCACCTAAAACTAAGATTATAACAATTTTAGGGGTAATTGGGCAACCGTTGAATTCAAAAGCTGATAAATATTGGGAGTTTTTCAAAACTGTTTATTGCCTACAGACTTAACGGCAGGTTAGATTGCCAGATGCATTGCTCTGTGATGAATGTAAAGCTTGTGAAAAATAATGTTGTTGTTCATGAGCTGAAATATATGGCAGCCTACAAGCAAATGAAAGGGGTGCTCTCCAATTTCAAATTAAGTCAGTAGTGAAAAGCATTTCCTAATTAACGAGGCTTCATTTTAGAGGAAATAACAAAATCCCTTCTAGTATACTTTTCACTCTTAGGGTTTTTTGTTTTGTTTTTGTTTTGTTTTTGTTTGTTTGTTGGGGTTTTTTGTTGTGTTTTGGGGGTTGTGTTTGTTTGTTTGTTTGGGTGTGTTTTTTGTGTTTTGTTTGTTGTTTGGTTTTTTGTTTTGTTTTGTTTTGTTTTTTGTTTTTTATTTTTTTTTAAATATGCTATCATGTTGCCATTGGTTGCTTTGCTTCCCGTGTCATCTGTTTGGGCTTCACAAACTGAAATGGGAGAGGTGTGTGTTAAGGAAAATTATTAAAAAAATTATGTGTACCTCACTATATGATTGGTGATCTGTCTACAAAGGCAGAAACGAAAGACAACCTTACAGTCATCATGTCTAAAGAGTTTTACAGTAATTTACACCAGCCTAGAAAAATATTTATAGTAAATAGATTGAAAAAGGTCAAAGATCTCTATTCTAAGGGAAAACTGTATCCTGTCTCCCTCCCAAGTGGAATTTCATGATCTTTGTATTTTGCTCTCGAATTTCCAGTAGAAGTGCTTGAATTTTTAGTACAATTGCTGTTTACAGTAATTTAGGACAAAAGCACTTTTCAGAATTTTCATGCATGGGCATGGGTGCATTTTTAATTAGGCAGTTTTGTTGAAGCCCATCCTCCATTTAATGATATTTTAATGAATTGTTTCCTGGTTTCCAGCTTCTCATTGACTGCCACCCATTCAATCTTACCTTCATATTTTGGACACACTCTGCTGTAAATAGTGTTTCAATTTATACACAAGGAGTGTAAATGTAGTTCTCATTTCCAGCATCATTCAAATGCCCACATAACTCTTATCCTTGTGGAAGTAAATTGAATCTGTCACGTCATCTTCTATGGCAGCCTGATTCTTGGTAACAAAAGATATTGCAGCTGACAGATGGAGCCACACACTACATAATTAAGTCTCCAGTGTGTGTCAGCTGCAGCCTTTCAGATACAATTAGAGTCTGACCACCCATTTAGGTACTTTAAATAAAAACAAAAAATATCTTTTAGGTGATGTGGAGGTTTCTGTGAAAAAAAAAAATAAACTCCAAAATGTGCTAAACAGAAAAAAAAAAAAAATAGGATTGTGTTCATTGCCAGACCTTCCAGTGATAAAATTTGATACAGGTCTTTAAATCTTTGCTTTACCTCCTTTTGCATTTATTATATCCTCAGTGTAGCTAAGCATAAACTCTTCTCAGTAGGGAGGCTCATGGAGGCAATGGATAGAAAATACATTTTCTTTGTAAAACTAGTTTTAGGAACCCCCAGCTGTGCAGGAGATACAATCACATTGGGTTTGTAACAGAAGATTTTAAAACTCAGGGAAACTATGAAACGACAGAAAACTTTCAGAAAAGACAAAAGGCATTAAGTGGTGTGTGATGCATCCAGAATTAAAGATGAGTCTGATGCACAACTTTGTTATCTGGTCTCATGTTTGGAGATCTCTATGTTTTTATGACTTTTCCTCACAAAGGCAAAGGGAGAGGAGATTTTAGCTAATCTGTTCCACTGCACTCCTGGTAAATGATCAGGTGCCTTACATCAATCACCTCTGCATACCTGAGGTGCTCTGGTTTATAAGAACACTGAGCAATATCAGATCTCAGTGTTCTCCTGTCATGCCTGTGTTTTTAACCTCCAAAGCTGATTCCATTATTTCTGACACACACTCCTTTGTTCAGTCTTTCTTCCCTCCCTAAAACACACCCAGCAGTTGCCTGGAAGTCATTACATTGGTGCACCAACAGCAGCAAAAGCAGCTCACAGAGTTACAGCTGCTTCTTCACATTCCATTCTGCTTTTTAGGTATGTTTTGTTTCATTAAAGAGAAGTTCCACGCTGCTTTTATTACTCTGACTACTAATGAAGGATAAGCTCATTAATTCAGAAGTTTTAATTAAATCACTTGCAGAGGGACCTGCTTGGCATGAAAATATATTCAGTGTCTGACTGTAAGGAGCCCCTGGTGGTGCAACCTTCCTTGCTGACCATCCACCCTGGACACTTGTATCCCAAACCAGTGTTGGTGGGAAGCTCAGGAGGCAGGAGATACAGAGATGCACTCCCCAAATGAAGGGCTTCAATCACCGAGACAGAATTTTAGCTTTCAACAGACATATCAAATGTCTAAATATAGAAAAATGGAAGAACAACAGGTTGCCAAGAAGTAAGTCAGTTAACTTTTCCTACAAAATTAACCTAAAATGGGATTGGATGCCTCATAGCTGATCCTATTGGGTTACTACTTTAGGCTGGGGAGCCATTTCCAGCAGTTTAAATTACAACTGGAGTCAGATCTATCCACTCTTTTTAAGCCTGAAATCTCCAGAAGGCACATGCACCTCTGTAGTACATCTGCATTCAGAAGTCCCAGGACTTGGTCTACCTCTATGGCTTTTATCAGATAGACTTGATTTTAAGAAATAAATGTTTTCTTCGGAAAAAAAAAATAATCTGCCTAATTCTGGGAACTGTAATTGGTGATGAATATGGCCTTTGACTCACCTCTTTCATGCTCCCTGCCCCAATCTGGCATAGATTGACAAAATTGATTTAAAGACTCATATTTCTTATCTTGTTCCATGCTTCTCCCCACCAAAGCAACCAAGTTACAAAGCTTTCCTCAGATAAAATGCATTATTGAGAATGCCATTACCCCACGTGGGCTCAGGCAGGAAATATTTTTCCTCGCAGTCAACAAAAGAATAGGAAAAGACAGAGAAAATATCTTGACTTTATTTGTCAGACTTCAGCCTGTTGCTTCCCTTTGGCCTGTGCCTCTCAGATCTGCATTGCTGTTTGAGTTTTCAGAGTTCTGGCCCTGATAGGGCTGTCGTGGGAAGGTCTGATGTTGATCTTGCACACTGATGTAAGGTAGGAGAAGCCCCCCAGGCAGGACCTCGTCACTGCAAATCCAACTAAAAGCTGTAATAGCCATCATCCATTAGGTAGAAAACCTGGAGAGAGCAAATGCTCTTATCTCAAATACCAAATTTACAGTAATTAACAATTTTAAATGCAGTTGCAGTGTTTTATAGACTGTCCTTTCTATGATTGTGGGGAATGGAAGTTAATGAAAATACACTGGATAATAGTTGTTGGCTGAAGGGCTTCCATTAGCTGATCCAGCACCTCCAAATGTGCACATAGGTAATAATGCAGGAGATGAACCTGCAAGAATTGAACTGGGGTTTTTGGTTGGTTTTGTCATTGAGATAAAAAAGATGTTTCTCAGTAGGCTCAGCTGGGGTATTACTGCTGTTCATATAGCAAAGTGTTTTGTTGGAGAGATGAAGTGCCTGCCTATAAACTAGTTCATTATCAGAAACCTGACAAATACTGAGCTAATATCATGTCAACAACAAACTGGGGATAATGCATTTTCTCTTCTAATAGATTTTTCCTTACATATAATCATCAGCAATACTAAAAAATTACAATGGAAAAAACCAAAAACGGCTCCTGGAATGTGTCTGCTCTCTGCGATTCGCTGTTCGTCTGAATCAAAGTATCAGGTGCAGAGAGGATGAAAATAATTTGTTTGGGGATTACCTACACACAGAAAGAAGCTTGATAATCACTTGAGTGAGTAGCTGCTACATTTGTCTGCTACCCTCTTGCCTAGTAATCGTTGTTGAATGCAATGAAATTATTGTTTCCAGGGGTGGGGAGTGAAGGAGAGCTCATCTGCTTCCCCACTGCAGAAGTGTCAGCAGCCACTTAGCAGGACTTGGGCTTCGGGAGGGCTGTTAGCTGGATCTACAGTCACTGACCAATTAATGTTGTTTGGGTTTTTTGTCCTTAGGGAAACATAAACACACAGCACAAACAGGGAAGTTGAATACACAGACCAGTTTAGTCCTCAGAAAATGCTCAGTGCATCTTCAACACAACGTGGCACTTAATGGCACATGTATAATTATGTTTTATAAAGATTTTATAGCAATGGCCGGAATAATATTAATGATGTGTGAACATAGGTGGCAAGACTAGATTTATGTTTCAGGCAATTACATTCTACAAGCTGAAGTAGAGAACAGAGGTAATTAACAAGAATAATGAAAGCACTACCTTCCCATAAATCACTGTTAAAAAAGAGTAAATAATAGAAGACAAAGGGATTATGAGTCAAGTTGTGTCGTTATTCATCAATTTTAGAGCAGAAGGGTGGGTTTAATTAGTGAAATGGCATAGCACTTTCTTGTTGCTTTTCAAGTAGTCTTTGTGCTCTTCTCTCACTGGGAACAAACATCTGATTGAATGCAAAATGGCAGTGATTGCCTTCTCCACATTCCTGATTAGGGGAGGAAATTTCCCTTTGTGCTCCTTTGAATGAAGCAAAAGGAGTGATTAGTGGCCAGACTGGAGTGGGGAATTTTGCAATCCTGATTGCAGGTGAGGGTCTCCCTAATCTGCAAAGGGTGAAAGCGCCCACTTCCCCAGCAGGTTCAGTTTTCTGTGACTTGTTTAGTTCCAGCTTTTAATCTGCAATGCTTTTTGGATAAGAAAGCAAATCAGTCTCCACTGTGAGGACCCTTATCTATTACTTAATTTTTCCTTGTCTGATCCTAAGAGAAGACATTTCTCATGCCAGGCCATGGGAAGCTGCTGCAGAATCGCAGTACCATGAGCAGCAGGAGCCCATGAGGATAAACACAGTGTGGCTGCTCAGAAAGCAGAGGGCAAGAGCTGCCACAGTCCCAGAGCAGGGTCACCAACTGGCAAAATACCCAGCAAAGTTCCTAAACATCTTGTTTGTTGTTTTCTTCTGCTTTCCCTCTGCCCGGCTGGTACTTGCAGAAGAACTGGCAACAAGTCTTTCCGGGTCCTGGAAGGGAGGTGAGGTACAGGAGCCTTACCAGAGCTTTCTGGGAGGATTCTCTTGGCAGCATGTAGCAGCTAATGGCAGCATACAGACACGACACGGCTTCTGAGGGTGTTGATCAGACATTTGGGGGTTTATTTGGGGGTCCCACGCCGGGAGGGAGCAGCATGGCTCCTACAGGAGAGAGGGAGGGAGAGAAGAGGAAAGAAGGGAGAGAAGGGGGGAAGAGCAAGAGGCCCAAGAGCAAGACAGCAAGTAAGAGAGCAGGTAAGAGGCCTTCCCCCTCCTGTCCTCAGCTGAAAAGGGCTTTCCAGCAAGGGGGCAGATCCAAGGCTTGGACTAATGGGATACTGAGGGTAGGAGGGGTTGGGTAACAATTGAGTTACAATGAATGGCAACCTAGGGGGTGGTTTACAACAACTCGGNATTGTTTTATTGGTTCATACACTCTGTACCCACCCCTTGAACTGTCCTGAACAAAAACGCCCTGCAGCCCAAGGTTCAGGGTCTCTCTGGAGGCATCGAACTGAGGCTGGGGGATCCCCTGATCCCCTGAATAAAACCTCTGTTCCCTGAATGCCTTGGAGGGTCCACTCTTTCTAAACCACAGCCTTGACAGTATAAATAGAACTGCCTGCAGAGCCAAGATCTCACCAGAAGGTACTGTTGTGGCGTATCAGAGCTGCCGGAGGCCCACGGTGAACACCAGGCTGGGCCAGAGAAAAATATGCCAAGCAACAAATTACACTTGCGTTGTAATATTTTAGCTGATACAAGGACTGTTCCTATGGAAGTTGTTCTATATTCTTTTCATTCCTCTGAGGGCTGAGCAAATACGGACTGAAAAAAATGACTAACAGAAGAGGCTTTTTTCATCCTGATCAGCTTGGGCTCTGATTTAGACTGGCTTTACAGACTAAGGGATAAGACAGTTGCTACTTGTAGATGCGTTTGATCTCTCATTGCCAAGAGGACACGCTGCCATTCCGATAAGAAAAAGTAACGCCGAGTTATTTCTCCATTCACAGAACACAAATCTGTTCCTGCAAGCAGTTTGCCAGATTGTGATATAATCAATACAGCCTCTTTACTAATCCCCAGTCGAGGGCCATTTGCACTTGGTGCCTGCCTGGTCAGGCAGTTTCTTTGCACTGCTGAAGAGTTGCTACCAGGCACCATGAGATGACTCTTTCACAGCTGGGTGAAGAAATCTTACCAACCTGCAGTATGTTTTATAGAGCATTACGGCATCCTTTGACTGAAAAATAATGAGAAATGGACTATTAAGTATTAGTCATCATAGCACATGCAAAGCTTGTGGGCCAAGGTTAATTAAATTCAATAACGGCATATGCAATAAAAATGAGCAATTAACAGCAGATCAGATTATTCTGATCTGAATCTGGGAAGATTCCGTCACTGTATTTGGAATAAAAAGACTGAAACTTCAACATTGACAAAGACTGTGAAACTCCAACTGTGACATATATGGAGAGGAAAGCTCCACATTTCCTGTACTGCAAGTGGGTAAATACCTGCATTTGTCCTTGATTACATACTGCTTTCTCCTCCGGCTACAGACCTCAGCATGAATGTCCAGCCTCCTAAGTCACCTCCAGATAGTGACAAAGTGCTCTGTGTCACACTGAGAACACACACACTAAGTATAAGAGGTTGCAGCACAACTCTAAGGAATACTCACAGGATATCTGCTGATTCAATATTGCAGCTGCTCCACCCTACAGACCACAGGGTGAGTGAGAAATGGAGCTGAGGGGATGGAGAGCTGAGCTGAGGGAGTTGCTCATTCAATACTGCAGAGTCTCTTGTTTCATTCTCTCTGGAGACACCAGGACAAAGGTAATGGAGGAGATCCATTGGGAAAAGCCTCAATATTTTCTTGTGCATTGCGTCAGGAAAAAATCTCTGTGGTTCAGAAGCAGCATTGATTGACCAGAGTCATGTGGCAGCCCTTTGGGTTGAAAATGTCAAGGCATGGGACTTCCCAAGTCTTTTTAGATCTGACTGAATTAGAAACCTAGCTTGAAAAAGATACTTTGTGATGGTTGACTTAAAACCCCCCAATGTAATAGAAGCTAATTCATCTTTTCATAATATATCTCATGTTGTCATAATGCTTGCTGTTATGGGTGGTAGTGAACATGTAGTTTTAGGAATGCCAAAGGGAACTCACCAAGAGCAGAAGAAACATTTCCAACTCCAGGAAAAGGACAATGGAATTACAATACCAATGAGAGGTGGAGAGCAGATGATCAGCATTTGTTAAGGATTGATGCCATTGATGATCTCTTATCTGGGACATTAAGGGTACTCTAGAAACTTCCTACACACCCAGGAAACCTTTTCAAGCATGGCCATGGTCTCCTGATTCTATCAACTGCATCATCAAGAGACGAAGAAATTCTAAAGAAATTCTAAAAAAAGACCTAAAGAAATTCTGTACGGAATTTAATTCTGGAATTAAGAGTCCAGCCCTGGAAGTGCTCTTAAAATTTATAACATTGCTATTACAAAGAACATATTTCACCCTTCACCAATATAACATTATCATAAAAACATGAATTAATCCATCACTACAATTCCCTCTTCTTTTTATTTGTAAATGTTAAT
>VWYO01017052.1:8823-18837 GCA_013400275.1 Rhadina sibilatrix | reverse complement strand
CCATTTGGGTGGGTGTTTTTGGCAAACAGCCCAATGGAGAACAGCTGCATTTCTGAGGAACAGCTAAAGAGACCTATCAGTGTTTTTGTCTCAGCACTGAGCCAATTGCTGCCAGGAGAGCAAAGACATTTCTGGGTCCTTCACCTTATCAGAACAGCAAGGGGGTGAGTCTTAAACCTTCCCCTCTGTGGAAACACCTGGCATGGGGTGCTTTCCCTACAGAGAGCACCGTCCTGGGCCTGAGGGAAGCCCTCTGAGGCTGCAGGGAGCTGGAGCATCACCTCCCTTCCACACCACAGGGCTGCAGAGGGAGAGGAGCTGCTTTGTGTAACACGAGGCTGCTACAAAAGAGCCCCACACAGCATGGAAATGATGCCAGGCAAAGCCAAGAAACCCTTGGTAGGTGTTGGGGAAGATGAAAAAGGAAAACCTTATAAATAAGACTGCTTAGGTTTTGAGAATATGAAACTTATAAGTGAAGTAGAATTGAAAGCAAGTTTTGATGTTTAGAGCTTTAGTTACTGGACAACTGGAGAGCAATAGTGTGGCTGCTGCAGGTAATTAATCCCCTTTGGATTAAACAATGCCTTTTTTTTACTGAAAGTTGAAGGGTCAGAGCAGACCCTACCAGCTTGGCAGGAGGGGGCCCAAGAGGAGTTTTTAAGGATTGAAATATAACACAGTGTGGTAATGTAATGATTCTTATAGGCTGCATGTAAATGCTGTAGGATTTGTATCTTGTATTAGATTGGTTGGTGTCAGTTAGAATATTTAGTATAAAAGAAAATTTAATGTATTGTAATGAGAACTTTGCTCTCTTACTCTTGCTCTTGCTGCTCTTCCTTCTCTCTCTCTCTCTGCTCTGAGCTGCAGCTGGCAGCTCTCAGCAGAGCCCCTTCACCCAGGCCCTGTGCAATAAACCCCTGCTCCAAGTGAGCTTCTGGCTTGGTCCAGCTCAGCGCCCCTGCCTGCAAACCCTGCCTAGCTCACAGCCTCAGGCTTTGGCCCATCCTGCAGTCCAGTTGTTTATACAGCCAGCACACAGGGACAGTGCAGGGAAAGGGCTTCCTATGGAAAACAACCCAATTTCTTCACAGCTGCCTGCTGCCTTAGCATCTGGAACCTTAGACACTGGGTTTGATCTTTGCTCTTGCTCATTCCTGCACAGAACGGGAGCGGTGTGGGGTTTGTTTTCTGCTGTTGTGAATCTTGGGACTGATGGGGCAGCTCCTCTCTGTCACTGGGGGTATGGAGGCACGTGTGACAGGAGTGTCTGACCCTGCTGGCTCCTGGGTACAGCTGTAATGCAGTGAGGGAAAGCAGTCATTTTTTTTCTCACTGGTGGTGCACGTGGTAAAGCAGCTACGGCAAAAAAGAAACGGCACCTGTCCCAAAAAAACAGCAAACACCACACGAGTGTAGTAACACAACAGCTGAAGGTTTCAAAATGTTCACAGTCTTATGGTGGGTGCAGGCAAGAGGAAAGCAGGAAGAATGGAGTTTCACACTTGCAGTCACAGGAAAGCACCCAGAGGAAGGTCTGGTTCAGCCACGACAGAATGTCACTGGCACCCTTGGTTCAATGCTGTGAAACTCCTGAAATTTTCTCATCTCTACAGCTTGCTTGTGGCCTGATACTCCTTTGTCCTGAACAGAAAGGAGATCCCATCTTTTGATTTCCTCCCCTGCTGTGAAAGCATGACCAGATTCACCCAGGCCAGTGGAGCTGCCAGGATAAAAGTGGTGCTTTATCTGAAGAAAGCTCGGTCACAGGAGTTTGCCTCAAGGTATCTGTCATCTGGGGAATCACAGAGATCATTCTTAGCCCTCTGGGATTAGGAAGGAGTTCCCATCCTGTAGCTCCAGGGGCTCCCTTGCATCTGCAGTCATGTTGAGGTGATGGGATTTTGACAACTTTTCTCCAGAGTGTTTTCGTTTCTGAAACCTTGTTGGTGTGATAACATTAATCAGCACTTCTGTGGAAACAGTGCTTTTGGAGATGAACATTGTAATCAGGATGAAGAGCCTCTGATGAGTATTGCTGAAATTAAAGAGTCTAAATTCAGCAAAATTGCTTTTGCGGGGAAGACGCATTCCCATCGGAAGCCGCCGTTATCCAGGAGCTCCAGGCTGGCCTGACAGAGCCAGGGATGCTCACAGTCAGAGGGGCTGGAGCCCCAGCAGAGATGCTGCTCACCCCTCACGCCTTCCAGTCCTACTTTCCCCAGTGTGCCAGGGCTGTCCCTCCTGTGCTGTCTTCTGGTCAGACTCTCTTGCATCCCTGGCTCCTGGGAGGTGGTGCAGAAGCAGGAAACCTGGCCCATGCCCGTGCTGGAGAGACTGCCAGCTGCCCATTGCTTGCTGCAGGGCTCCTCATTCCAGAGCCTGCTGCCCTGCTGCAGACATTCAGATTTTCTCCCTGGTGTGGTCCATAGATGTTCCAGGGCTCCCAGTGAGCTGCAGAGTCGGGACAGAAGTCCTGGGGTGACAGTGCTGGCGTCCTTTGATGCCTTGGGAAGGCTGAGCTGGAACAGAGGCTGGGCAGAGCTGGAGAATCAAGTAGGGATTTATTGAAAGGCCTCCAGGATCCACCTTGGGCAGGACAGGGCCTGACCAGGGCTGCACCCAGGGTGGACTGAGAATGGTCACAAAATGCCCAACTGGTCACAAGGTCTCACACTTTGATAAGTTTTGGTCCATCTGCATTTTGGTGTTTAATTGTCCAATTCCAGCTCCAGGCTGTGAGGTCCCATCCTTCTTGTTCCTCCCTCCAGCCACCCTTGGTTGTGCTTTTGGGCTGAAAGTTGTCCTTGGTGTGCAGCAGGAGCAGGATTTGTTTTGTGTCCCTGCTCTGTGCAGAGCTGAGTGACCCTGAATGTGAGCTCAGAGCTGCACCCCTGGGCAGAACCTAGAAAACATGAAAGCTGAAACTTGGGGCCACCTTCCTTGGCCTCCCAGTGGAAGGGGCTGTCTCCAGACTCTCCTGGATACGTGTAAGCCTTGCTGAAGGCAGCAGCTTCTGCCATGGGGGCTGGAGAAAGGCAGTTCTTTGCCCCTCCCTGTTGCAGCAGTATAAACTGGAGTAAATTCCAAAATAAATATCCAATTTTTTTTAATATATATTTATCCAAATAAATATCCAAACCCAGAGAGCAATGCAGGGGTGTAATGTCAGTGTTGGTGTGACTGGAATTAGGTAGTTTGTGCACGAACATGGCTAAATATGAAAGAAAGATATCAGCTTGTCCATGAACCTGTCAAGGGGTGAAACATTTCAGAAAGTTTGGCCTGTGAAACAGAAATGCAAAGACTGAAAGTATCACTTCCCTCCAAAAAGCATGGAATGACTCACACTGCCCGTGCTGGGGCCACAAAGCTGCAAATGCACAGCTCTGAGGCAACCCAAGATTCTCTTTTCAGCCTCCACGAGTGGCTTCCTCCTTTACCACCTTCCCTGGAAAGAGTGAGGAAGGCAGAGGAGAAAGCAGAATTTCTTACTGCTGGCTACTGCTGCTTATGCTTCACACGCTGCTACTTAATGCTGTTAATGCAGCTCATACAGCACAGGGCAGATTTAATACGCAATTAAAATAATTACTAGGTAATCATTAATAATTTCCTGCATGTTCTCAGGGCCCTGGAAGCAAGCTCTGTGCGGGCAGAGCAGCAGTCCTGCATGGCACATCCCGTCAATGATCAAGTGTCCTCATTTTTTTTTTTTTCTCCCCTTCCTCAAGATCATCTGCCCAAAGTAACAGAACCACAGACATACAGAATGGTTTGGGTTAGGAGGGACCTCAAAGATCATCCAGTTCCAAACCCTCTGCCCTGGGCATGGGCACCTTGCACTAGAGCAGGTTGCTCAAAGCTCCATCCAGCCTGGCCTTGAATGCTTCCAGGGGTGGGGCACCCACAGCTTCCCCCTAAAATTTCTTCCTTATAGCTGGTCTAAATCTACTCCCTGTTTGGGGGTGGTTGGAGGCCAGAAAGAAGAAGAAGAAGGAAGAAGAAAGAAGAAGGAAAAAGAAAGAAGGAAGAAGAAACAAGAAGATGAAGAAGAAGAAAGAAGAAGGAAAAAGAAAGAAGGAAGAAGAAACAAGAAGATGAAGAAGAAGAAAGAAGAAGGAAAAAGAAAGAAGGAAGAAGAAACAAGAAGATGAAGAAGAAGAAAGAAGAAGGAAAAAGAAAGAAGGAAGAAGAAACAAGAAAAAGAAGAAGAAGAAGAAGAAGAAGAAGGGAGCTGATTTTGCCTGCTGCTTCCTTTTGCACTGTCAGAAACATCCCCATTCTTCTTGAGGCACAGAAAGGGGGATGTTGTCAGCAGCCAGAAGAAGGTAGGAAGATTTGCTAGGAAATCTTTCTCTGTGGTGTTCAGAGATGGGTATGGGAGCCCAGAGAGGCTGTAGGATTTCCCTGTCTGGAACCCTCAAACTTCAGCCAGACCTGGTCCTGAGCAACCTCATCTGAGCCTGGCCACGGTCCCTTCCCACCTGGATGACGCTGTAATTCTCTGTGTTTCCAAGGACCAAAGGTTCCATGGAGGAGCCTCTCTGGCACTGTTCTTCACCCTGCAGGAGGCCCAGAGCAGAGAGCAAAGAGCTTCTTTCGTGGGCTGGTTCCAGATTTCACCTTCACATCAGACACCCCCAACCTTGGCGCTGCGCTTCATCTTCTGCTAATTAAATATTCAGGACTGGAAGGCAGTGGGGACAGAGATTGATCACTTGATATTTCAGCTGTGATTACTGTGAATTCATTCATTTAAACCGATTTTGGAATTTATTTTTTTCTTGCTTTTGAGGGCTGCCTTTGGAGGGTTTAATAACATTACTTCTATTGACTGCAAAAATAAATATCCGACAGCTCCAGTTTAGCCACGTCTCACTTGTATGGATGCTTTCTGATGTATAATAATAAATACATCCTTGTTAGGAATACATGATCTATAAATCAAAATTCCCCAGGCCTTTGATTAATCTGTGAGGGTGGTGTGAGGAGGATTGCTTTCAGCCTGTCACAAGCAATCCCTGCTCTGGGCTCCAGCAGCAACCACTGGCACTGAGCTCACGAGTCAGATCCTATTCAATCCCGTTTGTTTTCATTTCCCCATAACCTTCAGAGACATTCATTCACCTCTGGGGCTGAAATTTTTTTTCTGTGCTGTGCCTCTGCCCGGGGAGAGCTTTAGACAGCTGTATTTTGGGAGGAAGGGCAGTGAGAGGCATTCTCTTCCCCTCCCTCCCATGGCAAGGGCAGTGGGATAACATTGGCAAAGTAGCCTCTCTCCAAAGGGATGGATGCAGCCCACAGCTGGAAGTGGCTGCCTGAGGCACATTTACCAGCACACCAAAAACATGGTATCAAGCAGGAACTCCAAGGAGTCACACAGGAAATAGTTTGGTGTAGCCCCAGACATTCCCAATCCTGCACAGGCAGTGCCTGGTCTCATTTTTGGGGTGCTCCACTGCCTGGGCATCATCCCCATGACTGGGAGAGGGCAGGGGGTTGGGACATCTCCAAGAGAGTGTAAAATGTTCAGAAATAAAACGCCTGGGCCTCCTGATGCCAGCAGGTTTTCTGTTTTAGTGTAGGCCATGGATATCCATGTCCTGCTCCCAGCACTTGAAAACCCTTTTACCTGAGGCTTTTGCATCAGTCAGTTCTTGCTTAAGTGTCCTGGCCTCCCTTTCTTGCCCTGAGTATGCTGTTTCCACTAATGAAGGTGATGTTAGTTAACAAAACCTCTTTTGAAACTCTTGTCAAAGCTAGCTAGCCCTAGGTTTTGAGATGGCCCACCTTGCCTGCCTGTCCACAATCAGCCCTGGACAAGAGTCCTGCAGGTTTATGGCCATGGGATAGTCCCCCTGGAAGCCTGAGTGACCACATAACATAACCACAAAACCATAACCACGTTTTCTTCTGTGGCAGCAGATTTGCCAGCTCAGAGTAGGAGATGTGACATCTTGTGACGTGGATTTAGTAAGGCAACTAAAAAATTCACATAACCCCCCCCAAAACCCCCCGATTTTTTTGGCAACAAGATTATGGTTTTACTTAACTCCAGCCTTAACTTAAACCCTAGCTGGCTCTTGTAGATTAAACTCGTTCTTCTCATACAGTTATTTTTAATGGCCTGTGCTCCCGAGGCTGCCGGAAGCGTAAGGGTTCTGCTTTTAAAATAGCCAAGCACTTTTAAGCCTGTGCCTGCAGTGGATCTGGAAACAGTGAGAGATTCTCAACAGTTCCAGGCCCTCTGCAGAGTTAAACTGCAGCGTGGTGGTGCTGAGGTTCCCTCTCTGCCTGGAACTGAGTCAACAGGAGCTAAGATAAGCCTGGGAGCAGCCGGTGCTCTGTTGGCGTCAGCTGGGGTGTCTCTGCAGAAGGAACATATGTTCTCCAGAGCAGCCCCTTCATTTGCTCTTCCCTCATCAACTTTTATGGTATGATTTTCCCCCCTGACTAAATTAACAGGTTTTTTTTTTTTTTCCTTTTAATTTAATTTAATTTTTTTTTTTAAATTTTTATTTTTTTCCCTTCCCTTGTGAGGCACGTAGGGCTGGGTGGCAGCAGCTTTCATTGATTAAACTGATGAGATCTTTCACGTCCTACCCAAGAGGAAAAACTTGGAGAGCTGGTAACCTGAGCGCTGTTCTGGAAGATCTTAATGATTGTCAGGTTGTTAAATTGGCATCCATGCTGCATGGTAAAGAGGGAGAAAAATTAGATGGAGTTACATTATGCTGGTGAATAAATCTCCAAAGGCTGCAGGGTCCTCAGAAATGTTCTGCAAACCTGCTGGTGGTGCAGGGGATTAGATCTGCCAAGCACATCCATAAGAAATCACAAGAAAGAACAGAATTCGAGGGGGCACAGAAATAAGAAATGGAGCTGTGTAGGGAAGCATATTAACAAATGTTTCAAAAGGTAAAACATTTGAGGAGGAATAAAGGCTTGTTCTCTCCATGGAGAGAACTTGCCTGTGGAATCTCCCACACGGGATCCAGGAGAACATGGCCAAGCTTGCTGCTTATACACACCTGTTCTGGATGGTCTAAACTAACTTAGGAGCTTCAGGAAAAAAAATGAGCTGGCCACTAAAATTCATTTTGTTAAACTGCAAAATCGCATCTGTGCCTGCAGGGCAGCCTTCAATATGCATGTTTGCTGTTTGTCTCTGAATCCTCACCTACCAATTACAAAGAGGATCTGATGATTTGTGAGACCCTGTCAATCGTGGTGAAAATGTCTCTCTGCAGCTCAGCAGAGCTGAAAGTGGGACGTGAGCAGCTCTTGGGAAAGAGATCCAGGGAAAAGCAGATGCCATGGTTATCCTGCTGCAGAAACCCCACTCGTGCCTCGGACTGGCAGGAGACATGAGGCTTTGTGCACTCTGTCTCAGAGAATTCCATGGAAGCAGCAGAGGGACAGGGAGAAGGGATCTGGGAACCAAGGCATGGCTGAATGCTCTTTAGGAAGAGTTTAAATATAAATGGAAAGATGACAGCAGAAAGGGCTGTGATCAGGTCCTGCATGAGGAAGGGTGAGAGCAGAGAAACAGCAGCTGCTGCTTCTCACCACTGAAAAACCTCCAAAGATTTTTTGACTTTTTTTTTTTAAAGAGATATTTAAAAGAGACTGAAGAGAAGACCTTCTCTTCCACGGATCCTTTGTTGCACAGTGAAGCCATGGTGCTCCCTGCCAGAAACTGCTGCACAAAATGAAGACCTAAATGAGAGAAAGAAAATGATTAAAAAAACCTCTTCCGGAGATGATCTGTCAGAGGTTGTCTAACAGGATTAATAACTCCTGTGGCCTGCACTCTGACCAATATGCTGGGCAGATATGGCAAGGAAGAGGTGCCTGTGTTTCTCCCCTAGGATTTGTCCCCAGCATGTGATCACACATTATATCACAGAGATACAGTGGCTCTGCCTGGTCTGTCTATCTGCTGGAGGAACATCTTTTTGCCCTGTGTGTTTTTCCTCCCTGCCACCGAGTTTTCAGGCTGTGCCACGGTGTGAAATCACAGAAACAAGTGCAGGGAACTCTGTTTGGGTTGGATCCCTCCAAAGGGGTAGCAGCAGTGTAGCACACAAGGCCAGGTGACAGATTCTGCAGTGCATCGGAGACAATAAATCCATTCTGCTCTACATAATCTCCAGAGCCCAAGTACAAGGTGCCTTGCAGTCAGCGTTTTCCATGTGCCCCTGAATGCCTTGGAACAAGAATGTGAAACGTGTTTTAACAGTTTCAATGCTTGTTCTCAGAACTGGTAGCATTTTGGTGGCATGGGATCCCATCCCATATATATATATATATATTTCCCCCCCTAAGCCTGGGTATCTTTTATAGTGAAAGCACTTTGCACATTTTGAGTTACTCTAGCAGTGACTGCTTTCACTGCTAGAGTGAAAGTGTGAAATTTTCTTTTTATTTCCACCACTTGCTAATCCTGTTTTGGCTGGTGCAGCCCCTGCAAAGAGCTCTCTCCATGGGATGTGTTACTCAGAAATGATCCGTGCTATTGCTGAGATTCGGGGAGTGCTTTGATCTGTTTTGTGATCTGCTTCACTTGCAAAGCAAACTTGTTTGCTGTTTGCCCATTTGGTGGAAAGGGGAAAAAAAAAAAAAACAAACCCAAACTTGCATTGTTTATTTCATCCCAGTTGCTTTGACAGGGACAATTTTGTCTCTTCGTATTTAGCAGATTTTTAGAGGGCAATGTTTCTGTGCACAGGCCAGGTTAGAGGGGTGGGTAGCACGTCCTTTCAGTGGGTGTGTGAGGCAAGGATAACAAATTGCCTGCAGACTCACAGGGAAAGGGAGACTGCACGAGGTGGAGGCACAAATGGGGGGATATGTTGGAACTCTGGAAGCTGAGAATCTTCAGCTTTCTGTGCTGACAGGCACTGACCCCCAAGCAAACCCTGCATTCCACCTGAGGCCGTGGAAAAGGCTCCCAAAATTGAGTGACAGCGCTGGGACTGTGGGGGTGTGGTTTGAATAGAAGGGTGTGAGATCACAGGGGGAAAAACTTGGAGTTTCAGGGTTTAGAATACAGGAATAAATATAAAGCAAGGTGGAGGTTTTAGGGCAGAGGTTGAGTCCTTCTTTTTCACCTTCTTCTCCATGGCTCTGGGTGGTGTTTTGTAATTGGGTAGAAAAATCCACATTGCGGGGCAGGGGTGGTTGGTTATTGGGTTATAAGTAAAAATAATTCAGGTGTCATTTCTTAATTGGCCAAATTGTGCTTAAAAGATCTTGGAAAGAGTTAGAGACAGAGTAATTTTTCACTTTGTTAGCCAGAACTCACTGCTTGTGAGACTGTACTATAGATAAGAACTAATAAATGCCTGAGTCCAAACACAAAACAATGTCTCTCAAGCAATTAATCCTGGCTCTAACAGAAGAAAAGAAGATAAGAAATCCCTATTCCTCTTGAGGCACAGAAAGGGGGATGTTGTCAGCAGCCAGAAGAAGGTAGGAAGATTCGCTTCCTCTTCTTCTTCTTCTTCTTCTTCTTTGAGAAAAGGGAATGAATCCAAGTATCACAGACAGGGCTCAAATAAGAGGAGACAAGGCATGTGAGCCCGTGCCACTTCAAATGTGGTTTTTCTCTGTTAGCCTGAAAGGAAATCCCTAATCCCTGTTTCCTTCTCTGCAGCCAAATGCCTTTTACAGCTTTCATTTGATAATTTGGGAATTGTATCACCTGGGTGGTGTGGTGAACTTGTATTCATGTGACAAAATAAATGTTTTATTTAAAAAAAATGTAATACACACAGGAGGTGGTGACTTAGTGATGGACAGACTTGCAGATTCATTTTTGGGGCCTTTTTTATTCATACTTTGAATAAAAGTATTTTCTTTAAAAATTAAATACTTTTCTTTTATAAAATAATATAAAATCATTTATCTTTTAATAGATATAATTAAATTTAATTATTTATAATGAAATTATAAATTTAAATTTCTAATTTGGAGGAATTATATTTTTTTAAAGAATATAATCAT
>VWYO01017046.1:20880-38312 GCA_013400275.1 Rhadina sibilatrix | reverse complement strand
ATTTGGTTTCCAACTTATGCCTCTCTCTTTATGCTCATCATTGTTGAAAACTTGTTGATAAAACACAGTCTGATTTTTTTATGGGCTTAAACTACCTCATCCTTATTGTATGCAGATTCTGCTTCACTGTGAGCTAGACTTAGAGCAGTTTTAATCTGGGTTGACTAATTTATGAAGTATGGCCTTCTCTGCTTTTTTCCCTCATTCCTCTGAGCTCCCACCTCATTTATGTAGTTATTTTTAGACTCTTACCTGATTTTCAGTAGACACTACAAATTCCTGTATATTTGTTTAAGCTTCGTTATTTCTATGTAGGTCAAGAGATCATTATGATCCATGGCTTGTTGTGGTTATAAATCTCAGATTTAGCATCATTAGCCACATTTTTCTGTTTAAAGCACCATTTTATTCAAAGTCTTGTCTGTTACTGATACACCTTCTATTTAATAGATTCATGCAGGAAGGATTCATACAGGAAGAAAACATATGTAAGACTGTATAAATTTCTAGATGTTTATCAACAATGTACTTATGTATTTACTTATTCCAGAATCAAATAATATTCACCTTAAAAATTTTTAATATGCATTTGTGATGCTTCTTTCCTCTACAGAAGTTAAATTCATCTAGTTCATCTGAAGGCAGCACAGTTGATATTGGACTTCCTGCAGAAGAACAACCAGAAGCTGAACCTGAAGAAGCCCAGGAGCCAGAGGCCTGCTTCACAGAAGGTATTTGGAAGAAAAACACTAGTAATAATTATTAACAGAATTACAGAATCATTTTCTGTGTCATTTAAGTGTTAAGATTTATGAATCATATTACCCTTTTGTTAGTGTTTAAGCTCTCATTATTAACAGTAGTATTTTTATTTCATAATGTATTATATGGACACTGATACCACAATTATTTTATGTGTTGGATAAACAGTTAAGGAAATGTTTTATTGGAAATATATTTCTATTTTAAAAATAAGAAAAATACGGTATAGAAAGTTTTATTTTAGTATGTTACTGTACTTTCAGAGTTTAGTTACAGATAATAAACACATTATTTAAAATATTCTTCACAAATATATAAATGCTTTATAAAGTATACATTACTAAAACAGCTGTTTAGCAATAAATAAAAACTGCACCTAAATGGTGGTGTGCAAAATGCTAAATGAGTCTTCTCCAAATTGACAAAAGGAGAAGGAAGAGCCTTGTGGGCCACCTGGGGCAAGAACAGTCTCACCTGGTGGACTCCATCTTTCATTCTTCCTTCTGTTGGCCCACAATTCAATAAAACAACAATCTGGTCATAAATGTTTTGTCAATAGCATTTCCTTAGGGGAAAACCTCATGGATGTGTGCATTTGAAAGAGGTGGGGAAAGAATTATTTTTTTAAAACAGTAATATAAGGAAACAAATGCCATTTTTGGCATCTGTAAGCAAAAGTTAGATTTAGGCATTGGAGAATAAATGCTATTGTCAGGTTGGATTACTTCTGGACATGGTAACAGATCACTCTTTAGAAATTTACATTGAACTTTTAAGAAGTAGTACCGTAACAGTCTAGGATTTGTCATGGAAAATACCATTATTTATTACTAGTATTTTTCTACATAAAAGTCAGCAGCTAAATCATAAAAGTGTAAATAAATTAGGATCACAGGTTAGAGAAATTCGCTGGTACTGTAAAGCCCAGAACTCAGATAAGAGGCCTAGATTTCTTTCATGCAACGAATGCAACATTGTCTGAATTGAGTATCCTGAACAAAAGAAGGTACAATTTAATATAATTTGCCCATATCTTACTACATAAACCTACCTGACAGGTGGGTTTGGATGAGTTTGTATATTTTAACTCCTACTTTGTATTCTATAATTTGGCTTCATGTTTGATGGACTTTTATCATTTTGTGTGCACTGTATTGAGCACTTACTTCTTGATAAATGAGAATACATTCTTCTCACTTGTTCATTTAACTGTAAATTCCAATTATCTCAATGTTATTTCTTTTCTTTGAAGAAAAAGGTTATGTAGGTGAAAATCTATTGGGTTTTTACTAAATAGAACAGTAAAAACAGCATCATATCAATAACAGACTGCATAACCAAAATTAATGCAACTCAACAAAATCTCTTCCTTTTTTCCTCTTCTCATTATATACACTGTTCTAAAGGCTGTGTAAGAAGGTTCAAGTGCTGCCAAGTAAGTATAGAAGAAGGGAGAGGAAAGCAGTGGTGGAACCTTAGAAAAACCTGCTTCAGGATTGTTGAACACAACTGGTTTGAGACTTTCATTGTCTTTATGATTCTCCTCAGTAGTGGAGCTCTGGTAAGTAAAACATGAAGAGAATGTTTCCGTGGTGTCAGAAAACTCCTTAAAATTGTCTCTTCTAACACTGTTTTAACTTAACACAATTCCATGTCTTCAAATGATAGGACTAAATTTTATTTGGGCCTTGGGAAAAATAGCAAAAATAGTCTCTTCTCAACAATATGTAGAAAAAAGAACAGATATAAGTGATTAGAGAGAGCCTAACTCCATTGCTGGAAGTGGCAGTGATATGGCTCAGGCAGAGAGAAACGTGAAGAAGAGAACATACTAAACATTTTTATTTGAGTGTACTCTCTCCTTTTGCTGCTGTTTACTGATGTAGCTCAGGGGAAAGGACTGTCACTTGAAGTGTTTGGAACTATAATGGCACAGACAGTTCAAAACACCTTGTAAGGGCCAGTTTATGCAGTCCCATAAATGCTGTGTGCTAGAACAGCAAAAAAAGCTAAGACTGTGTGGGTTTTTTTGATTCCTTTCCAAGAATAAGAATTTATTATTTAGATTTACAGTTCAGCTTCTACTGACTCATACTCATGAGAGGGACTGAAGAGACATTGCAAAAGCATGAATTTGCTCTAAAAAGCATGCAAGGGCAGAATAAAGGGAAAACAACCATAACAATAACAAATCTATAACAGTAAATGAAATAAAATCCTAACAATAATATGTTTTTTTAAAAAATACATATAATGATGAAGAATAAAGAAATTGTGGATGAATTTTTGAAAATAAAGTGAGCCTGTATATATGCACTGAGGTGAAGTTTCTTAGGCAAACTATTTACCATAAGATAATGCAGAGTATATCTAGCATCTACCCTGATAGATTTAATTACTCTTTGGCTAATTACTTACCTTCCTACATAATAAAAAAAATGGTGTTTCACAATTGTATTATAAGATCATTAGACCACTCCCAACACTTTAAAATACTGTTAATACTGTTAGCAGTTTATGATAAAACCTATCATTAGTTTCAACTACATCTCTAAGAATTATTCTGCCTTTGTTTGGTCTAATATCAACACAACCATCAGAAAAACAACTTTATGCAATTCCATATGACACCTTCCCTGTCATTTAAAAATCCTCCAAATAACAAAAAAGATCAAGTTTACGCTACTGAATTTTAGTTCATACAACTAAGTGGAGAAAATCTTCAGTGACAAGAATTTAAATGAGAAAAGTAATGGAAGGAGATCTGAAAAAGATTTTCTATTACTATATTTAGAGGAAGTTTGAGACAAGATCCCATGGTGTTAGTACCTCCCTTGTGAGCCTAAGGTGTGTCATTCAGAGAACATTTATCTTGTGAAAACGTTTCAAAGACCATGGATTAGCCCTACCCTCTGGAGATGTGAGACTCTGCTCTCCTTTTAAAGTCTTTTTATCTACCAGCACTGCATCCCGTATTCACCCCAAGGCCATGCTCCAGACAAATCTCACTGTCATCACCGCCAGGAAATGTGGCAGCAGGGGCAGGATGTGAGCTGCCTGCACAGCCTCCCCAGGGCTCTCAGGCAGGGGCAGACACCTTGCTGCTGCCAGGAGTGCTGCTCACTCAGCCTCTGGCATCACCCCACCTGTACAAATGAAATGACATGTGCTGACTTCCCAGTCTTTAGTGAATACAGGAGTGTCAGGTACCATAGTGCCTGATGCAAGTAACCAGAATTACACAGATCTTAGCTTGATGTCCAGTACACAAACACTAATAATTTGAAATTACAGATGTCAAGTGGTTCAAAAGCAGGCTGAGTAAAAATGAATGCTAGTATCAAAAAATACCTAAATCTTTGCAAGCTAGCAGATCATTTCAGTTCTTTCATCCTGATAAAATCAGTCAGTCTCCATAAGAAATAATAGCATAATTGAAATTTGAAAGCAATTAAAGAAAAAAAATTTGAAGAATTTATGAAAAGCAGGACCTATTTGTTTTTTCAATTGTCTAAAAATGAGAACACAAAAAGTGTAAATAACATGGCAAGGAGCTCAGAAATTTTATGTATCTCATAAAATGTGAATCATAAAGCAGGTAATTGATTCAGATAGATTTTTTTTTTTTTTAAGAAAGAAAGAACTTCTTTTAAGATTTATAACTTAAAATTTTCAGAAAGCCAGGGGACTTAAAAACAAAAGGTTGTATTGTCATTGTCCTGAAATTTTACAGCTATGGCCCAGATTTTGAAGTTGGGTCTACCTACATACAAGCCAAATTATCTCAGCAGAATTCAGTTCTGGCACAACACTAGGCAGAATCAATTCTATTTGTCACTATGGAATATGATTTGAGAAGAATAATTCACTATCAGCAATAAATGAATACATTTTAAAGCATCTCTGACCACTAGAGTTGTTGCTGTGTAATATCTACTTCTCCCTCCTGTGAGCTGGAAAATACACTTCCATAGGAAAAAAACAAGCGTTTACTGAGTTATCAGAAAAAGAAGCATTAGATAGAAAGGACCCTTTTGCCTTTTCTGAAGATTGTTTCCTTTTTTTGTTGCCTTTTTTGGTTTGTTGTGTTACAACCTGAAGTATGTGCAGTAACAAAAAATAACATATCTTTCAATGTTTATACTTGCAGGCTTTTGAAGACATATATATTGAACAACGTAAAACTATCAAGACCATGCTGGAATATGCTGACAAGGTCTTCACTTACATCTTCATTCTGGAAATGCTGCTGAAGTGGGTGGCCTATGGCTACCAAACATATTTTACTAATGCCTGGTGCTGGCTGGACTTCCTGATTGTCGATGTACGTAGTGCACTTCCTAGGTGACACTTTTATATTTACCTGATAATTTTTAAACTTACTTTCTCTGCAGCCATAATATCTATTAATGTCAGCTAGTTTAGTTTTCAATTCGAAAAGTAAGGTAGCTGGAAAAATTCCATGTTTCTCTGTTTATACTTGCAACACTGCCTTGCTATGTTAAGAGAGACTGGAAGCTCTCCTGCTGAACAGAAGGACCTCACATGGTAGCCCCCAAGAAATTAGGGGGTTTATCCCAACACTACTGTTGAAAGAGGTCCTGCTGGCCTGGGCTGCTTGCTCCAACCTTCAGGCCCATCATTCCTCCTGCTGCGGTGTAGGTTGAATCCAGCATTTAGATGGGTGTCTGATCAAAACTCTTCTGGTAAGAAAATGAACATCATGTGCACAAATTTCAGCATATGGATAAATTAGGGCTCCACAAGGAAAGCAAGATATATCTCTAGCACTGGTAGTTGGCTTAATTAATATTGAAGTCCAATAAATACTACTGAGCTTGCAGTCTTCACAGGCATGTTTGAAATCTTTGCTGCAAGGCTTATCTCATAGTTCCAGCTCTATGGTACTGTGCTGTGAAATGGGAGAGAATATTTCTTGACGCATTGATACAATTATGGAGCATTTAAGAATATCCAAAGTATACCCTCTGGGAAAAGAAACTTCCAGTGTGCAGGAATGCATACTGATTCTGCAGTTCATGAATTTCTGTGGATGAACCTCAAATACTATGTTCTACAGAGTTACAAAACCAGAACCAGTCACTATGTTTTCAAGACAGTAATTTCTGGTAAAAACATATACAAAAACCAAGTATTAAACAAGCTCAGTTTTAAAATTAAGATTCTTTTTGTCTTGGTTTCAATGACTTAGGGATGTACACTGAATAGACAAAAAGAGAAGTTTATAAGAACTTATCGTCTCAAAGTTTTGCCAAAAATCCAACATTTTCTCAATGTGTTCCCATCATGCAAGGGCTAATCAGAGCATCAGAGCAATTAATTTCCTTCAGGGTTTGTTTTGTTTTTAATGGGTGTTAAAAACATTTTTGATATGTGTAGATTGTAGTTTAAATATATTGAGAATTTAACTTCACATATACAGCTACAAATAACCATGTTTCATACAAAGGAAGTACCCTCTCTTGGACAACACTTTGCTCTTTAGTACTGAAAATCTCAAAATGGGTACCTAAGTGACACCTACAACAAAAAAGCTTGAACAAGCATGCAAGCAGAAGCAGCTGTTCATTTTCTAAACAAATTTTCTCTAATATTTGACCTTATTAAAATCAAAATATCCCAAACAGCCATCTTGTGAATGTGAAAAAGTGAACACATCATTATGTGAAGGTATAGTATATATTCAAGTGCCTGAATTAGTTCGTAATAAATGCTGGATTTACACACATGGATATTTTCTTTATTTTTCCTTTAGATTATGGCAGCTTGAAAGTTTTCAGTGATCTAATGAATGTGCTGGAAAAAGAAATTTAGATTTCAAAAGAACCAAGTTTCGTGGTTGCTAGACCTGCTGAAAAGTTCAGAAAAGTTGTAAACTTTTAAAAGCTAAAAAAGTTCACATATAATGCTTGTTTTTAAATATGAGCATGGTTCTAGAGTTCTTTTTACCTGATACATTGTCCTTTATAATGAAAGTGTAACATGCTCAAGTAATGAAAGAGAACATTATGCTATTTTTGGCCCAAAGTTAGGGTATAAGAACAGCATAATGAGGGACCATTTAGGGGAAATGGGAAACAAACACAATATAATATTTTGGATAGGAGCCATAGCAAATGTGGAGAATGGGGTATTTCGCACTGAGGGAAATGGGATATGTAGGGACATGGAATATTTAAAGGCCTGTCATATTCTTCCACCTGTGGAACTGTTGTTCTAAGGTCTTAGAAACAGCATAGCCCAGGTTAATGCCAGCTTGTAAGGCACATAATTTCAGCAGCCAGGCAAAAGAATTAGTCAGTATAACTGTCTACAGCAAAATCAATCATTTTTACCAATTTTTTTTTACCAATTTTCAGAGGAGCAGTGTTCTGTGGCCCATGTGTATTTCAACACAAACTTCAATCACTTCCCTTTCACTTCAATCACTTCTCTTTCAGTTCTGATCAATAAAATGAAATTATCAACCACAATTATTAATCCCAACAGTATTGTAAAACAAAGAAAAAATAAGAACAATACTTACATTGGTAAAAAGGAGAGATTAATTTAATTCAGTTTTTGTGGTTTTTAATATCCTCAGATCAGTAGCCAACGATGAAATTCAGAAGTACTAATGTTTCCAGGTATTAGTTATCTTATGATATTTTTGTTTGTTTGTTAAGATATTCTTCTTTCATATTGCTTCTTTCTTCCTTTTTTTTTTTTTCTCAAAAGACTCCCTATTCCTGAAGAAAGTGATCCAAAATTAGAATCTTCCTAACGAAGTGTATATCTCACATCTATGGTATGTAAAGCAGAATGTACAATATAATAATTTTTACTTTCCTGTTTTCATATAGGTCTCTTTGGTTAGCTTAACAGCAAATGCATTGGGTTACTCAGAACTTGGTGCCATTAAGTCCCTTAGGACACTAAGAGCTTTGAGACCTCTAAGAGCTTTGTCACGATTTGAAGGCATGAGGGTAAGACAACGTGAAAGTGTCTGAAACTATGCATGCATAGAAAGAATACGTGCATGCACAACAAGGAATGACAAGTCCATGCAGAAAGGCTGCACTATCTTTTTATTGCATATCTTTTACTAACAGATAAGCAAAAAGCTTCATCCATTCACCTAAATCCATATGCAGTATCACATAGAACTTACTTTCATTAAGGTTACTTTACTTTCTAGCCAATCTCAGGAGTTTTCCATATGAGTCTTTGAAATTGTCAACTATGAACTCTCTTAACAGTCTTAAATAAAATGTAACAAAATTGTATTAATTTTGATAACTGATAAACATATCACAATATTTATACAGGAATCTAATTTAGCATTAGTCAACAAAGATATTTTCTCCTAGAAATTGAGCTTCTTCATTTTTCATTATATTTTATAAACCCTCTTTAATCTAACCCCACTGAATTTCATTAGATGATACTACAGATATATTCATATCACTAGTGGCTTAAATCTATTTCTGAGTTTGGCTGACTTAAAAAGCAAATCAAGTTATTTGATTCTTCTATGAAGTTATTCTATTTGTAAGGTAAATGCTTCTTTTATTCCAACTAATCTCTATTCAATATTCAATACAATGTATAAAAGGTTATTTCTTGCTACTCTGAGTAATTTGCAGGCCCTGCTTACAATTCATCTCACCCAAGAAGGCATTTTGACTTATTTTTCCATTTGTTTATACCTTCTGTTCCTTAAAGCCACTGAATACAAACTAACTCTATATGCATGTCAATGAAATATGCTTTAAGAGAATGCTTTTTTCTGTGTCATGGAAACATAAGAGGAAACAATGCAAAATCTTTAGAAAAAATCTAAGATTAATGAAGTCAAACTGAGGCTTAGAATTCTTTTTCTGAAATTGTATTCAGCAAATTACCTATCTCCACTTCAGAATGCAAGAGAAAATACATTGCTAATCTATGACTACTAAATTAATAAATTTCAGCTTCATGCAGCAAATTGACTTTTTAACAGTTTTCTCCTTATATGAAACTCATGAAGTGATATTCAGCAGGGTAAGAGCTGGTCAAGTACTACAGAATATGCAACTATTTGACTTAGCCTTTTTCTCTTTGTCTTTCTTTGTACATGCTTTTCATGAACATTCAGATAAATTCATGAACATTCAGATAAATGTATGTGGTTTTGTGCAGAGAAATGTTGGGAAACTGCTGTCAGCTTTATGTTTTTAATGATGTTCTGGTCAGCTGCAGGAGGACTGGAAGACCAGTACAGAAATTATGCAGGGAGGAAAAAAATGCAGCTCTTAAAATGATAAAGGAAGAAAAGGTCATTTCTAGAAAAATGTCAAAATTGATTGCCAAATGTTTTATTGAATTTTTCTGTATCTTTACATGATTGCTTTAGTAAATTTTCCACGTACAAGATTTAGGATATTCATGCATAAAGAAGATGTTATTAAGGTACCTCTTATTTGAAATCTATTTACTGCTTTCCCCTATTGCTTGCTGAATAACTATGAAACTCTGCCAGAAACCCAATCATATGATAGAATTTCAGCTACACAATATGAATAATTCATGAGCAATTTACTGGTTAGGAATCACAGACAAGCTTGGAAAAGCAAACAGGCCTCATCTCTATCCTCCAATATTAATGATAGTCATTGAAGTACCTGATTCCAGTCACTCAGCAGATTTGACTGGCCAAATACATATAGATCTTATAGTTACTAATCACACTTCTGAAATAGTGGGGATTTTTCCAAAGCACTTGGCAAGTATTCAAAACAGCTCATTGGCAGTTGTTGGCATTACTTTATGAATGACTCATGAACAGTAAAAAGATTCAAATAATAAATAATTGACCAGCTCATAACACTATAATCAAATTGAAATCTTCTCAGAAATCGAGTTCATTTCATAAGAATTCATAAAAAGAGATTCTTTTTCCTGTCTGCAGAAAGTGAAAATAAAGCAGCCCTCTTGACTTTCTTATATTGCCCAAACCTACACTGAGCTGTGATAAAACAGAGTTTTTATTCAGCATGTATTTAAATTTTCATGTTTACCCATGTTCAGAATTGTGCAAATTTTGCACCAAAAGTGTAAAATATCTTAAGTATTCCACAAGAGGCTGTGGATATAAAAATCCCTGCATCATTTTGTAAAATAATTTGCTAAGTAGTCAACTACCTTAATTCAATATTTTTCTTAAATAAGTTTTTCATTCTGGTGAATTGGAAGAATGCAGCATTTTACACAGTCAGTACATACTAATGACTATTCTGTTATGCCTAAATATGAAACACACTTTTGATTTTAAGTTACGTTCTTAGAAGTCTTCAGCTATACTCTTTAGTTACAAGTTCATTTCATAATTATGCTCTTTCATAATTCTATTTCCAAAGTGAGTATGAGATATATGAATCACTTGCACCAAAATAGGGTTCAAGCGATCCATAGCCTGTGCTTGCCTGAAGCACAGAAGTGAATTTTGCCAGATTAATGGCATTTAGAATATCTGCTAGTATTCTGGATTCTGTGAAATTTTAATACTTTCTATATTGAATCTCAAAACCAACTCCACCCAGATGCTGGAAGGCAAAGTAAAGGATTGCTTTAATTTAATTTAAATTTCTGTCTTAGGGTTTATATTCTCATCTCAATTAGTGTATGTACTAAGCAGAAATAGCTGCAAACTGAGATTTGAATATACCCATTGCTTTTTGTTTAGCTTTTTAGTACTTGCAGTATAATGCTTTTGCGCTAGTTCTGAATTGGTATGCTACTTGAAAATGTAGAATACTGAGTACATTTGCTTTGCTGAGTTAGAGAATTAAGTGACAATAAAGCATGCATTTGTGTCTAACTTCACAAAATAAAGCATGTCATGCCGTGCTTGATTTATTAGAGAAATAGTAGAAGGCAGCAAACAATCTGAAATCCACTTGCACTTTCAGTTTTGCATGCCTTATGCATATTTCTGGCTGATGGCTTTAAACATTTACTGTATTTCAAATTTCCAGTCCAATTTCATAACTTTAAAAACTAAATTAGAGTATTTGATGTCTTAAATTTTTCTCTAAAATTCAAAGGCTATTCCTTAGAGTCCCTTACCAGGAAAGTGGCAATGAGGCATTTTCAAGAGTACTAAAACTTCATTAGTATGAAAGAAATATTTCTCATATAATTGAGTTATAAAATGTAGCATCAAGTGTCTGTCATTACAGATTCACAACTAATAACAGGCTATGTATTTCTATTTCATATAGGATACGTTTCAGCTTGGATGGGGTGGACCACTGGTTCCTCCCCTTATCTGTGTTGTGGGTACAGTATTTCCCCCTTTTCTACCCTTAATGAGTACAGTCTGACTAATCACTATATTGTATATTAAAGGTTAGGAGGAGAGACAACCTCATCTACAAATCCCAGTACCAGTAAAAGTAGATTCTATATGTTCATCCTCCACTGCTTCTCAATTGCTTTAAATCTTTGGAAATAATTCTTTGAAATTTTGATGTTAAAGAAAAAAAAATATGAAAATGAGCAAATGAGTATTTTTATTTAGAGTTTCTGGAATTATTTTTGCAGGAGAAAGGTACCTCAGCTATTTTAAGATTTTTAGTTGTTTTTTAAACTGAGATAAAAATTGGCTTTCTTTAAAAAATTGAATCTGGCTTTTATATTGTTTGGAAAGGTCTATGCTTTACCCTGCTACTCATTTTACAACTAATTCAAAATAACCTGAAGAAAGTTTTGAACATTACTCTTAATACATTAAACTCCAAAATACTGTGATCTGGATAGTCACAGCTACAGATATTTATATAATTGCAGTTTAATTTTTTTTTTTTGCATCATTTTAAACACTCTATATGTTACATTGAACAAATCACTCCAAGTGTATTGGAATGATTACAACATATAAAATCCCTTCTTGGAATCTGAATTCAGTTTTCTTTGGACTGTGTTGGAAACTAGTTTTCATAATTTTTTTTAAAAAATGCCAGTAAGAGTATTATTTTTCCTGGGGTTTAAAAACGTCCTGCAGGAGACATGTCAGTGATATAAAAAATTTGCATTCACAAGAATTGTTAGCAAAATCCACTTCTTAGAACTACAACCCTTGCAAGCACGAACTGCAGGAGGGTATCACCAGTGCAGGGCTTTTTATTGCTTCTGTGTAAATGGTGTATCAGTATCAACCATGTTCAATGTAAATTTAGCATCTTATCTCACAGTTGAGAATTACGTATTCACTATCAAGAAAGTGCGTGATTATTTTCTGCAAATTTCTCTTAAAAATAGAGGAATATATTTTGTTGATCTAAACATCATGCACTTTGAAAGATTTTCTGAGGACTGTGATCTTATTCATTACCTTTGAGTTTTAAGGAAAGTCTATTAGATGTTTTATGTCTCCTAAAAGGCAATTTAAAAATCTCTAAACTTTGAAGCCTCTCTATATAGATGTTGGTAAATCATACAAAAAAAAACTTAGTATTTTTTAGACTGTAATTCTACAATAAGAAGAGAACTTTTGAAGAGTTACCTTATGTAATTGAAACTGATACAATTTTTTCCAGTTTTGTATTTGTTGTATCTTACAGAAAACCCTTACTGTTAGGACCAAAATTTAAAGAATTTTGAATGGGATACATAATATAGTTTGCATTTTAATTGAAAATGTTACAGAGCATGCATGTAAAAGTCGATAACATTTCATTAATGCAACAAGGAAGGCAAGAAGTTGGGGTTTTTTTACTACATCCAGTGAAATACAAAGATACTATTCCCACATCAAGTAACCACTGTTTTCATGCTCATGTCTCTTTACAATATTTACCAGGTCTTCTCAAACAAATGGAGCCCTGTGATTTATTGCTTGGCAGATAATTATCATTTTATAGATATAATAATATCATTTTATAATACATTCTGTAAAATTATGTCTTTTCTTCTATATTGTCTTCAAAAGTACTTTTTGCATACTTGATTTCTGGTAAGAAACAAAATCAGGCTGTTCCAGAACCTCATCTTCTGTAAAATCCAACAGTGTAGTTTGCTTCTAATAGACTGTTACATGAATAACAAATGCTTGTGTTGCTACTTTAAACAAGTTAAATTTTCTTATTAAAGCTAGAACAGAACCACAGAATCACCTAGCTGAACCTCTTTCCTAACAATGGTGGCATTCTGAGATATAAACTCACCACAAAATAGCATGAAATTTCTCCAGCAGCATAAAATAAAATAGTTTGTGCATTGTTTGAGGAAATACTTTGCTTTCTTTGAAGACAAAATTCAGTATCAGAAGCATTCTCCAGTCAGGTGCACTTGTACAGTAACAGTTACAGAAAAGTAGAAAATACAGCAATTGTCTTGTTCAGGGAGTGACCCCTGAGACCTTGAACCCTGAGAAGATCTCTCATCCTCTGAGACCTTTTATCTCTTACTTCAGCTTTATTTGTTCATTACTGTTCAAATTAACATTTAGTTGTAACTCCTTGACAGGTCTCTTTGGTTCTTTCCACCTGTCTGTCTTTGCTAACACTAAATCCAAGTTTTTTTACAATCACTGCTTTAAATATTACTTTTCTAATATTCCTCACTGTATGTTCCCAATACAGTCTTCTTTTTACTCCAAAAATTGAAAACTTTGTCATAAATAATTTTTTTCAATTGGCTCACACAAGGTGCTTCTCATGCCTAACTCTGACAAAATGCATTCATTGTTTCTTTCAGGAAACAACCTTTTTTCTTTTTAAAAATTGATTTGAATAATAGTATAGTCCCACCATCATAATTTACTTCTACAAACTTTTGGTTTACTAATTTTTGGTGATCGTGACTTAAAGATAAACATCAATTTGCTAAAATAAGGAGTTTTTTATGTTTTCAAACTTATAATTTTTCTAAACATTTTTCTAAATATTATTTAATTCTGACCTTACATAATCCTAGATCATGTAATTAAAAATAAAATATATAGAGGTATGCATATAGAATTAAGGCAAACTAGCAAAAGTGGAAAACGGGTTTTTTTTTTTTTACTATACTCCTATTAATGGCAAAATCCATTAAGTACCTGTAATTTGGGTTGGAAGATAGGTAAGAGACAAAGCCAGACTCTTCTCAGATGTGCAAAATGGAAACAAAACAACAGGTTTAAGTTGGGTTAAGGGAAATTCTTATTTGATAGAAGGGGGGTTTTGTTTGGGTTGGGATTTTTTTCTTTTTTCTTTTTTTTTTTTTCCAGTCAGATAAATACTGGAACAATAGAATGTAGTTAGTGGATTATAGATCATATATCCACATCAACATGGTACATGGTGTACCACTGATTTCCATTTATGGGACAAACATGACAATTAGTTTCTTGCAAGAAATCCAGTAAAATAGGAGTAATTAATTGAAAATTAGAAGGTTTTAATTATTTTGATTATTCTACATTTTTAGGTCCTAGAATCTAAAAATTTGCATAACTGCTCCCTAACCATTTTTTGGATCATGTCAAGTAGGTTGCCTTTCTCTCAGAGACATATCTGATTTTCATTCACTGTTGCCTCTACAGCCAGTTCATAGCTGATCAACAAGCACAAGCAGTGTGCTTCTTCCCAGAGTGCCATTCCAAGCTATTCAATGACAAAATTTGTAGTTTTAAGGTAAAAGAATTATTGCCATCTCTCTCTCTCAGTTCCTTCTCTTTCTTCCTTTCCTGTTCTGTCCTCATCTGCTAGACTGCAATATCACATATTACCCGATATAAACATTGATAAAATGGGATAAATTTTCGTTATTACCTGTGAGTAAAATTCCCATCTACAGCAACGCTGTGGCAATGTACATATACTTTATCCTTTCAATATAAAGAACTTTAATCCTTAGATAGCCATTGTGTGAATTGACAGGTAACCAGGGTGACCAGCAAAGCACAGTTCAAATGCAAAGAGTAAATTTATTTCATTGCCTTGCCAGCCATGCTGGGAGACAGAGACACACGGGGACACAGGCTCCCTTAGGGTTACTTCATCCTGGTGGGGGCAGCAGGGCCTGCAGCCTGCCCCAATATATTTTGTATATTGTGCATGCACTGTGCATGCGCAGCTTATCACAAGGCTGTGCTTTTGTGATCTCTCTCTGTCTCCCAGCAGGAGGCTCAAGCGTGTCTGTGAGAGTGTACCATGTCTACACAGGAATTCTACTTCTCAAAACAAGGCAGAGGATAAACAACACTAGGCATGATAATAATAAGAGAGTTTTCCCACACTGACATGCTTAGCATTTCCAGCTGCAACTTCACTTTTGTGAGTCCCCTCACCAAATCTCTCAGTTTTAACCCTTCCCTCCCAATAGCCATCTTCAATCCAACTCCATGTATGCACTCAGAGGAGACAGGGTATCTTATGTGGGAATATTTTTCCTGTACTGCATGACCAGTTATCTTCCTTTATGGGCACCTCCAAACCTCAGACTAAGCAACAGTGGCCAAGATCCCAGAGAGTCTGCTGAGAGTCTGAATCCTCAGCACTGGGCCATGCTTTTATTCTGTCTGCTGGCCCTCACGTCCACTACCTCCATTGCTTTTGTGACAAACATTTTCAACTGACTTAACTGCTTCTAAATTAGGCCCCATAGCCATTTCCCCCAATCCTACTGACATTCTGCTGTGTTATGACTTGTAGAAGAGGCTCCTCTAACTTCAGAGGAAGGCAGTTTCCATCATCAATTCTACAGTGCCAGGGAGAACAGAAAGCCATTATTACAGCATCAGATAGTCAATCTTTTTGATTAAGGGGTGGGCTTTCTTCATGGTCTGCCTCAAATGCTCTTTTGATCCCCTGCCTGGGATAGTTACTGTATGTTTACATACAGTTAGTATGTCTTTTCCTCCCCTGCCTCAACTCTTCCACAGTTTAAGAGAGAATATACTTGTCTGTTACTTGATACCCATTTGGTCAAGTCAGCGTGGTTTCAGAGTCTTCTAGACTTCCTTGTGTGCTGTCCTGCAGGTCCTTCTCTATGAACACGGGTAAATGCAGATCCCATTGTCACCTGTGCCTACATCTGTGTCCATCCATGGCATATCTCCTGCCATTCCAGCCCCTTACCTATATGCTGCACCAAGAATCTAAACCAATGTCTACTTGCTCACTTTCTCCATCTTTCAATGCAAATGTTCTCTCTGGCAGCTCTTTGAGAACTTTTCCTATTTAAGCATAAAATTATGAAGTTGATACCTTCCAAGTGGAGGCAATAAAGTACTGTTTAATTTTGAGTAGAAAGAATGTTCCACACATGGTCCTATAATCTCCCTTTCCATCCCAAAGATAGTAACTTCCTCCTCATTTGCACCAGGAACAGAATTTAGAAATTCTTCACAGAACCTGCAAAAGTTATGGGAAAAGTTGATAAGTACTGCTGAAGATTTTTTTTCTTGTTTGTTTACAGATTTCAGAAGGCCCTGATATATCCATTACTCAGCTGCAATATAGGAATTCCTGGAAAGTCTGTGGCAGCTGAGGAGCCAGGATCTACAGAAAATATTTTCCCCTGGCAACTAAAATACATTTATATCTCACTACATGGTCAGCTATGTCTCCCACAGCAGGGCTTAATCTAGTAAAGCTTCCTCATATTCTGTTCATACAGCAAGGATACACTGGTGTTTTGTATCATCCTCATTCTACACATGTGAACAGTTCTGACAGCAAAACTGATTTTTTTGTCCAGTTTTTGTTGTTTTCTTTGGAGAGTTTTTTCAAAAGAAAATACAATCAGCAACCATGAAAAACATCTGGATTACTAAATTGTCTTGACATAAAGTCATATTGGCCAGAAGATAGGACATACAATCAATATTGCATTCATTATTTTATCTTATATATAAATCTGATATTGGAAGATAAATGTTACAGAAATTTAAACATGAAAAAATGTATGTATATAGATGTGAAATACTGCTTTCTTCTAGAGGACATGTGGTTTCTCACAATGATTTTTTCCCCCTGGGTGAATGTTGACTGAAATGTAAAATAGTCTAGGAACTCCTTTGTCATTTTAGGCATCAGGTGTTGGTTCTCACTTTTTCTTATTGCTGTTCCACCTACCTGAAGCTACGGGAAGGTGAACAAGCAGAATCAACTTGGGCTTTTGCAGCTTTGCTCACTGGAGTCAGCCTGACCAGCAACATCCCAGCCTTGAGGAAATGCATAGGTAATTTATAAAACCAAACAAACAACTATGCAAACATCTTTTTCCAATTTACTGGCATTATATTCTTTATCAAGAAATAACAGAAAATAGGCCCAGGAGGATAGCCTCTTTTAAAATAAAAAATGCATTTTGAATCATGTATATCTGATCTAGATTTAAAGAGCAAGCAAAAATAAGAGCTGTACGTGCCAACATTCTTTTAACCTTCTACAGACTCTTTCCAACAAGATGAGAATGACAATTTTTATTTGCTAAATTAACTCATTAAGAAATGCTAATTGACCTCTTTTCTGCATTCAGACCAGTTTTCAGTTGGTTCTCCCTTTCTTCTGTCCGTTTGCTGTAATTTATGTGTGTAGGTGTTGTCTATGTATGTGTGGGTGCAGTCTTGGATATATATTAAGTTGATGTCCTGGTTATCCTGAGATACCTCAGCTTATTCCCAAAGCAAATACAAAAAA
>VWYO01017046.1:0-19724 GCA_013400275.1 Rhadina sibilatrix | reverse complement strand
AAAAAAAAACCCAAAAAAACCTAAATTAAAAAAAAAAAGAAATTGTGGTTTTATAAAGGATAAGGACTATTCTGCGACAGAAAGGTCCCATTTCTACTGTCTGGCAATGGAGGAGACCCTTCTAAATGAAAATATGCCCTGAAAATAACATTTTTACCTAAAATCTCTAAACAGGTCCTAATTCCTGGCCATAACATTTGGGAGGAAGAGGGGAGGAGGGTGCTGAGTGACAAATAACACAGCCACAATATTCTTCTTCCAAAGGCCTTCCACAGAGGCTGTGAAATACAGGTAGTAAGACTGAGCAGTTCTAAGCTTGCTCACAACTATGTTGGTAGTGGGGAGAATGTATCTGTATTGCAGGGAACAGAGATGGACTAAGACAACTTAATAAACCCCAGTATCCATGCCAATCCTTTCCTGCCTCACTGCAGGACTTAGATTACCGAAAGTCAGAGCCCATATTTTATTTTACTTTTCTACCAGGTCCTAAAATTTTACAGAAGAAAAAATGCATAATTTAAAACAAAATACAGCTTGTAAATGAGAACCTGGAATTGGATACCTGACGAAAAATAACTGCTCATCACAAAAGTTTTGATAGGTCTGACAGACACATGTGATTTAATTCCTGTATATATCAGAACAATACACCTTTTATCTACATAAGATTTATTGACATCTTGCCTGCAAATATCTGAGAAGGCAACCCCCCAAAAATAATTAAAAATGCAAAATCAAAAGTCCTAAATATATCCTTTTATAGATTAAATAAAGGGTATTACTAACTTAATACATGAAACAACAAGACTGGAGCTTGAAATAAATTATGTTGATTCAAGTAGACACATATTGCAAACCTGTCTTGCTTTCGTATACAAAGAAATTAATCTTTGTTATAATCTTGCATGGAACAATAAGGCAATAAAGTTCTGTATTTAATTCGCGCATAATTCTTTTATGTAGAGCTTAGTTTCTAGATTCATGGCATTTGTGTTTTCAGCTTAAAGACTACGTTGATCAAACCTACAGGTTGCCATTTTGCTTTAAACATTTTTTAAGCTATAATTTCATGCATTTTTAGAATTTTATTATGTTTACATCTTTCATTTAGCACATTTTTCTTTTTTATCTAGAGCAAGTCAGTGTCAGGCATCACCTTACTACTGCCAGGTCTTCTCTTTTGTTTTTCTATTAATTATTTTCACTACCTCATTTCTTTTGTTTTCATTACATATACTAATGTTAATAATTTAAAGGAACGGTGCAATGCTACAGTTATTAATGTACTGCTTTAAAATTTATAGTATTAGTTTCTGAATAAGCATTTATTAAGGAATGGTGAAACAGTATACAAAAATGTATTTCTGTAAATATGCTTATACTCTTTTCTCTTTCCCCCTGTATTTGTGTACTAGGTGGTTGTGAATGCCCTTTTAGGAGCAATTCCATCCATCATGAACGTGCTTCTCGTTTGTCTTATATTCTGGCTAATTTTCAGCATCATGGGAGTAAATCTGTTTGCTGGGAAGTTCTACTACTGTGTTAACACCACAACTGATGAAAGGTTTGAAGTCGACCAAATCAACAATTTTAGTCAGTGCGAGGAACTCATAAAAAACAATCAAAGTGCCCGATGGAAAAACGTGAAAGTAAACTTTGATAATGTAGGATTTGGGTATCTTTCTTTACTTCAAGTAGTAAGTGATCACTCTTTATATACTTTTTCCTGTTTATGTGCAGTAGTCAAAAGCAGTTCTAGCAACAAAGCGACAATACATTTACCTGATGATTTTAACTGTGATTCAGTAGTACTGCTACACTGGTAATTGATTACTCTTTTCATCATAAGCAGCAAGTAGAGTCTACTATGACAAATAAAGAATTTTTAGGCCATCTAATGACACATCTTCCTATTTATGGGTCCCTTAGTCCTTCAGTCCCTTTTAACTTTTAAAGTTTCTAGAAGTACCTAGGAATAGTATTCAGGTATCTAAATATTTTAGTTTTCCAGTTTTTCCAGGAAAAAAAAAAATCTCCATTGATGTGATTAAGTCACAAAGAATTCCAGGTAATAGATCTCATCTCAGGTTTGTGGCTGCCACCAGTGCAGATCTGATCTAAAAAGCAATTTCTCATTCAGAAAAGAAATAAGAAAAGAAAAATAGCATTTAATACTATAATCTATGAAATATCTTCCTGATATTTCTGTGCATAAGGATATCATGGAGTTTATTTAGCAAAAACTGAGGGAAGAAGAAAGAAAATATATGCAGAAAGATACTATAAGATTATGCCTTCACTATCAAAATTGTGTCCTTACAACACTGTCTATCTTTCTATTTTGAAGTAGCTAACAATCTGACCCAGCTTTAATCAAGAAAATACTGGACTTTACCCTATGTTGTGTACCTTCAGTAACCTCTATATTTTTAGGGTTTTTTGAGGTTGCTATCTATATCTGGGGTATCTTAGGTTTCATTTTTATTGCTTTTAAATAAGTTCCCAAATTTTATGTTGTTTATACAAAATCTCAGTAAAACAAATCATTAACATGATGCAGTGGTATGGACATTGTCCTGCACAAGGTCTAAAACAATAGTTCTGAGCAATGTAAACTGCCTCTCCCAGCTGATATAGCATCTTACCTGTGTGACTGACAAGTCTGAACATTTAAATTTCATTCTGATTGCTTACTTTACTGTCACATCAGGAAAGAGTGGAGAGAGACAAATAGTATTAAAGAAATAAAATACTGAACTGAAGACAATTTGGTTTTGATAACTAAAGACTTTAAATACTTATTTTCTTTGCCTTATTTATGAAGTCCACTCACCCAGGGAGGCAGAATGCTTCATTACAGGTGTTCAGGAGAAACAAGACATCAACAAAACTCTTTCCAAGTAGTTTGGAACCCTGTTTCTAGTACTAACATATTCTACTATGGGACACAGGTAATTATTCCAGGTTTATTGCCTTCCTGGCTTCGTGACCACAATCACCATCCCTCAGCTACTTGCAGTCATATCTATTTCAATGTCCTGGCTATGCATAGATTATTTCATCTTCTATTTATTGAAAAGACATAAATATTTCTTACATGAAGACTTAGATTCATAAATTATTGAATTTTTGGGGAGGCAAATTAGGAGAAATTTGCCAATTGTTCCCACATTTCCATGGGAAAGATTAATCTAGACCTACCACAGAGGGACCTAGCTCTCATGGAGGACAAGGCTGTTTGTTTGTGCAGTATCTATATTGTAGACATCTTGCAAGAACATGTAATCCTCGCTTAATGGTGGAGGATTTTTTGTGTGAGTAGAACATCCATGACAACAGCACTTAACTTTTCTGTATTGCTAAAATGCTTGTAAAAGCATCAAGGTCTTTTTTGTTTGACATAGCAGGAAAAACAGGGGCATTTCTGTCATTGAACAAAACAGAAACTTGGCCCTGCATCTTTCAGTATTTGGTAAGTAAGCCAGTAGTAGTGATTTTGCAGTTATGGAATGTAAGAGCCCTAGGACCAAGAAAGAATAATATCAGCTTGATTTTCAGTTAATGCATTAAAATGTGGAGAATCTATATCTTTTCACCTTCAAGAAAACAAGGCCACAATTCATAATTGTTTGAGATTCTTACATTGCTTTCAATCAAAAAAGATACCGATAAGGTGATTTCCTATTTGAGATATAAAGCACTTTGGATCAAACTCTAGAACAAGACTCCAAAGCCATCAAGCCAAAACAAACATGAGACTTGAATAGGTATGTCATAGCCCTAAAATTTCTTACCCTTCCTAAACAGCTTGCAGCAATAGAAAGAAAACTAGATGCTAAAGTATGACTCAATTAGAGGTATGCATGACTGTGTCAGAAACAAAGATAAAACTATTAAAAGTTTAGCATTTGGCCTAAAATTATACACTGAGACTGAAAAATCTGATTATAAAACCATGGTTGCAAGTGGATATGCTGTTTGCCTAAAGTGAACATTAATGGCCTTTCTACTGAAGTCATTTGGTTTCTCCACCTTAACAACCTCAGGCACAGACTTTTACTAGTGCTGGACCTGAGAAAATAACCTCAGGGAGGGAGGTCAATGTCATTTTCCTAATAACCATCTCTGTGAAGAGCATCAATGCATGAATTACTGATACAAGGCCAGCAGGCTAGAAAATAAATATAGAAAGCTTCCTCTTACTCCCCTTTATTTCCATTTTCCATTCTGCCCTCTGGCTCATGCCCTTTGAGTCAGCCAAAGAATACTGTAAATCCCTGCAGCTTTTCTGGGCTACAAGAATCACAAAGTAAATCCTTACTGTCTGTATCACTAATTGGAGTGAGTGCTAACAGAAGTTAGTATCATTTGCATGACAAAAAAAAATCAAAATGAAAACAAGCCAAAGAAACCTCAAACCAAGGCACTGAGGACATTATAGTTCTGGGAAAGACATAAATGAGTCCTATGAAGAACTTTTTTTTTTTTTAATGTTTCTGGCAGTATATGTGTCTGTTCATCACAAAAAAACCCTGTTCTTTTTTAAAAAAGTGATATGGAAAAGAAATATCATTCACACTAAAACACTCAAAAGCAGAGGGATAATTTCAGAAATAAGTATTCTGGGCTCAAAAATACACACGTGTGGTAGTAACTTTTTAAGCAAAAGGAATTCTCTAACAAGCTCTTTCTTGAGTTTACTTGGCAGTAATGGTGAATGACTTTCCTGAATGAGGGGCCTAGGAACAGAATATTACCTAATTCTTGGTTGACATATCTTGATTTTTTTCTTTCATGGGAGGGGTTTGTGTGCAAAATCTTTAGTATTATAGTGATGTTATAATTCTTTCTGACCAAAAGTACAGCCGAACAATACATGTCATTGCTAAAACCAAGTTTGTTGATCAGACTGTTTTCCAGAATTCTTAAATAATTTGGAATATAATTATTCATGTCATCAGTCACATAAGTACACATTTCTTCTATAAGAATTTTTTTCTTCTATAATACAGCGTAGATCATGTTGGTTTATGTGGATCTTCAAGCTTCTTTTTTCATTTCTTGGTCTGATCTTGCTTGAGTATCTCTCTGTCCCTAAAGAGAATCATCAAAGCAGAGACAGATCTGCTGGAGAAATTCCTTTCACAATTGTCATGCACCAATGAGTGAAGAGGAAGAGGTTGGTGTACACAAAGAGATGTGGCATCTGCCCTGATAATTTTATGGCCTTATGCCTTTTAACTTGAACCTAGTATTTGGATTCCTTGGTAAGTAAATGTCCCAGAGGCCTGCAACTATCCTGCTAGTAAGGGTATGTATACCCCGCTTACCAGGATAAAATGTGTCAAACCAGTGGGTCTCAAAGCACAGTATTATATTCTTGTTACTAATATCAGTAAGAAAACACATCTCTTGAAGTGTATGGTAAAAAAATCAGAAGCTTAATTCTAAGGCTGAAAGTTCATGATACTTTCAAAGTTCCAGCAGGTTAGTATTTTTAACACAAGATGATATTGTATCTCCAAAAAAGAATGTTAATCTTCGTGGTGATTATTTCTGGTATAGAAATTGAGTGGTAAAACTCCAGCATGACTTACAGCTTCATTAGAAATTATTTATCAGGGGGAAAAAAAGAAATCTATGGTTTTTTACCAATAATAAAAGAGATGGGGGATTTTTGTTCTGTTGTTTTCTCTAAATACATTTGAATCTGCATTTGAATATGTGTCATTGAAATTTCCCTGGAGGGAAGAAAAAACATTTGGAACAGATGCTGACTTCAGTTATACTGCTGTAATCTTTGAAATCAGTTAATTACTCCTGATTTAGTGTCACTGAGAATATACAATATCTTTTATATGGTAATATGCAAAATGGAAATTAATAATTTGATCTCTTGGTCATTTTCTGTGTTATTTTCTTTCAGGATAAAAAAAATACACAAATGATACCTTATTTCTCTTAAAGAGAACACATTGCAGATAAATATAAGCAGGTCTATGAATCTATAGTAGAAATAATGCTTTCACTGAATGGGATGCCTCAACTCTCTTCCTTAATTTCTTCAAAAATTGTAATATCTTAGAGTTTTATGAAACTCATTGTGGAAATCACAAGACAGTGATATATTTCTATTTTTTCATCCCATACTCTTTTCAGGTTTCCTTTTTAACAATAGCAACAATAATAATACAGCTTAGTTCTGCAGCTCTATTTCCTATCACTAGTTGAAAGGGTACTGTCTGTTTATAGTGCAGTACTTTAGTGATGATGGTGAAGCTTAGTATTTAAAAACTAGTCTATCTTTTTTCATTGACTCTACTCAGTCTAGGCTACACCAATAAATTTGCAAAAAATCCAATAATTATTCTCTTTAGCTTGGAGGATGATATGCAAAGGTCATCATGTGTCTGAATCTGAATCAGCAGCACACGCTTTGCACAAGTGCCACTCCATCATTTACTTCATCTTTCTGAAGTAAAATATTATTTTCACATGGTGTTTCAGACTGAAGTGCTGATTTCAAGTCATGACATTCCAAAGTATGCAAATAGTGTACCAAGACAGAAACAAAAGTAGCACTGCAAGACGTGAAGTGATCATCTTGTCCTATTTAGACCTTGTTAGATGAAATATTGAGTCCTGTTTTGGTTGCCATTGCAAGAGATGAACTAGTGTAATAGAACTCAGAAGAAAATAAGGAGAGTGATCAGAGTTCTGGAAAACAAGAGCTGCATGGGAAGATTGAAGGAACAGTGATCACCACCTAAAAAAGAAAGACGGCAACAATCAATTTGCAAAAAGTAAAAGATGCTGCATGAAGGTGATTACTGCAGTTCTCCAGATACGTAATGGCTATGATAAGTGAGTCTCCTTACAACAGGAGGATGTAAGTATTAGGAAATAATAAAAGGAAATGCCAAAATACATATTTTTAATAAGGTTGTGGAGTATTCACCATTAAAAACCTTTGAGAACAAGTTAAACTTATATTAGTAATTACATAAGTAGACCTTATCTACCTCTCCTAATTCCTTGCAGTCCAAGTATTCCATGAGGACTTTGAATTCTTCAGCTGACTTCTACTTGTTTCAGATTTATTCTTGATATATTGGTCCTCTGATACTACATTTTGATTTCACCATCATACTGTTAGTTGTCTAAGCTTCATATTTTCTGTGTTGACCCCAAGATGTGAAAGTTGCTGCACATTGCATTTGCATCTAAGAATAATCATGCTCTTCTCAGTATTCCACTGTTTCAAAAGGAAACCTTTCCTTTAAGAAAATAATTCCTTCTCATTTTAAGTTCACTTGGGGATGATGCCAAACTGCTCTGTATTGTGCATTAAAAAAGTTTTTTTGAAACTTCCATCAGAAAGGAAACCTCAAGATGATGGCAATACAGCAACAAAGTGTTCCATTCCTGACTCTATTCTGCCACTGGTCTCTGTGTCAAGGAAAATGAAGAAACCAATGATCTGCAGCCTTGTTTGCAAAATCAGAGAACTATTTCCTTTTTTTTGCTGTATTTTTGGGCACAACTGGATTAAAACCAAAGTGATTTCTGCTTGGAGATGTTGCCTAGTTAGAGAACTAATTGCCACAATAGAGAAAATTACTTTCTGTTTCCAACATTCTGATGAATCAATCTACACCTCACTGTCAAATATAAAAATTTACAGATTTTAGGCAGAGGAAATAGCTACAAAATTTCAGTAAATGCTGCAATTTATGAGGCATATAAAGTATTCAGTGCACATAAAAAAACTTCTTACTACTTTATCTCAGAATGTATCTGACAGATCTCGGCTCTGTAAACCACAATACAATATATTTAAAGTGAACACAGAATTATTAAACCAGGTAAAATCTTTCAATTATTCTGATTGATAGGAAAATACTTTTTTTCAGCTGATCAAATTTTTGGTTCCCTTTTGTTGCCACCTTTCTGATTTGGGAGGGAGGAACTACATATCAGTCTTAATTTGGGGCAACTCAGTTACCTAAGGCTATACATCCAGCTGTAAAAAGTTTTTGCACCTGACATGATTTGATGTTTAGAAGGAACTAAAGTGCCTTCTATAATTTTTGGTAATTAGAAATGAGAAATAATTTAATCATACTTACTACTTAAAATGTTCATATCGAGACAAAGTAATGGGATACACAGCAGTATATCTGATGAGCAGCTGAATAGAAAACCAAGAGGCAAACTTTACTAGAAATCTAATGCTACTAATTATTCCTGGTGCTGTACTGAGTTGCTGGAAATTATTAAATTAATTTTCTGTAGAATGCTTAAACAGGTGTGTACTGTTTACAGGCTACATTTAAAGGCTGGATGGATATTATGTATGCAGCTATTGACTCAAGAGATGTAAGTATTGCAAATATTTTAAATTATCCTTTTTTTTTCCCTAACGTCTGTCTATCTAAAAGTGTTTATTTATCTTACATAAGCAATTAATATCCATACAATAGAAGAAAAACTACTAAATGAATTAGTATGAGATTCTGTGGTAACAAAATGTGGACAGCTGAATGTAAACTGATAGATGCTATCAGCAAGGGGTGGAATAGACAAAATATATTGATATAAGTGATAGGAATATTGTCCAAATACAAAATATTGGGGCTACCTTGTGCAAGATTGTCACTTCTTTGGTTGAAAATTTCACACAAAGTCTTAAGAATGATAATTCACTTTTTTTTTTTTCTTAGGTGTTACAGCAACCCAAGTATGAAGACAATTTGTACATGTACTTGTATTTTGTAATCTTTATAATTTTTGGGTCTTTTTTCACCCTGAATTTGTTCATTGGTGTCATTATTGACAACTTCAATCAGCAAAAAAAGAAGATAAGTATTGTTCCATTTCCCTTCTAAAGATATTCTAAAACATATTCATTTTTGCAGGTGCATGATATATGGAAAGTACACCCACAGCTTGCTCGAAATTGAAAAAGCTGCAGTATGTTATGATAAAATCATACATGCAGTATTCATTAAAGTCATAAGATTTTTCATTTAGTGAATGGGACAGATCCTTCTGTTGTCAATGCCCAGTTTAGTCTTCCTCAAGTCATCTGCTTTTTCATGATGAAACTTCATGAATTCTTCCTGCATGATTCAATCCCTGAATTAGGTCCCTACATTAAAGCAATCATCATTTCTTGGGGTTTTTTTCCTTCTTGATTTGTAGTTATTCTATAAGCACACAAAAAAAGTATCTAGCCTGGTTATAAAACATAAAAAATTATTTCATTGTGTAACTAAAGATGATGTTTTAATGATCCCAAGTATTCTAGTTCTGTTTTGTGGCACTGAACAATCTGAAACTATATAGAGCAGGAGTGGTTTGTAACTATTTCAGGACCTTTTTTTATTGTTTCACAGTGCAGATGTAGATAATCTCACTGCTGTAGATGGTCTCAGTAGAAGATGCTTCCCTTTAAAATTATTTTCCGTAAATAGAGAAAACAATGAAAACTCAAGGACCAAAGCAGATAGAATTACTAGTTTACTTTTACTTTAGTGGACTGCATCACTTTCTTTGGGTTTATGTTAATAATGAGAAATACTAAGCAAGATTTTTGGAAGCTGTACATGGTAGAAACCTAGGGGTATATTGTCAGGGAGTCTGTCCAGCTTACAGTCCATGCATTTCCCATGTCTTCAAGCTTCCCACACACTCACCCACAAAGGGCTGTATCCAGTCCTATGTGTGCATTGGCATTCCTGAAACTAGATATCTGCAAGTACCTCTTACCAAGAAAAGATTTTCTTTAAGAGGTATGGGAAATTTCATAGTTTTCATTCAAGCTGTCTCTAAAAGAAGCTTACTATAGATTTTGATCAGGTTACCATGAAAGACCCGTAATTGCCTCTTTATCTTCATTGTCAGACTTCAAAGGCAGGTTCATGCTTTTGCTAAACAGAACTTCACTGAACATGAAAGCTAATCAAAATAAAAGACAAAATAGAGCATTTTACTGTTATAGTACCAAGGGTGCTTCTACCTTCAGATAAGTTTCTCCAAAGTCTGATAATCCATCTTCTAAAGAACCTTGAAGACTTTGGGCCCCAATGCAAATGTGACTGCTAAACTAGAGATAGCTACAGTGAATTCCTGTAGCAAAAGCCTATCTCTTTTTCCTTTGTTTCACTAAAATCACAGTTCAGAAGTGAGTTTATCTCAAATACTATTTATTGTATCTCTTCGTAGAAAATAAAAGAGGTACTGAAAATGATTTCCTGGAGTTTCAGGAAAATAACTGTAAAAAATGTTGCTTTTTTGTTTTGTTTTGATTTTTTAAGATTTTGTTTATTTATTTGTTTGTTTGTTTTTGAGAGATGCAGTGCTGGATGTCCAGACTTCTAGACTAAATGCTTAGATTGTAGACAGCTGCATTTAATAGTGAGGAGATTTTTTCCAATTCAGTCCTCTTGATTTTTGAATCATTCCATTGTATTTCTCTAAGAGTTTTATCTTTTCAGCACTGCATATAAATGTGATTATAACCAGTTCTGATTTCATGTTTTTACTTTGGAGGTCAAGACATATTTATGACAGAAGAGCAGAAGAAATACTACAATGCAATGAAAAAGCTGGGATCCAAAAAACCACAAAAACCTATACCAAGACCAGGGGTAAAATTATTTATACACATCAGACAAACAGCTATTTACAATGAGGTTTTTATTGATACAGGGAGAGCAGAAATATGCCAATTGAAAATTATCAGTAACTGGGGCATTAGTCAGCAGAAATGGAAAACAAAAATAAAACAAAAAAAATCTTTTTCACTTACAGCTATTTTATATATGAATATGCAACACAAGAGGCTGAACTAAGTTGTTGTATTTGAGTACTCTGCTTAAGACCACTAGTTGCAATTTTATTGAAGTCTCATAAGCTTTACTGCATGTGTTTTTCTACCATCTTCTAACAGGAAAAGAAAAGAAAATAAATTACAGTTTGTATTGGATGTTTCTTTTTTCTTTCTCCCTCAGAATAAATTCCAAGGCATGGTCTTTGATTTTGTGACACAGCAAGTATTTGACATCAGCATCATGATTCTTATTTGTCTTAACATGGTTACCATGATGGTAGAAACTGATGACCAGAGCAAAGAAATGGAAAATATTTTATACTGGATAAACCTCGTGTTCATTGTTCTTTTCACTGGAGAATGTGTCCTGAAATTGATTTCACTTCGCCATTACTACTTCACTATAGGCTGGAATATTTTTGATTTTGTGGTTGTCATTCTCTCTATAGTAGGTAAGTCTTGTTAATTAAACTAAAAAGAAGATAAAATGTATAAGAGGGGAACTTTTACTTGAATAAAGCTATACGGTGAGCTTTTGCCATTGCAAGATTTACAGCCAAGTCATTCAACTTTACATTTTAACTTGTAAAAACCAACCATCAAAACAGTTAAAATCATCCAAAATTTATTGCAACTGCAAATATTATGTGTAACTGCTAAAAGAGAAATTATACAAGTGGAATATACAGAATATCTATAATTGCTACATAAAACTGCCGATTTTAAAACTATGTTTCTAAATTTCTACTGTGATCTGGAGATAAGCTGGTAATGTACCTCNGAAGAAAGCGCTGAACCCTTGAGCGAGGATGACTTTGAGATGTTCTATGAAGTCTGGGAGAAGTTTGATCCTGATGCAACACAATTCATGGAATTTGAGAAATTGTCTGATTTTGCAGCAGCACTTGATCCTCCTCTTCATCTACCCAAACCAAACAAAGTCCAGCTTATTGCAATGGATCTGCCCATGGTGAGCGGTGACAGAATTCACTGCCTCGACATCTTGTTTGCTTTCACCAAGCGTGTATTGGGGGAAAGTGGGGAGATGGACGCTCTCAGAATACAGATGGAAGATCGGTTTATGGCAGCCAATCCCTCTAAAGCTTCCTATGAACCAATTACGACTACATTGAAACGAAAGCAGGAGGAGGTGTCTGCTGTCATCATTCAGCGTGCTTTCAGACGTCACCTTTTAAAACGAACAGTAAAACAAGCTTCCTTTATCTATAACAAAAATAAAACTGAAGGTGGGGCTGGTCAGGGTCTGAAAGATGAAATCCTTATTGATAAGTTGAATGAAAACTCATTTACAGAGAAAACAGATATAACTGCATCAACAGCAGTTTGTCCACCTTCTTATGATCGTGTAATGAGGCCAGTCAAAGAAAAGCATGAAAAGGAAGATAAAGATGGTCAGAAATAAGAGCAAATAGCAAGCGAAATCATATATGTGCAAAGTAGTTTATAGCCTGTAAAGATCATGTGTTTGTGTCAACAGGACTCCTGAAGGAGGTCTATGCCAAACTGACAATTTTTACAAATATACTGTACATTAAAGGTCAGTGCCTATTAAAAGACAGTGAGCCCTTGTCAGTGACTGTGAAAAGAAGAAACAACCTTGACAGGAGGTTACTGTTCTCACTACCAGCTGACACTGCTGAAGAGGAGAGAAAAATATGGCTATACAGACTGTAGGGACCAGTTAAAGGGGTGTGAAATCAAGTATTTGTGTGTTTAGCATAAAACAATATGGTAACTGTATCCACTGTTTGCATTTCAACTGCCACATACTTCATATTTTTACAAAATCTGTGTTGGTGGATTCATCTTGTTTTTATTCATATGTTGTTTATTATATGTGACTATTTTTGTAAATGGGGCTTCTGTTGGGGAAGGGAATTAAGTACACCTTTACAGGTACAAGGGCCAGGTGTTCTATTATACAACTGATATACACACAGAAATTATTTGCATGAAGGCATGCTGCACTTATAGATCATGCATGAAAATAACATTAAGTCACAAAGAACAACAGATTTTTTTAGCACAGTGTTTCTGGAAAGGAATAACAGATTTTGAGGTGCTTAATTAATGTATTCATGTTGTATCATGTTCAAACAAGTCTTAGTATGCCTGTAAAATCCTCTACAGCTCACAAGAATAGTAAATATAGTTTACTTTTTGCACAGACCATTAAGTTTCAGAAGGTGCAAACTTCTTCCTAGGTCTGGAATCACAGATTTTGTCTTTGTCAAATGTCTTTCTGCATACAAATACTAAATGAATCTGCCTCAGCCCACCAAATTGATCAAAAAGAGCCCTCTATAAAGTTGTTCTGCTTTATCCTGCAGTATTGTTTAGCCATCTTCAGCTCTCAGTAAGGTTGATGTTGTACACATAAATGAAAAGCCCTCTGCTATGTAAATAATTTTTAACCTGTGGTGCATGTTTGAGCAAACAGATAATGACTTTAGCACATTTATTGCATCAAATATGTACCACAATAAGTGTAGTGTGCAAGCATTCAACAGGTAAAATGACATATTATCTACCATTATAGATAGTTTGGATGCAATCAGTGCATGTTTATATTGCCTATGCTGCTATTCCTTTGACTGTCCAGGATTCTTAAACATGGGAAGCCATACATCAGAGCTAAATGAAATAAACTACTCAAAAGACCTCATTCCTCCATACCATTAAGCAATATTTTGCAGCTATTTAGGAGCTTATTTGTTTTACATTTCTGAATTTTCAGTGAAAAGCATATAGTGTATATCCAAACTGTACAGACATTGAAAACTACTAAAGCTGTTGAAAATAATGTTAGGATTTTATAAGCAAATATAAATAATGTAAAAATCATTTTATTTTATTTTTCAGCATTATGTACATAAAACAAGAACTGAATTTTATCTTCAGGTTGGTGTCACAACATTTTTGTTACTTTCAGTCCATAGCACTTTTTCACAGAAGAACTCCAGAGAACAAGATACAACTAAGTGAATGGATACCTGCAGGATCTTACTTTTTACAGTATTTGCCAACATATAAATAATTTCTGCAAAATAAGTACATAATTTACTTCTAAAAAGCTATGTTTTGTTTTTTATTTGCAGTGGGGAAATGGTCTAAAGTTCAAATTGAATGTCTAAGCAGTGCCTGCATCATAGGTTTTCAGATATAGCCTTTTTTTCAGAGAATCCTGAATTTTTTCTCATATTTACTCACAGATTTTTTTTTCATTCATGCTGCACTAGAGCAGTTCTAAATGTTGTCTAGGGTCCACGATATTTTTTCACAAAGAGAAAGTAGCAAAATTGTATAATCCAATCCATCAGGACATTTTATGTTTCTTACACAAAAAAATGAAATATAGATTACTTTTATTAAAATTATTGACTAAATCTGTATTAGTGAATTGCATGCAGGAAAATGCTATTACCCTAACTGATGCTAAAGAACATTATTAATGCTCAAAATAATAAAGATTACATTTTTTATTGTACGTTCCTTTCTTGTTTATTATCTGACATTAATATAAAATGGGTATGCTTCTAAACCACAGAATGTGAGAATACTGAAAACCTTTACAGCAGCTATACTGTTCTTCCATGTAAGAAAATCCTTGGGACTTGCTTGTTAGTCACTAATTAGGAATTTCTTATTTAATGTGTGTTAGACAGTGAGCATGGTGCTTTTGCATGTATCAATCGTTCTGCCCTGAGTGACTTCATGCAGCAGCTCCATGCGGTGGAGTGCACACCCATCGAATCCCAGAGCTGTCCTGAGTGTGTCCCAGGAGGCTCAGAGCAGTGACAAGAACTAGAACTGAGCATTCAAGAGCTCACGAAGACAAAATGAGAACAGAAAATAGTACCAGATCCACAACATTCTCCGACTTGGATTGAGAGCCAGTTTATTCTTGCTGGATGCTGGTCACAAACAGGCTACAGAGCATCTCACATTTGAGTGCATTTCTGAAAAAGATGAAATGGTGTTGGAATGAATAAATCATTGGTCTTTTCCTCAGGAATTTTAAAAATCTCTCTGGAAGCACCCTATTGAAAGCAACCATTAGTGGATATCGATTGCGGAAAAAACAAATGTATCTGGAAAGTAGGCCTGTTCCTCATTCTTTATCAATTGCTTCAGTGAATATCAAGTGCTTTCAGTCTGAAAATATTAATTTTACATGTTTACATAATTTTATACTGCATTCCCCTACAACTTACAATGTAAACTCATAGGTGAATTTAATATGAAACCAGTCGATGAGCAGTTGTACTCTGTATGCTTGCTTAGTAGCTAATGCAGAAATAAAATTTCATAGCATTTTCCCTGAAATTCATCAAAAATTTTTCAAGGGAGGGAAATTGTTCTATGTAAAATTGTTGTGAAATGCATTATGAAAAAAGAAGTCTACAACTTTGATTCAAAATGCCTAAGTATCAAAATGAAAATATATGTACTTTCAGATTAATATGTGGACAAAATATGTCTTAAAGGATTACCTTAAAAAGTATGTAAAAAAAACCCAACTTGTTTCTCATACCTCTTAGATTTTAAATGTTACAGAAGCCTAAATGTTGCTTCAGAACAAGTCAAGCAAAACTTAAACATAGCAGGAAAATCAAAGGATTGCCTTGGCCAATAAGGAAACCCAAGCACGCTCATTGCAGAGTGCTGCTTTGGCACCTTCCCCATGCTGGGGGTGAGAAGTGTGTGACAAAGGAACGCCGTGTGTAACGGGCTTGCTAGGAAAGGTCACTCTGAGCACTCTGCCAGAAGAGCCAAGCAGCTTCTACAAACTCCCTGCAGGTTGGGTTTCGCTCCTGGCACTTGGTGGCATCACTGCCGGCTTTCCTGGTGGGCAGACTGTATTCCCATTCCAAGGGAATGCTCTTTAGCAACCTTTGTTTCTGGTGTCTAGAAATTATGGCTGAGGATGCTTTCACCTCCACAGGAAAACCTGCATTTTACTAGACTTTGCAACTCTAATTCTCCAGGAGGAAAGAAAGATAGGAGGAAAGATTAAGTTTCTCTATCTGATGTGACCCTATTGTTATTGTATTTCTAAGAGAAGCGTGACATAACTTGAGGTGCTAAGTTACATCATGAAACCTACGGAATGTGGACCACTTAGTGGTACGTTCAGCCAAGAAAAGCAAGGAAATAAACGCATTCCCAAAGGTTCCATTCGGCATCCCGGCCGTGAGGGCTCCCGAGGCACAGCCGCCCGCCAGGGGGCGCCGGGCGCGCGGGAGCCGCCCCGCCCGCTCCCTCACGATCCCCGCGGGCTCCCGCCCCGCCGCCTTCCAGGAGTTTTTCTTCCCGTGTCTCCCCCGCCTCCTTCCCGTCCAAGCCAATGGCGAGGCGCTGTCCTCACCCTTCCGGAGCCCCCCCGCAGTGGGGTCGGGTAGCAACGATGGACGCTGAGGTGCAGCAGGTGGGTGCCACCGCCGTGCCGCCCTGGCGGAGGGATGGGGGCGGCCGGGAAGGAGGGAGGGATGAGAGCGACCGGGGCTGCCGGGCGGGAGTGCGGCCGGCCGGGTGGGCGCGGTGCCCCCGGGGCCGTCCCGGGGCGAAGCGTTGGCACTGGTGACCCGCGGCCGCTTCCCCGCAGGCGCTGCTCAATTACTACTGCCAGCAGGGGCTCTTCCAGCACGTCCGGGCCGCGGCGGACGAGGCGCTGGCGCGGCTGGGCGCCCACCCCGTGCTCCACTTCTACCGGGCCTACGGCGCGCTGAGGGCAGGTAACGGGGCGGGGCCGCTCCTCCCGGAACGCTGGGCCTCCTTCCCTCGCCTCCGAAAGCTCAGCCCTGAGTCCGCTGCGCAGGGAAAGGCGGTGTTGCGGAGTCTGAATGTGTTCCGTGTTGAGTAAATCACCGGTGTGTTATGATCTGTCACCGCTCCTCCCCAGTTTGAATGAAAGTGATCTAGGCGGCATGGTAACAAAGTGAGAAATAACAAGTATTTTTCTTTTTCGTGTTTTCATGAACATGGGTCTGGTAAGTGGGTTCCTTGGAGGGAATTTGAGCCCTGCCCAAACGCATATCGCATTTGATCAGAAACTCACTGGTGTCTCCCATCTAACAGCTCTTCCCTTCCAAGCAGCTGTGTTAATTTTGTTGTGTCCTCTGTCTCAGGGAAACTGACAGCTAGTGGGGGGAATCTTTGTGTAAATTATACCGTTCTGAGAAGTTTATTTAGCAACATGTATATTCCAGGGATGTCAGAAATATTAACAAATAAAGCAACATGGGGGAAGGCTGAAGCAAGTCTAGGAAGGTGTGCTGATTTTGACAGGGTGTGTCTGTTCACAAACTCCCATATGTTTTTATAGAAGAATCCTTTCATTTTTCAACATATTGCCTATTTTGCTAATATTCAAAATATTCACACATAAACAAGGCAAAAATCCTGGTTATATAAAGAAACAGGAGCAAAAGAAGCTGCTCAATGCCCTGTATAAAACAATAAATATGATTTTCATCTTTCTGACAGTTGGCAGAATTAGCACTTAATTCAAGTTCTTTGCCTTGAGATGCTGTTTCCTGTGTGTCTTTCAAACACACACAGGAAACAGCATCTGAAAGGGGGTATATGCATAATGAACAAAAGCATGGAAGAAAAAATAGAAGGGAAAATTTAAGTCAGATTGATATTTGATGATATTCTTTGTCTTGAAAAGTGTGGTAGCTTATTCTGTGTTTTTTTTTTTGCCAGGTGATGTCCAAGACAGTATTCGACAGTTGGAGTCTATTAAAAACAAACAGGAGGTGTCACTTTGTACAATGATGGCTCTGATTTATGCCCATAAAAAGAGCCCTAAGCCAGGTATGCCTGTTAAGCCATGCTGTTTCATGTTTTAAACAGCTCTCTGTGAAGGCCTGGGGGTTGTAGGCTGATTCTGCCTAAGTTAAAAGGGTTTACACTGGCTTTGCATTTGGCATAGGATCTGTTACTGAACTGAGTGATGTTTACCAAGATTGTGAACAAAAATACCAAACCACAAAACTCTGAAGTGTAAGAGTGAATGTTAAAATAAAACACACACAACCCACACACGAAATCTGACTTATCAACCATGATGAAAAAGTTTTGAAGAAAGGAAAAATGAATCAAGATTCTTGTGATTGTTGTTCACTCATGTCTGATATTGGTGCTTTTGAGCAGAACTGCAGCTTGAAAAGTCTTTAAAGCCATATCATTTCTATCTTTCAAGTTATCCTGACCATACAAATGGATAAATGAATTTTGTGAATTTTCGTATTCCTTTCTCCAGCCTAAAAGCTGGGATGATTTTGTTAAGAATTACATTCTCAAAATAAGAGTTGGTTTATCAGGTGTGTTGAGTGGTCATTAAACTATTGCTGCAGTATCTTTCTCACTGTGCAGATTTATAGCTGCTGCTGACAGTCTGTTAAACAATTTGACGTGAAATAGCTCTGACTGATGGCATCACTCTTACTTGAGTGCCTGAGGATTAATACTGCAGGACAGCAAAATTATTGTGGATCTCAAGACTCTTTGAGAGTGAGAGCCTTTCCCTCATTCATTAGGTGGGTCAGCATTGTCATAGCAGATCAGGCTGGCATGCCTTTCCCAGGCCTGGCTGGCTTGGTCCCCTGAGTGTCCTGTAGGTGCTGTGTGATAGCCCTCAATAATCTGATCCATGACCTTCCGTGACACCACAGTCAGGCTGACAGTCCTGTGGTTTCCCACATCTTCCTTCCTGCACTTCTTACAGATGGACATCACGTTGGCTAACCACCAGTCAGCTGGGACTTCCCCACTTCTGGGACCTCCCCATCAACTGTGCTGATGGGAACCCTCTTCTGCCTTTTCCATCTGTACCTGGGAAATATTGCTAATAGGGTGGGATTGCCTGCACGTTTATCAATGTGCAATGAAGAAAACAGTGTTTGGTTTGGAAGCCCTTGGCTTATGTGCTACTCTTTTGTAACATTTTGAGAGGCTATCAACGAGAACTCTGAACAAAACCTTTTCAGATCGAGATGCTATTCTGGAGTTGGATGCCAGACTGAAGGAACAACGTAAAACAGCAGGACAGCAGGCTCTGTACTATGCTGGCTTGTTTTTGTGGCATCTTGGTCGTGAGGACAAAGCCCGTGAATATGTTGATAGAATGATCAAAGTTTCTGGTGGTGGTAAAGAGGTAAGTGGTTTTTACCTTCCTTTAATGCAAAAGATTAATAGGACAAAGTTTCTGGTGGTGGTAAAGAGGTAAGTGGTTTTTACCTTCCTTTAATGCAAAAGATTAATAGGACAGTGCACACTGTGAAGATAGACTGATGGCATTAATGCTGTTTGGACATTGTCCTGAAATGTTTTGTGTTCTAGAACTTTCCTTCCTAACTGTCATAAATTCATTTGACACAGCTGAGTAAATTTCCATGATTTTTTTGTCAACTAATATTCATTTTCTCTTTGCAAATAATTAATAATGATTTAATAAATGAAAATAAATCCATAAATGGAAATAATATGCAGGTAAACCAGTATTACTACTTGATACCAAGCCTCATAATTCCTAGCAAAAAAATAAGCATGATAGTCTCACTAGAGGGACACATCTTGATCTGAATGCTCAAAAATATCCAGAGGATTGGGGATATAAATTTCCAGCTGTTGTTAAAGGCAAAATTTGCCTAGGGTTTTACTGAAATAAGTGTTGTATATAGCATTGTCTTTGGCATTTATATACAGACATCACGATTCATTAAAATCTTGAATCTCTAAAGAGGTTTCTGAAAACTTACTATCTTATTTTTTTAAAGGAGATATCAGCTTCAGTTCAAGGAGAGATACATAAAACATTTGGCTTATTTTTTGTAGTTAAACATCTTTGAGGTGGAGCTGT
>VWYO01017032.1:33643-51768 GCA_013400275.1 Rhadina sibilatrix | reverse complement strand
GGTCTCCGTGCCGTCGATAGTGCGGACCTGAATCCACATGGCGCGCGCCCTCCCGCCCTCTCGGCCAGTCGCGAGCAAAGCAGGGGAGACCCGGGCAGGGTGTGGTAACGGGGACCGCTCCGCGGGCGAGCGCCCGCGGCGTGAGAGGCGCGGCGGAGGGGTCCGGAGGGTACCCCGCTCTTTGTTGCGCCCGACGGGGCAGAAATTTCAAACCCCGCGGAGCNCAGAAATTTCAACCCCCGCGGGGCGGGCGCGCCCCTCCCGCCTGCAATCCGGGCCGCCCGACCCGCTCGGCGGGGTGCGGGAGAGGGAAGCGAAGCCGAGCAGATCCCACGACGCTCCCCAATCCCGCCGAGGCAGCACGAATCGCGGCGAGTCCCGGTGGCCCGGCGGCGGGCAGGGCTACGGGGATGCGCCGGGAGCCATGGCCCGGCCCGGGCACTGTTTACCGGGGAGCGCCGCCGCGCTCACATGGAGGTCACGGCGCCAACGCCGATCTCGCGAGAGCGCCCGGCCGCGGCCGTGCAGACAACACGGCGGGGCGGGGGCGGGGGAGCGAGGCGGGCACGCGGCACCACCACGCCCCCTCCTGCCGCGCGCTCCGGCCGGCGGCCCCGCCTGCTCCGCCCCGCGCGATGCCTGCGGGGGGAGGGGTTGGCGCGCGCCGGGAAAGTGGCCGTTGGCGTCTCCGTGGCGGCGCGTGCGGCGTTGAGGGCGCTGAGGGCCTTGTGCCCGGCTGGCGGGACGGGCAGCGCCCCAGCAGCCATGGGAACCCGGACCAGCGCTTCCTAGGACATAAAACCTTGACAAGGCTGCGTGCAGTCCTGCCCCAAAGACACAGATTAATCCTGGCGGTGGATGGAAGTACGGGGCCGAGACTAGAGAAGGCAAGCTTCCTTTACACCGCAGATCTGATGTGCATGTGGCTGTCTGTATATTTCTGCATTGGGTAATTCTGCAAATTTCCACCAGGCGAATCTGGAGTTATATAACTGTTGTGAAGTATCCCTCTTGGGCAGCTGGGCTCCACATATTCTTTTGTTCACTGTCACAGGAAAGTGGAGAACAAAGAAATAAGGCTAAAAGTGAGAAAATGGACATCTAAATAACAATAGTTTAATAGTTAAACCCAAAAGCTGTGCACACAAAGCAAAATGAAAAAGTATTTCAGTACTTGAAATTGACTGGCACGTGTGCATTTATCCATTTCTACAAAACCAGAGTTTTGTCATGTTTAAAGGTTGCTTAGGAAGACAAGCACTGTAACTCCTAATAACTTGCATTTTTTTCCTTTTTATCCCAACTGTCATTGCTGAGCACAACACCAACCCTAACCCTAACCTTCCTCACCATCCTTCCTCATTGGGCCCCTTCCTAGCTTGGTAAGCTCCTCCAGCTGACTCCCTTGGCAGTCAAAAACCCAAATACGGGTTTTTCAGTCTGTTGTGTAAGAAGCCGACCCATAGGAGATATGTTTATTTCATGTTTGTGCAGAGGTGAACCCACAAAACCAGTTACAGTCAGGCTGCAAATTTCTGCTTTCATAACACAGAAGTAGAAGCATACCTAATTTCTAATTACATGCCTATTTAATGACTATTGAACTCAAAAAGGGGAAATTTAGGTTAGATATATAGAAGAAATTCTTTACTGTGGGGGTGATAAGACAGAAGAACAGGTTGCCCGGAGAAGTTGTGGATACTCCAACCCTGAAAGCGTTCAAGGACTGATTGGATGGGGCATTGAGGAACCTGGTCTAGTGGAGGTCCCCTTGCCCATCACAGGGAGATTGAAACTAGATGATTTTTAAAGTCCCTTCCAAACCAAACCATTTTATGATTCTATGATCTTTTGCCCATTTCAATGTATGGATAGGACGTATTTTAATTTTATTGCTCATGTCCGGTGTGTGAGGGACTTCAGCTGGAGGTAGGTAGCCTAAGCTTTAGAGGTGTGGTTTTCATGCAATAATGAACTAAGTTAATCTAAAGGACATGGGCTTAGCTGATTTACTAACTTGAGTAAAAATTTATGATATACTGCCAGACACAGTTCCCTACTCATCTGAGTCTTTATGGTATTTGTTGTTCTCAGTTATTCACTCTGCAAGATCTTTTCCTTAAATCATTCATCATTCCTGATTCTCCCCTTTGAGACTTAAATTTCTCAACCTGAATATGAGACCATTTGTGTCTCATTTGTTTTATCAAAAAAATCTCCTGTTGTTTTCTCTCAAATTCCAAGGGGTTGTCCCACACCAGCAAGTCCCATTGTCTTGGTTTTGAAAGACAGATATTTGCCAGGGAAAGTTGGAGTTTCTTTTGGAATGGAGAATGTAAACTCTTCACCCCCTCCAAATTATAATTTGCAATTGCAATTAAGGGCTTTCAGGCAAAGATTTGGGAGGAGGAATAACAGTTCTTTACTAGGAATATTAACAANAAACACTGCCCCAGCTGGTTTGAACAGCTGGCCCATTATCAGAAGGCACCCGCCCCCCTCTCCCCAGTGTTACAAGAGATAAAGAAAAACATCTCCCCACCTGCTTTCAACAGATGAAATAGAATACACATTTTCAGTTCCATAGCCCAAGACAACCACCATATCTTTTCTCTTGTAGTTATGGTAGTATCCCTCTTACTGTTCCTTATATTAATGAAATTTGAGAATCATTTAGCACTGATACTACCATCATCATTATTTGGTATGTTCTAGAACATATACTTTTACATGCTTCCATATGTATATGCATACATTTAAGACACAATAAACAATAAGTACCATAAGTAAAAGGATAAGTAACTCAATTGTTTCAGCTGTCCTTCATTTGGTATGCTTTTCACCATATTATATATGAGTCACTCAAAGAGTGTGGTCACTCATTGCCACCCCTGGTCCTGGGATCAAAAAGGGCACCACATTCAGGTCTGCAGGCTAAAAAGAACAATTTCCAGGTCACAGTTCAGATCCATCTGATCTGTCTTTCTCCTTGGTCTAGACAGTTCCTTTTTAAGTTCTTCACCAAAATCAGCCTTTCATGGCATAAATGCCTATAGTTGCCTGTGACATTTGCCAAGATATACAAATAAGCTCTGTGGTTGCATATCAAAAACCATCTGAAGGGTAGAGCCACATAGCCTTTGCAGAGCTGACCTCTTCTGTTATATGCCTAAGGGCACCAGGAAGCAAGCTGTGTTCAGAAAAAACTCCTGTTTTGCATACTGTTCATTGATTTTCCCAGAATAAATGTGCATATGATGATCATTTCCCTAAGATTGTTAATGTTCCATCCCCTTTACACTTGTATTCTTCTGTCCTGGGGGTCTCTTTGGTGGTCCCTGGTGGTCACTGACCTCAAAGTCATACTGCACCCCCCGGTGAACTGGTAAAAATTTGGCACAACTGGCTGGCTGCTTTCCAGTTCTTCTTCCTACAGAATAAGTATTTTGCAGTTCCACAGGGCAATGGTTTTTGAAGAATAAGCATTGTATTAACCCATCAGCTACAAATGATTTTTCATCTGGCAATTTTCCCACCCTTTGAGGCTTGTGAGGTTTGTCTTCCCTTCAAGCTTTCATAAGCCCTACCTTGCTTTTTTACTAATGTCATATAAGTTCCATATATTGCATGAGAAATTGTGTCTTTTCAGCAGCTTAAAGCAAGTATCATAATCACAATTATTATGATCTCAATTATACTTTGCAAAAGCAAGGCCCACCAATCAGTCAAAGAAAATCCAAGTCCTTTAAATATGTCATTCAACCAGTTACTTTCTAATCCTGCCCTTAATTCTCTTCTAAATGCAGCAATATTTTCTTCTGCATCTGATCACCCAGTTAAACCGTCACATTTGGAATGTGAACACATTCCAAACACATATTGTTTTTTAAATTCAAACAAGAACATCCTTCTTGTAACAGCAATAGATCTAAAGCCAATCTGTTTTGTATGGCTGTTTTAGCTGTGGTTTGGGACTGTTCATTTATTTCAGCAACCCCCAAGTGAATTGCTTTTGCTAAAGTTTCCATTTGTAGAGTCAAATTGTATATGGCTAGTCTATTCCTAAAGGTAGATAATTGCAGAGTAAAGAGAGAATCTTTAGTCCATCTCACTATAATCTGCATACTGGGATATGTCCAGGTTTTATCATGTTTAATTTCTCCCCTATAGATGGGTTCCCAATGGTGATTCCTTCCACAAGGGACATATTGCTAATACTCCTAATGTCCACTATGCTCTTGATTCTCCTAATGGTAAATGTGTGGTCCAAATCCCATTACTTCCTACCTATGCTGTGAGTCCTAATGATTTTATGATGTCCTCCTGACAGTCTATATCTCTCCAGGTGTCACTGTTTGTTGGGTGAGACCAGGCATCATTAAGAAAGGGAGAATAATTTCTACAAACACATCCCAGCCTTGAAGTCTGGGGCATAGACATGAGCTGCTGTACCTCAGGATTCCTACTGATGCAAGCAGATATTTGAGTGCAATTCCACTTTTCCTTTCTATTCTCTATTTCCCAAAGTGTTTCCTGATATTTTAGTTCCATTATTTATACTTTAATTGTGGAGGTACAATTACCTGCCTACATGAGGTTACCAATCAGCTGCTGGGATTTTCCATAACTTTTAATGACAGGGCTAACTGCCTACCCTGATTACTATAATTTGGGTTTTGTTCTAGGACTTTCAACTTTCTGCTAGGTATTTTTCAGCTACCTCTTTGGCTGTTTTGCCAGCTAATTGATTCCCTGTATTAACCGCGGAGTTTCCAAACTGGTTGAGCTTCACAAATGCATTATGGCCACTCCTTTTGGCTTTTCCACACTCTCTAGTAGTTAACTAATTTCATTTTTATATTTCATAGGAGACTCTTGTGCCTGTAACAATCCCCTTTCCTTTCATATGGCTCCATGGGCATGTATTATTCCAAAACCATATTTTAAATCAGTCCATATGTTTGCTCTTTGCCAGCGCTAAGTGTAAAACCATTAATTCTGCTTTTTGTGCTGATTTGTTCTGAAGTAAAGCCTAGACTTTTATTATCTGGGTCAATGTTACCATTGCATACCCAGCTGCCCATCTTCCATTTCATACCATGCTGCTCCCACCAACATATAGCTCCAGTTCCAAGTCCTGGACAGGATCACTGTCGAGGTCCAGTCTTAGGTTCAAAATTGTCCTGCTTCAGTAAGGCAACTTGGTATTTTAGCATCCTGCTAAGAAGGCTCATAGATCTTGTACAGTCCTTGGCTCCAGAGTCTGACAAATTACTTCCTTTTGGCTGCTTCCTGAGGTTTTTGGCCACTTTTTTCTTGCAGCATAATAAAACCAAGTTATAGTACCGCTTTGCTTTTTTTTCCCTGTTTGTACCATTTTCTTTGACATCCTGTATCCAGATTGTGTAAGAAATTTAACAGACTTATAATAGCACCAAGGCACTTCCTTCAGTATTGGTTGCTGGCAGAATATCATCTATACATTGTAGTAAAATTCTGTTTCAGAATTTTCAGCTTTCCACTTTCTTTTGCCAGCTGATTGCCAAAAGAGTGGCAATCAGCTGGCAAAGCCCCAAATAGTGGGGCTGTTTTGAATCACGGGGATAGCTGAGTCCATGTTAGCTGAATCTTCCACCAAGGGTTTGGGTTTTCACAGTCAAAGCTGAACAACTCTCCAGCCTTGATCATCCAGGCATCTTATTTGCCCATTCCAATGGGGTTACCGCATTTTGTACCTCCTCTGGTATTTCTTCTACCTCATTGGATTCCTGTAACATAAAAATCTTTGTCTCAATGGCTTTTCATTCAGTTATTTGAATTTGTATTTTCTCATCCAGGAAAGTTATTTGATTATTCAATTTTCCCAATAAATCTCTCCTCAACAAGGGAATTGGGCATTCAGGCTTATACAAAATTGATGTGTCCACCACCATTTTCGTAATTTAAATGGTAACAGTTGTAGAGGAAAAAGGCCTGTTCTCTTTCCTCCCTTTCCCACCTACAGCACTTTCTGGTTCCAAGCTAAGTTTTCCTCTGCATGTATTCAGTAGCAAAGAAGGTGCTCCTATATAATTTTTTTTTAATTACCTGTTCATTCCCCAGGAATAATGTAGCCAGGGCCTCAGCTGAGGATGATTCCCCTGGTCCCCTTCAGGGGAATTCTTAATTTACAGTCATGAGCATGATGATTTGAATAGCTAGGTGTAGGTTTCCTGTCTGATTTCCCCTGGCCCACGAGTACTCCCTTTTCCAATGTCCCCTTTTTTTACAAAGTGCTAAAGTATACTTTAGCCACTAATGATTACAATACTCAACTGATTGCTTCCAAGTGAGCAGAGGTTTTGAGCCAAAGTCTTGTGAAAAATAAGCATTGTATTAACCCACTGGGTACAAATGATTTTTCATATGTCAGCACAACAAGCTCTCCATGAGCCAGCAGTGTGCCCTTGTGGCCAAGAAGGCCAGTGCTGTCCTGGGGTGCATTAGGAAGAGCATTCCCAGCAGGTTGAGGGAGGTGATCCTGCTCCTCTACTGAGCCCTGACAAAGCTGCGCCTGGAGTGCTGTGTCCAGTTCTGAGCTCCTCAGTACGGGAGAGACGTGGGGCTACTGGAGCAGGTCCAGTGGAGGATAACTAAGATGATTAAGGGACTGGAGCAACTCTTTTATGATGAACAGTTGAAAGAGCTGGGTATATTTAGCCTGGAAGAGCGACAACTGAGAGGAGGCATCATCAACATCTGTAAGTATCTTGAAGGGGAGGTACCAAGAAGATGGAGCCAGGCTCTTCTCAGTGATGCCAAGGAATAGGACAAGAGATAATGTGCAAGAACTGATGCACAGAAAGTTCCTTTTAAATGTTGAGGATGATCTTCTATACTGTGCAATTGACCACTCATTAGAGAAGATTATCAAGAGAGGTTTTGGAGTCTCCGTCACTGGCAATACTCAAGAACAATCTGGACACACTCCTGTGCCATGTGCTCTAGGATAGTCTACTTGAGCAGGGAGGCTGGACCAGATGTGGCACTGTGGTCCCTTCCAACCTGACCCATTCTCTGATTCTTAAAAGGGCCCAAAAGCTTGATGTGCTTCCAGTTTTGTCAGGCATTGTTTTATTGTCACCAGGTCTGTTCCTGGTTTAGGTTCTACTTTTGAGTAGAGGCATGGTGTTTGCTTTAACTGGTTTCTTGGAATCTTTTGCAAGAGGGATTACCACATTTAATATTGCCTCCTGGATGTAATTCTCAGGTTCTTCTGAGGTCTGAGTCATTAGTAAACAGGTTCAAGCCTTCCATGACTTTTCTTGTGGATTGTGTATCTATACAGAGTTTTCAAAAAAAAAAGTTATTTGAGTATTTAACTTGCATTAATAAATCTCATCCTAACAAGGGAAGAGAATATTCTGGCATATAGAGAAACAATTAATCAGTTTACTATCTGCAGTTGTACACTTTATGAGTTTTAGAAATGGCTGCAAAGCTCTTCTTTCCATTGTCCCAGCAACTGGTATTTTAACTTTGCATAGCAGACCCTTACAGATCAAATATCTCTTGTTTAATTACCTGGTTTTACTGGAACTAGGGTATCTGCTAGAGATGTCTTGATATTTTCCTCCAGTCATCTTTACTTATTGTCAAAAAATCTTCCAATATCACAACAACTATGTCTTCTAATTAACCCTTCCTGCCTATAAATAATGCAAGGATTTAGGGCAAAGGGAGGGCGGAAGCCTCTTTCAGACCCCTGCCTAATTGCATTTGTTTGACCTTTCCTAATACCATTCTCTTTTCTACAGTACAAGGTATTCAATATAGCTTACACATCCCCTCCATTAGAATTACAAGTTAGCACCTTTATTTCTAAAAACTTCATTCAAGATTCTCTTGGTAGTAACCAAAGATCATTTGCAGTTCAACAAATCTGAAGTATTAAAGGAGATACATGTAAAAGACTGGCAGACCCTCTGCTTCTATTGATTGATTAAAAGGTGACTTTTTCACTAGGAGTGAGTCTGACCCAAGCTGGGTCCATAATAGGACTAAAATCGTCACCACCTCTCATATACTTTTTATTTTGATATATATCCTCTTTATCCATCCCTGCCCCAATGCTATATGTGGTGGATAGGTGGAAACTAATGCTCACACCTTTCAGTTCCTCCCCTCTGCAACATAGTTGCTGGTTTTCTTCCTCAATACATGGCATCAACATATCCCATTTTACACTCTTCGCGATATAACCCAGAGGGCTACAGGAGGAAAAAAAAAATAGCAAATTATTTTGCAATAGAAATAGAAAGCAGTAATGTCTTCTTTGGACAATGGAGGTGCTGATGCGAAAATTAGGTAATGCTAAAGGGCAAACTGAGTGAGTAGCACAGTATATATGAGGGATGGGGATGACAGTAGGGGTGCAAAAATTATTAGAATTATTACAGCAAGGAAAGGCATTGCGAATAAGAAAGTAAAACATGGGAGAAGTGAGTGAAGTGCAAAGATCCAAATATTGGAGGCAAACTTAAGAAATTACTGGCAAAAAAGCATAGAGTTGCATAGAAAAAAAAATTTACATGATATTTTATGAGATAAGACAAAGCTAGTTTTCTTAGAAAAATCTATAGAACAAGAGTGAAAAATAAAATGAAACTTAAATAAATTGAGAATGACACAATGATAAGACACGATTTTGTTTTAAGTTATGTTCTTTTATGATGGAGCATTCAAAAGAAAGCTATGATGCAATGTATTTGCTTTTTGAGAAAAAATAGCCAAAAGTTTAAAATTATGAGATGGAAAGTGGGAACTATTATAATGGGATCTTTGCATATGTAAGAATTTTTCATAGTTTTCCATGGGGAGGTTGCTTTAGCATAATATAAAGATAATTGGTCACTTGAGATTATGCTTGTACTGGTATTTGAAATGCTGCCTGAATTCTTAAAAACACTGTAGATTGTTTTGCAATTTTTTTTTTCCAGTAGGAGACCTCTGTAATGACCTTAATGTGGATAAAGTAATGGTGATAGCAGAAGAAGTGAGAAATTAACTTGACAAAGAGAAAAATGTGCAGGATATGTGAGGAGGGGATGGAAGAATGGAAGCATCATACTGAATAAAGGAAGTAGAAAGAAGCCACTGGAAGAGGGAAATATGAGCCACAGTTTTAAGAAGGAGCTATGCAAGGGGAGCAGTCAGCCAAGAAGGAAAAGAAAGGAAATTTTTTAAAGAACTCATTTTTCTGGACAGCCTTGTAATGACTTGCAGGTAATAACCTCTGTGGATGTTTCACTATTATCAGATGTGTTGCTGTGTCTTCTGGGAAAGAGGAAGAGAAGAAGGAAACTGAAATTGTCCTACTGAGCTTAGCAGAGATGTGTCACTTAACTCCCATGAAGTCAATATGATTATTTCAGCATGGAAAGAAGAGAGAAAACCAAGAAGGCTGACTCCAATAACCTAATTTAAACTAGGTGAAAAGAACAAAAGCCAATGAAGTATAATTGTTACAGGTAACACAGAGTGCGTAAGCATGGTATCCCATATGTAGAGCTGGCTGTGCTGTCCATCCTGTCAGGAGAGTTATGAAAGACAGAAAAATTGTGACAGTAAGAGTTCATAATATAAATATTTCTGTTTGATTATAATGGGAACAGAACTGCTAACAACTCTGCCTCATTAAAAATTATATCTGTAACAATGTTTCTTCTGCCAGAAGGGTTGAAGCGAAAGTTGTTAGCACAAGTGTGAGCTCTCTGATGGCTGGAATGAGAAGTTTACACTAAGCAGCCTAAGAGTTAAAGGCAACAGAGCCTTTAGAGTGTTTTACCTTGATTATAACTAATAAAAGTTATTTTTATTTACAGCGAGAAGAGTCCCTGTGCTGAGGACTGTACAACCTGCTGGTTTACATTGTACCTGTTCATGGAGTGGTGAACTTAAAGCTCAGGGAAGTAAAATAAGCCTTGAATTTACTTTCTACAATCTGTTTTTATATATTTGCATACCATTTTTTCAGTGAAAAAGGTAAAAAGAAGTAAAGAGACTACATCATTCTAATAAGTCCCTTCTAGAACTGATTCAGAAGTTCACATTGTTTCTTCATGTATCTCTGCTGTTTGATGGGTAGTATCAATGATAAATGATTCTCAAATTTCATTAATACAAGGAACAGTAAGAGCGGTGCTACCATAATTACAAGAGAAAAGATACAATGGGACTTGCTGGCTTGGGACAATCCCTTGGAATTTGAGAGAAAACAAGAGATTTTTTTTGATTAAACAAATGAGGCTCAAGTGGTCTCATGTTTAGCAAATGAGGTTGTAGCCAGGTGGAAATCACTTTCTTCTCCTGAGTAATAAGTGACAGGATAAAAGAAAATAGCCCCAGGTTACACCGGGGAGGTTTAGATTGGATATTAGGAAAGGCATGGACGTGACAATTAGGGACATGGTTTAGAGGTGAACATGGCAGTACTAGGTTATCAGTTGGACTTGATAATTTTAGAGGTCCTTTCCAACCTAAATAATTTTGTGACCTTACCTCATCAACTGAAGTAATTTCAAGTTCCAGTTCTTCTCCAAATTTGATACAATGACATCATGTTTAACCAAACACAGCAATTTCTTGTGGATCCAGGTATCACTGTAGATCAACAGTGTTTCATCAGCAAAAACAACATTAACCCTAATTCTTAGAACAGCTCCCAGTAAAACAGCACTAAGACTAGCTCATAATTCCTAAAGCTTATTCCCAGATTAATATAACCATTATCCTAGTACATCAAAATCTGCAAGTGCAAAGACTAGAAATAGCACATCAGAACACTAGTTTCAGTTATAAACCTAGGTGCAATGACATGTGTCCATAATTTATAAGTATTAGTATGGTTACAGCACACTAACGCAGAAGTTACAGCACTCTCTTTCTAGGTCTTTCACTAGCTCAACAATGCCAGCTAATTCTCCCTGAAACACTAGCCGAGCAGAGCCATCTTGCAGCCTGATCTAGCCTTTCATCCATAGTAGATCCAGCCTTTACTGTAGAGCATCATCTTTTGCAAGTCTTCCAAACTGAAATGCTAACCTCATATAATTAAAGACAATTGCTTCTTTTGTGTCTGTCTAGGAGTAAAGGTTTGGATTTGCAGTGTTAGTATGTAGTTGACCTCTGAAAATTAGTAAAAAAACCCTCTACCAAACAAGAATAAAGTTAGTACTTCTCAAACAAGGTTTTCAATATTTGCTTGAAAATATGGAAGGGACAAATAGGAAAAATATTTCCAGTAATTATATCTTAATTACAAAAATATTTACTTATGAAGGCTGAAGTAATTAGTCATCAATTAAGGAATGTATTCATGCCAAATTTTATGGGGTTTTATTTGCATAATATATGAAGTTTGATCTGCTGAAAATGTATTCCTTTATAAGGGTATCTTTTCTTATATAGTGATCTGATTATTAATTAAATATCAGAGAAAAGGATTTTCTCTGAAACTGTGGGTACCAGGGACATAATTTGTTTTTCTTCTCAACATCATAAGCTCCAGAAAATATAAGCAAAGGAGCTAGAATGTCATTCATAATCAAATTGTCACTATGGTATATTGCTAAGTATGAGAAAATAAACAATAATCAAAATCAGGGTGATGCATACTAAAAATGACTAGGTATTGCAAATATGTAAGTATATAAAAGGTCAGTTGGAATTACCTATTCTTATATGTTTTTGCAGATTCATAAAATCGTACAATGGTTGGAAGGAACATTGAAAGGTAATTTTAATCCAGCTCTTCCCCTTGTAATGGGCAGGGACACCTTCTACTACACCAGGTTGCTCAGGGCCTCATCCAGCCTGGTCTTGAACACTTCCAAGGATGGGGCATCTACAGCTTCTCTGGGCAACCTGTTCCAGTGTCTCACCATCCTCATCGTGAAAAATTTCTTCCTTATATCCAGTCTGAGTCTACCTTCTTTTAAACTATTACCTCTTGTCCTATTGCTACAGGCTGTGCTATAAACTTTGTGCCCATTTTACTTATAGGCCCCCTTTAAGTATTTAAGGCCTCAATAAGGTCTCCCTGGAGTCTTCTCTTCCCCAGGTTGAACAACGTTAACTCTCTCAGCCCATCTTCATGAGAGAAGTGCTCCAGCCCTCTGGCCATCTTGGTGGCCTCCTCTGGGACTTGCTCCAACAGTACCATGACCTTCCTGTGCTGGGGACCCCAGAGCTGGATGCAGCACTGCAGGTGGGGTCTCAGCAGAGCAGAGCAGAGCAGAGCAGAGCAGAGCAGAGCAGAGCAGAGGGGCAGAATCCCCTCCCTGGCCCTGCTGCCCAGGCTGCTTTGGATGCAGCCCAGGACACGTTTGGCTTTCTGAGCTACAAGCGCTCATTGCTGGGTCATGTCCAGCCTCACATCTACCAGCATCTGCGAGTCTTCAGTGAGGCTGCTCTCATTCCCTTCATCTAATCCAGCCTGTGTTGGTACTGGAGGCTGCGCCAATCCAGATAAATGACCCTGTGTTTGAACTTGTTGAGTATCATGATGTTTTTGTGGGCCCATTTCTCAAGTCTGTCAAAGTCCTTCTGTATGTCATCCTCTCTCAGGTTTGTCAACTTTACTGCTCAGCTTGGTATTGTCAATAAACTTGCTGAGGCTGCACTCAATCCCTTCATCTATGTCAGAGAAGAAGTTATGAAACAGTAGTGATCCCAGTAAGGACCCCGGAGGGATACCACTTGTCCCTGATGTCCATTTGGACATTGATCACTATTCTCTGGAGGAGATCCCCCAGTCGGTTCCTTATGGAATGAACATCCATCCATCAAACCATATTTTTCCGCTTTAAAGGGAAGGCTGTGTAAAGGGGTACCATGTAAAAGACCTTACATGGTCAGACATGTTTCATCTATAGCTTTTCCCTTTCCACTGATGGAGGCACTCCATCATGAGAGATCAATACATTGTTTTGTCAAGGCTTGTCCTTGTTGAAGCAGTGCTGATTTTCTCAAATCACCTTCCTATCCTCCATGTACCTTAGCACAGCTTCTACGAGAATCTGTTCCATGCTCTTGCGAGGCACAGAGCTGAGGCTAATAGTCTGGTACTTCCCAGTGTCCTCCATTCTACCCTTTTAAAGAATGCATGCAATATCTCTCTTTTTCCATTCACCTGGGACTTCACCTCGCTGCCATGACTGTTCAAGTATCACAAAGAGTAGTTTGGCTGCTACATCAGCCAGTTGCTTTATCCCATTTTTCTGCGATGCATCTCATCTGGTCCCAGAGACCTATGTACATTCAGGTTCCCCAAGTAGTCACAAGCACCTGATATTCTCTTACAGTGGGAGAGGGTTTTCTTCCTCATTCCCTCCCTTGTCTTCCTCATTCCCTCCTTTGTGATTCATCCACTCAATGTTTGTGAATAGTTGAGCATTTCAATTTGTTGACCCTTCTACTCATCTGTTTTTACCACTTTGCTCATTGGGCGTGGGGGTTACACTTTCATTACTTTTTCTTTCTCTTCCGCTTCTGGCTGACATGCCTTCTGAAGTACTTACTATTCTTTATGTATCTTGCCAAGTTCAGGGCTGGGTCTTTCTTGGCTGTAGCTACAAATACTGGTTATCTAAACATTTACACTTTGTAAAGTTGTAAAGGAGATTTTACAATTTACAATTTTACCCCTTGAAAGTTATATTAGAATTTCATCAAGTACTTTTTGGTGGCAACAGGATTTATCTTTTTAGAAATATTTCTATTCCTAAATGTCCATCAGAGAAGTGATTTACGTGCAACACAAAACAGTAATGAGCAAGACATTTCTAAATGGTTCACATTTGCTCCTCACTACACAGAAAATGCAGAACATTCTTGTCCCAGTTTATCCTAGGGACAGGATAGATAATAGCCCTGTGAGAAAGAAGGCTTTCTTGTGCCAACAGTTTAGTGGAATCACTGAACAGCACAAAATTTTCTGGTTAAACAGCTAGACTTTTATGGTGATGGGTAGGGTAGGTGGGAGTAATCTCAACACAATTCAGTACCTAGCATTCTGGTGTCAAGTGTAGACCTATGAGTGAAACATTTAAGCTAATTGCACATCATGTGCTAAAATTAGATACCTAAGAGATACATCCAAAACTGACAACGTGATGAGTAGGGGGCTATTTAAAGTCAATGTGGACAAGTTGTGTCTGTCTTGATCTAGAAGGACAGAAACACTAAGGGAAGTCTTAAATTCTGTTTTGCAACTAATAGCAGCAGCAGCTCAAAATTGGTAGTTCTATATAACCATTTAGTCAGTTTGCAATAAATAGGTTGGAATATTCTTTAACATATTTGTCTAAGGTATTTTATACATACAGTAAGTTATCATTTCCTAAAGGTAATTAATGTAAATCAGTTCTTCCAACTGCTTGGTGAGAGTGATTGTGATTTTGGTTTGCTGTGATGGCATTCTGAGCATCTATGTGGTATAAAACCATCAGCCTTCTGTACACCATGACAGTCAACCTTAATTTTGTGGGGAGGAGGGGGAGAAGTATGTAAGTATATATATCTCCACACACTTACATATCTGTTACACTCAACATACACAGAATGAATTACATATTCTACATATCAGGTAGAAACTGTAATGTAAGAAAACATTCAAGACTGAAAAAATAGAGTAAAGGCTGAGTTCTATATGACTTTACAACATTGAGTAAAAACATTCTTGGATATCACTGGATTTTTTTTTTTTTAATATGAGTAAAGGATTAAGATGATTTCTCAAGAGAATGAATATGTGACTGGTGACAGAATTGGTCCATTATCTTAATCGTTTTCATGCCTTTATTTTAAAATGTTTTTTACTTATCAGTATTTAAGGGGATTAGCAGAAAACAAAAAGGGAAGAATTAAGTAATTTCATACTGCTCTATGGGATATAGACTAGAAATCTCAAACATTTGTAGAATTTTATTAAAGATGTACAGGAATCTTATTCACATTTGTTTTTTCACATAATAGGCTTTGCATTAAAATCTCTCTAGGAATATTGCTAAAAATGTAACCAAATGGCAAAACAGAGAAACAAATAGGGTTTTAGCTTCTCAACATAAGATGCAGACTTGAGTTATGTTTTTTCCTTAATAACTGAAGGCCCTGACATATGTTAACTTGTGGTGATCATACAGTTGCAAATGTTACCATATGCTCTAAAACCATAACTGAGTGTAATCAACTCTCTGATAGATCACATCTTGCACATATCTAGATCTAATTAAAGAAAGGACCGTTTGTTGCAGGATCAACTTGCTGATAAAAGTAATGTAAATCCTCAACTGTAAACTCAAACTGCTGTAGCAACTAGAGTGTACTCTGACACCTCTCCTTTTTGTTATTCTTGACTCTCCCAAGCTGAACATTTTCAACACTCCTCTGTTTCTTAGGTTTTTTATCCTGTTTTGCCTTTACAAGATTTCTGAGGTGGATGGATTACTCAGTGTTAGGATGACAATGTCTGGCTCCTTCTGGGGTGCATTATAAGACGATGAAAGAATCCAATCCAATTCTGCTTTTGTTTTCATTTTTATTTGTTTATTTATTTAGTTGTTTATTTGTTTAGTTGGTTCATTGATTATTTGTTTATTTGTTTATAGTGTGTTGTCTGGGTTTGGAGGGGTTGGGTTGCTTTGGTTTGTTTTGGTTTTTTTAAGCCATTGTTTATAATATTTCAGCCATCTTTTACAGTAGCATATTAGCAGCCACTCTTCTACAGGTACTTGTTGTTCAATGTTTTGGGAGGACACCTTGCACCTGCAAACCCACAGACTGTAAGTGGAGATGCTTTTTCATTTACTGTGAGCAGCTTCCTGAGGCAGTGGAACTCACCAAAGGCAGTTGCAATGTGGGAATACAGAGCGCTGAAAACAGTACAAACCCTGACAGTGGTAAGGGAGCCATCCAGTGGGCTCAAGTGAGACACACAGCCATGAGAAATTAATACTAGCTAATCACTGAGGAGTTTCTGTTTGTTTGATTGCAAGATGTTGGGTGTTGTGCTTTTGTCCAAAACCTGCTTGTATTATTAAATGCTAAGTCCTTTACTTTTCGGCTTCATTATGGAAAACCAATTTTCCCTGAAATGTAAGAATTTCTGGAGATCAAGGTATGGAGCTGCACTTTCTAAATACTCATTTAATTAAGCTGTGAATACCAAACTCTGTGGGTTTTTTTTCAGTTTATATAATGGAAAGGGAAGTGTACCATATAACAATGAATAAGGTTGGAAGACATTTAATTCATCCTGTATGTTCTATTTTAAATACAGTTTAATCCTAATGGTTTTGATGTTGTGTGTGATATTTTAACTAAATTAAGAGTTTTCAAATTCTCATTAAAGATTTCTTAAGATTCTTTTAAAAGATTCTTATAGATCATTTATGCATGATTTTTCTATGATTTGTTCACTTACCAGAGTAAACTAAAAAGCAATGGAAATGATGACTTCTAATGCTTACAGCAGCCAAAAAACTGCAACTCAGAAAATTCTACATTATAGCTCAAGGAGTAAGTAAAAATAACTACTTCTTTCTAACCTTGGAGAAAATATTAATTGAAAGGAAAGTTAATGTTTATTGAAAATAATCTAGCACATAGTAGCTTTTTTCCTATAATTTTTACTTATCAGAACTTTATCAGGGATTGATCTTCAGTAAAAACACTTGACTTTGTTCCTTGACAAAGAACGTCTTAAATAGTTGTAATGTGAGATAGAATCGCAAAGTCAGAAAAAGATGCAGCTGAACAACTATCAAGTGAAAAAGTAAGAACTCATCACAATACTAGAGATGGATTTCAAATTTTTGTTCCTCCCTGTATGGTATGATACTCTGAGGCATGCTTTTCATCTGATCACTATTCAAATCTGTCATTTAGTACAGAATTTTTTGCCGAAGTTCATCTGACACAACTATAAGTATAGTTTATTAAGTAAGCCTGTTCTTAACTTTTTTTATCTCAGGCAACTCCTAGAACATTGAAGAGTTTTTTATTCACATTTTAACAAATGATAAGCAAAGTCAAATTTTGGATTATCTTTATAAGTAGACTTGGTATGTATTCTGAACCCCCTGAATTTAGCTACATTATAGCATCAGATAATCAATATATTTCCACAATGACCATAAATATATTGCAATCTATTAATAAAACATAATATTCTTGTTTTACAAATACAATATAAAATGAAGGTTATACTGCTTGTTACTTCACAGTCTATTTGATACAATATTTGAGATCTTTCAGGATGTTTTAATCACTCTTTTAAATTTATTTCTTTTACTACTGTGTCTGAAAGCCCATAGGACTCTTATAAGCCTGAAACAAATGCACATACAAATTTGGGAACTACATATGCAGTAGCTGCAGTGGCTCAGGATATAATTTCTTAATCCTGTAGTATACAAAGGATGCCTCTAGCTAACATAGCATTGCAAAGCCCTACATAATTTTTGTCAACCATTTCCTCCTGTGAATTTTGCCATATATGTCTATGCAAAATTGCCTGTTGAACCAATTAAAGCCCTGCTAAAATTTGTCTTCCTCAGCTTTGGCTGAAAACCACTCAGAATTCTGTAAAATTGTTGCAATCATGAGGGGTTTTTTGCTGTTACAGTTGATTCTCGGACTATTTTGTAAGAAACTCCCTTATATTATGAAAATATGTTTCCTGCTTGTTGCATGCAAAATACAGTTAGTTTACATTTCAGAGAGAAAGAAAGAGTGGATTAGAGAATTCTTTTTATAATTATCTAGTACTAATAATTCATTTTCATTGGAAATTAGAGCCATTGAAAATAATGTATTTCAGGAGAAACTGTCCTTTTTCAGCTTTTTACTGGCTTGTAATTTGGGGATGGTTGGCTGGTAAGTGAGCAGGTGCTGTTCTTAAATACAGTTTGTTTCTCATTCCTTACATGACCTCCTCAATTCATGCTGCTGTTTGAAAAAAAGCTTTCCGACCTTTTATAGTATATACGGCATGACAAATTTCCTGATAATTCAAAACAGATGTAGAATGGTTTCTTCTTTTCTCTGATGATTTTATTTCTTGACATCATTCCTTTCTAGTTTTC
>VWYO01017032.1:545-33628 GCA_013400275.1 Rhadina sibilatrix | reverse complement strand
GGGGGCGGGGTGGGCATTGTAGGGAGAGTAGCTTTGGCTACAAGAATACAGTTTCTTGCCAATGCGGGGCTATTTTGTATGTTGAGGAAGGAAAGATCAACAAATAGACCTTCTGTATTGATTTCCAAGAGAACCGAAAGGAAGCAAGTAGTCCAAAACTATTCTTCCCAAATCTCTTTTCAAAGGTCTGGAGGAGGTGATAAGGTCTGCCTTTAAAATATAATAACAGTTTTAAAAACTGGCAATTTAAGAACATAAAGTACTGAAACTGATAAACAAACTGTGACTGTTCTGACATAGCAATATTTCATTAATATATTTTTACTGCTAGAAATACACCAGAATGTTACATGATTCACAGCTACTGTACGAGCAGCTACGCTATATTAATGCTAGAAATGAGAATGAGAAACTAGAATGCTAGATAAGAGTGTAAAGCAGTTCCTTCTTCCAGCATCTACAGTAAAAAGGGTCTTTCCATCTTGGGTTTCTGTTTTTTTATCATCTTCCCATGCTTCTGCTAGAAATGAAGCCAAATAGCTGATCTCTTCTTAGACTTTTGGTTATGAGAGAGCACCAGGTTATATTTGACTCATCTATTTGCTGAACTAATCAGTTACTGGCCAATACAAAACATTTTCAAAGTATACCCTGAGAAAGAGACGCTTTATTTCTGAGATTAAATTTTCAGCCTATGAAATCACGTTCCAGTTAACGATCTACTTTCAAAGTCAATTGTCTTCAAAATGTAAGGTAAAATTCTTTCAGGTTTTACAACTGCATTTGACCTGCTTCTACAAGGTTTTAGTGCTGTATTTTCATGTTTTGGTCATTCTCTTATATTAAAAACCCATTCAAACAGAAAATAATTCAACTACTGTCTTTATTGTGTAGCGGAAGTGGCAAGAGTTCAACAAACAGAACAGTTACTAGGAGATCTGAGAAACCGTAATTCACAGTAGCCCTAAAGCCTTTCTAGAATCTGCCTCTGCCAGCCCTAGCAGGTTCCAAATGAAAAACCTCAGAGCCACTGTTTTCCAAATGCCAGCTTCTTAGCCGTGTAACCCCATGCTGGTTGATCTGGCCAAGAAAACTGTGGTCCTAATTTAATTGTCTCGGGTGTTATTAGTGTGCATCACCTTGGTAAAAGTGTGATTGGTGATTAGCCCTATTCAAGACCAAAGTAAGAGAAGAATTAAAAATATTTGTGTTCTAATGCAAGTGGAAGCATACCAGTCAAACCCAAGGAATCTGATAGTGGCAGTACCACTGCCTTAAGCGGTATTGTTGTACTTAACTGTTTAAATGTAGCTGAAATTACTGTTCAACAGTAGAATGTAAAGGATTGTGAGACAGGTCTTCCATTAAGGACAACAGAGTTCATTACCACCACAATTGTAATATAAGTTACTTTGTTAATATCTTTATTTTCTTTGTACTGAACAGGATAGAGATAATCTAAATGTGAGCAATAAGATGGTCTTCCTAACCACAGAAAAGGACATTGCTATATTCCCCAGGGAGGTGGGGACTAAAAAGTATTATAATTGTCATTATTATATCTCAGGTTATAACTGACATTGCAATCTCTCTGCCTTAACCCCCCCAAAAATACCTTCATCACAATGCCTTCTGCTCTCAATGGCAGTTAAGTAGCTCATAGAGTAGATTTATGTAATAAAATATTAACCATTTATGAATTAACAATTCAGTGTACAGCTGATAACCTCTTTGTTTGCTAAAAGTATATCCCACTCTGATAAGATGTAAAATTTAGTATAAAAGTGCAATTACACTAGTATGTCTGGTCTCCTACCAGCTTTAGATAAACAGTGACTCTTATGTTTGTTGGTGACAATACCACAAAATTGTCTACAGATTAGCTCATTTATGTATAGGAGTGAGAGAATTACTTGTCAGCAGCCTACTTTATCCTTATTGCTAATAAATACGTAATTATTAGAGCTGTTAAAAGAGTAAGCACTTTCATTTTGTTTATTGAATTATTACGGGTTTATAGTCAGAACTTGGACTTCACTGAACTTTTATTCCAACAGAGTTTGTTTAGATGTTTGTTTAAGGTCAGGCATGATAAGAAAGTACAACAAAGGATAAGAGAGAGTAGCATTTCAGCCAAGAAAAGATGGGGGTTATAGTACATTTCTTTGTCTGATGTTCTCTCTCCTGTGGAGCATTATGCTTTTTGTGGATTTTAGTACATTTTCAGATTTAAGGGGAAGCATAAAGAGTAAAAGTTCTTCTAAATGACTAGAAACTGAATGCCTGTTATGTCTCTGATATCATAACCAGAATCTATTGCTTACACAGGTAGCTCATAACTTTCAGCAATCCATGGTAAATTCCTGGCCCTATGAAATTCAATTTGAAAGTCATCTTCAAGTCATATTACTAGGTTTAGAGTATTGCCAAATGGAAGCTGAAAAATTCTGACCAAGATATAGAGATTAATCTTTGGTTTTAAATAAAAAGAGTTCATCATCATGATTTAAAATAGTGCTTTCAGAAATTGAACAGAACTAAAAGACAAAACAGAACATAATTGTAACATCTGTTTGCCCTTAAAAATACCATACTATGCCCTGCCATAAAGACTATGGGATTGAAGCCCAAGCGGTACACACTTCAGTGCAAAACTAAATATACTGTTATTTAGGCTTGCAGAAAGTTTATAATAAGAATATGGTGTAACTGTATTTCTAAATTGTCATTTCAAAGCAATGTGTTTTGAGTAATCAAGAGGAAAGCTGTGTAAAGTTGAGTTCATTTCCCTGATCTTTGCCTCCTATTTGAAATTACTGTAACAGATTTAAGACAATTATATGTAGCTTAAATGCTAAAATTAAAGCGAAACCATGGTTAAATATGTGTAATAAGACAAAGTACATTAATCAGCTATTTGTTTTATAATAAGCCAAATTTTTTTATGTTTCCTTAAGGAAAATTGTGTCATGGACTTGAACATATCAGCAGGTTCTAATTGCCATTAAAAACCTGTAACCCTCTTTCTCTGTATGCTCCTGTGTAAACTCTTCCCCTCACTGAGTGGTTGACTGGTTTTATTTAAGGCCAAGTCACTTTCCCTTGCCGAGAATGCAACCCTTGCTGCTTGTTGACATGTTTATTTGCCATTTCTTACTCCAAATATCTGTAATTAGTCGCTCAAAAATGTATCTCAACTTTTTAATAAAAATAAATGCAATTTCTCGACATTTCTTATATATATTTCACAGTCATGTTAACCCAAATAAATTGAACAAATTTTCTTAAGTATCTATATTAAGCCATGTGCCTTGAGGTGAAATCAACAGGGTTTCTTTTTCCTTTTATGTTGTTCATCTGTGTGTTTGTGTATGTTCTATTGAATTCTTTCATTCTTTGAATTAAATGCTCTGTGACTTCCAAGACACAGAAGCTTCCTTTGAATCATAGGATCACAAGGTAGTTTATGTTGGAAAGAGCTGCTGGAGGTCATTTTGTCAAACCACCTGTTCAAAGAGGCTTAGCTTCAACATTAGGTGAGGTTGCACAGAGCCCTGTTCTGAATATAGAAAAATTCAGAAGATGAATCACCAAACCTACTCCAATTCCTGTATCATCTGTGTTTTTCTTTTTATTTACGGGCAGTGAAAATTCATAACTTGTAACGTCTGCCTATTGTTCTTCAGATGTGCATCTGAGGAAAGTTTGGTTCCATCTTCTCCTCAATCTCCCTGCAGGTAGGTGAAGAGTTTCCTTCTAATCTGCAGTGTAAACAAAAACTGCTGTGCTAGCTCTTCCTTCTCAGAAAGAGCTCCATCCTGCTCCATCCTTCTCACTTTCTATGCCTCTGCTCAGCCTTATTCCAGTATGTGTTGGAAAGCCCCAAACTTAACACAGTACTGCTGTGTCATGGATGGATTAATGTGTTGCACTTGTAACAGAGATGTAGCAATGTGTTTCTTGGTCTAAACCAGGGATTTAACGAAGTTTAATAGTAAATGTGACAGCCGTTTAATCAGATTGGATGGCAAGGAGCTCTTAAGTGTTTACTGCATAAAGAACAGGGTCAGGCAGAAATGTTTGAGACCTGTCTGTTGGGTCATGAGTTCAGAAGGGNGGGTGGTTTTGTTTTTCTACTACATTTGTATTATTAATATTCCTAGTAAAGAACTGGTATTCCTATTCCCAAAATCTTTGCCTGAAAGCCCTTGATTGCAAATTTATAATTTGGCAGGGGGTGCGGGGTTTACATTCTCCATTCTAAGGGAAACCCCAGTTTCCCTTGGCAGATACCTGTCTTTCCAAACCAAGACAGGACCCCATTGCTTTCTAAACTTCTTTCATGAGGGGACCTCACATGCAGCTGCATCCAGACTTAGACTTGGTCCACAGTCTTTGAATGATGACATGGGCACAATCAACCCTTTATATCACTTAGGTATTTATATCACTTAGGATTTCCAAGTTTAGGATCCTGTTGATCACTTACCAAGGATCTGTTACAAACAAGGAATCTCTCAGCCTTGAGGAGTAACCTTGAGAGGTGTTCCTTCCCAAGGGGAGATCCTGGCTGCAGCCTGCTGTCCCATGGGAGAGATCAAAGAGCCCTGAGCTGTCCTTGGTTTGTGGTGGAGCATGGTTGACTTACACCATGCTCAGCTAGCCCTTGCTTGTTGAACAAGAATTAGCTGCTGAGCAAGAGTTATGGCCCTGAACTATTGTATCTATCAGTCAGGTGCACCACAAACATCACTGGTGGCTGTTGCTTGAGCAGAAATGGGGGAAGTGGGGTCACACTATCACATACAGACATGGCCTTGAAAATGCCAAATAGAGGGGGGAAAGTTTTCTTTCCTTGATCTGCTAGTCTGCACCCTTTAGTCATTCCAGACACAGGAGATCTAGGCTCTGTGTAATCTGGAAATTAATATCAAGGTTTGGAAAAAGTAATATATTTATTGTTTTAGGCTAGTGAGAACTTTTCAAAGCTTGCTGATGTAATGAAATGTGCATAGCAGTTTACAACAGACCACGAGATGGTGCTAGAGATGGGCGACTTCAAGGAGCTACACAACAGCAGTCACTGTGTCTTGTTTCTGGCACCAGTTAGCCCATGTAATTTGCCAGAAGCAATGAAGGGAGGAGATGGCAGAGAATCTTCTTCTCTGCAGTCTCTTTGTATAAACAGGGAAGATGAGGAGTCACATTTAAAGCACACATGATTTCTTTGGTTAGACAAATTATGTACAAGGAAAACCGAAATGACACTAAAATAATGTCTGTTTATACACATCTTCAAAATTCATACCATATATATGTAAAAGTGGCAACACTCAAGGCAGACTACTCTTCTGTTTAAATCAGCTGGGAATTACAAGACACGCATGTATTTTATTTACTGTGATGGCACCCTGACCACATCATCCTATCAAAGAAAAAAGAATCCTTGACATCAGATTGTGAGTGCAAGGTGAGAATTTAACACCAGAGAAGAGGCATAAATGAGTCCTTCTACTGAGATATTGTGTTACTGAAGATCCTTAACTGAAACTGCAATAATTTGGATTGCTTACAAGTTTTAGCAGTGCTGCAATTGCACCAACGTGAGATTGTAATAATTTGTTTAGACTGTAGAGACATTCAGTGTCCACTGAATGTTGAACAAGAATTATGGCCCTTGGCTGCTGAGCAAGACCCTGAACTATTGTGTATATCAGTCACATGCACCACAAACATCACTGGTGGCCATTGCTCGAGCAGAAATGGGGGAAATGGGGTCACATTGTCACATGCAGACATGGCCTTGAAAATGCCAAATAGAGGCAAGAAAAATTAGAATTTCTAATTCCAATTTCTAGTTCTTTTGGCTCCCTATAATGAAGGGAGTGTGTGTAACACAGAGAGAGAACACCTACTCTACAGTTACTGTAGTTCCTCTCACAGGTTTATTATAGAAAGTCACAAATATGATCAAAATACTATAAGTTCTATATGAAGAATACTTGCATTACATTGGTATAAGCAAACAAAATGCAGTACTTTTTAAGGCACAGCTTTAGAGGGGAGAAATGCAAGAACAAAATATATAATTATTTTAATAATTATCACATCTGTTAAATGAAAGTTAAATATTAATATTGTTGGTTTTGACAGCAAAATATTAATATTTATATTCTGATGTTAGACACATTGGATATTTTATTGTAAAGTATTAGAAACTATATTTTTCTAAAAGACTAACTGGCTTTCATTTTGTGTTTTAAAATAACATTTCTATGTGATTTCCACCTCACAGAATAAAAACTTCTCTACCACTCACAAGACACTTAGATGGGAATTGGAAAATGTCAGTTTGAAGGGATTTTATGATCAAAATAAGACTCCAGCAAAGATTAGGATAGAGAATTTTTAAACTTGCTTTACTACGTACATTTAGAGTTACAAAGTTGTCTGATTTTACTGTGTTTTATTAAAAAAGAAGTCAAATGGTGTTATTATCTTAGATATGAAATCCGAAATTACCACTGCTGTTTCCCATAAGGGCTTATTTTGAAAGAAAAAAGAAATAAGATGGCAGGCAGTAAAGTACAAAATTCTGTATATAACCATAATTTAAATTTTAACTATAAAACATTTTGAAATTTAACTGAGGTAAATGTTACTTTTGGGGTGATATCATCAATGCTGATTTCATTAATATGCTTTGCACAAGCCTTATGGTGACTTGTCATCTTTTCATCAACTTGCCATCTAGCCCATTTTGTAATTTAGTGAGATGATTACACTACCAATAATAAATGTATGACTACGGAGTGTTAGTGTATCAGATAGTGAAACTAATGTATTTACTACATGACTGAATCTATTTCTTGTGCAACATCTTAAGTAGTGCTGAAATAGTGTAATAAATGCTGAAATTAATATCTAGAGTTTTGGAGGTTTTTTCTTCATGCTAACTTTATTGAACTCTTGGCAGGTCAGAAGTTGTAGGTATTAGTTTAAAAACTTAAAATGTCTCTTCAATGAGCATTATAACCAACATAAAGATTTTTGCTATTTGAAGAATACAAGCAAGCCTTGTATTGTATTGAAATCTTTTAAGGCCTCACAGACCTTTGGAGTTTAGTTTACAACAGAAAATTGCCTTATTTCCATGTGCATTTGTGTGATCGACTGACTGACATTAGGATTCCTATTTCAGGTGTGCATTTTTTATTATATTTACACAGGACTATTCTTGCAACTGTTGTGTCATCTTGTAGGCTGTATTGTTGCAACTAGGCAGCACTCTCTTGGCATAGTGCATCATGTCTATCATTTATGCATACACAGTCTCAGATCACTTGTATCACAGAAAATTGCCACTAAATCAGAGTGGAATTACATGTACAGTAATGAAGAACCAGATTTTAATACCTAGTGATCCTGATAATGTTCATGTTGTTTTCTCATGTATTTCAAATAGGTTATGCTTTGCCTGGTATAGTCTTATGGACATTTAAGTGTCCACATCTTCCATTTGACACTGTTGCTCAAAGGTAGGTACTCTTATGTCTCCTCCAGTGTACCCCACATAAGCACCTAGTGTTTATTTTATTCAGTAATTTTGAACATTATTATTTTTCTGATGTTGTTCTTCACTCTGCTTTGCAATTGAACATGTGATTGCATTTCCCTATGATCCAGAAGTGGAAGCCAATATGTCAGAGCAATTTTCTACTGTATTTGCAGTAATCTGTTATGGCTCATCAGTTCAATGTGTCTCCCTCCCTCTGCCTGCACATTGTGCATCTGATGTTCTGTGTACATTTTCTTAGAGAGCTGCCACACTGTAGAGATGATGAAGTTGCATGGACTATGTGGGCTGACTTGGAGCTACAGGTGCAGAGACATCTCCTAGCTTCCAGCATCTTCCCTTATTCTCAGAATCAAGACACCTTTTCTACCTCTTTCTACAGGTCAGTCAGTCAGTCAGTATACGCACATATGCATTTAACAACTTCTAAAAGTTTTCTTGTCACATTCAGGTGAGCTTATAAGAGACAGTTTTAAAAAGTAAAATGTTTACCACATGGAGAAATAATGGCACATTTTATGATCATATTCATATATGTTCGTTACTGTTGCCATCTTTGAAATATCCCCTGTATGTTTTCCCACAACAGAATATTTTATTTCCTTTAAAATATAATTGTGTAGATATGACACAGAGACTCACATACTAACTGACTGAGTTAGGATGTTTTTCAACATGGCTGTCCTCTTTTGCTATTGAATGTACAGAAATGAAGGATGTTGGTAACTTAGAAATTATGAAAACTCTGAAATTTAGCTCAAACAGAAATTAGTTGATCTCAAACTTCCCCATGTTCTTAGGAGCACTAATGTATGGGCACTTAGGCCACTGAAAGGTAGACAAGTTACTTTTCCTGTAAATATGACACCCTGAAGTAAAAATTTTTGTCCTCGTTGGGCTTTTTGTTTTCCAGCTTGCGAATATCAAGTGAGTCGTTGTTCACATATAGATAGTAACTTCTATCTTCATAGCACTGGAACTGCACTGAATCTCCTTGGTAATGCATGATGAAAAAGTCATTATCTTCACTCAGCTGTGGAAATACACAAAGTAAAAAGCACAATATATTTCTAATGCCATTCTATAATGTTAAATGTGACAAAAATTCACATATATTGTTGGTTTGTTATATTTTATGCTTGTTACGCTTTTTATTTAAAAATTTACCAATTTTTAAATAAATCTTAGGCAACAACTAATCATTTTGGGATAGATTCTGTGATAACTATGAATAAAATAATACCCATCTCCCTCAAAGGACTGAGTAATACCAGACTAATGGATGCATTCCTTTGCTTCACAAAAACTCCAACACAATTTCCATAATGTCATCATGATAACTTAGGTTTTTCATCTGGTTATTTTCTTACCTTAAGCCTGCCCTGTCAACTGCCACTAGCAATAAAACGTCAATCCACCGCATTTCTTGCCTCTTTTGAAGAAAAATTAGAATGTTACAGTAGAAATTACTCTTAAACAACTGTTCTATTACCTATGGCTTTTCTGTATATCTCTAGTTTGCAATGCACTTTTATTCAAGATCTATCTCTGGAACAAAAGCTATTGTCTAAAGAGCTCCTTTGTGTGTGTATGTGTGTATGTGTTTGGGCTCACTATGCACCTCAGGGTGGGGATGGAGAAATAGGTACGAAAAAAATCTCTTCCAGAGAGAGGAAGAGTATGTGCTGAAATCTGCAGAAACCGGTAGGCCAAAAGGCTGCTGAACCTGCCCATGGTCTCCAGCACTTACCACAGGTCATGTAATCCACATCACATTCAAGGGGCCAGCAGCTGCTATAGCTGGACAAAGATTACAGGGCAGTGTGTGTGAACACAGCTGCTGAAATCAGGACCCCGGTTGTGACTGCACAGCTGTTTGAAACCCACTGGTGTGTGGGTATGAGCCCCTGCTCCTGCCTGTGTTAACTGAGCAGAAGAATAACTGAGAATACTGTGGAATCTGATGCTAATAGTAAGACAATTAATAGAAGGTTGAGATTCACATTTCCCCTAACTCAGCCTTCTGCCAGAGAGCAGAGAATTTATAGTATCTTTTGGGAAAGACTGAACATATCATAATCAAATTATTTACACTTTCCTTTGAGTGACCTCATTGAACACTCTTATTCTGCCCATGAGACAGTTCTATAACTCTAACTAATCTTGTATATTATCACTGCTTAAGGAGACTTCTAAGAGGAAACTGAATGCTTGAGGAAAAGCAAGAGCACATTTAAGGGTACCAGCTTGCTGGAGATTACAGTATTGGCAATAACCACCTTTTGACAGAAGGAACTATGTGTCCTTTCAGCCCATAGAACAATAGGAGATGGAAAGAAAATGTCCTCCAGTTATTGCAGAGTACCTCAAGGAAACTTGAGGATATACCTTCTGTTATCAGCAAAGCTGTAACAGGAAACAGCTAGAACATTCTGTCCTGATCAAGTCAATGTAACAACAGTGTATCTGCAGCTTCAATCCAAAAAGTCTGTTCAAAAAAATACTACTAGGAAAGTTGAAGAAAATTTGTCTTTGGGAAACAAATACCTTCTAGGGATTCAGAATGGTAAAAAGTAAACATAAAAGGAATAAGAATGTTTGGTGAAAGAACCAGTAAAGCAAGGAGAGAGATTCATATGTACAATACAGAAATTCATGCTAGAGTGTGTTAGCTGTAGACCAGCTATAGCTGTCACCCAGTGGGATCTTGTAAAGCAAATATTACATGATTGCAAAAGCAGATTGAGATCCAGAAATTTAAAAAATGCCTTCTGTACCTGCACGAAATGATGGAAAAGTAGATGGAAAACTATAAGAGGAAAATTATTTGGAGAATGACATTATGTGATTGGGAGAAGGAAGAAGAACTCAGAGCAGAAGCATAATAAAACACTATTATGACTGGGAGGTGCAGCGGGTCATTAAAAAATGAAATGTTTTGCAAGAAATCATGGCAGGGGTGATTTGCTATTATGAGCTGTAAAGAAGGATGATGAGAAAACCTGGAGAATGTGGTGGACTACTCTACAGCAGCAGTCAAGATAATTTGCAAGTTCCAAGAAAAAAGCTATGGATTTTTAGTTACAATCTGATAATTTGTTTTCCATTACATTGGATGAAGAACCAATTTACAGCTTAGGCTTCACATTTAATGACAAAAATTACTCCTTTATTCATGTCCCACAGGTGATTCATCACGCACTTAAAATAGAATACATGCACTAATGTGAGAAAAATGCAACAAATACTGTCTTCATAGGCTAAAGAAAAACATGTTAGTAGTGGGAACTCCAGAAAGAGATGTGAGAGAGTAGTACACAAGTTTTAAAATAAATTGACAAAAAATAATATAAAGTCAGATAGGATATGGCACAAGGAGTATAACTCAAAGCTAGGTTGAGGTACTGCACTCTAACCTAGGGAGAAACTAGAAGATAAAAAGGAATGGATTTGGAGGCCAGCTGAAACAATATTTTGTGTTGTTCTGATATGTTACACAAAGGAGTATACAGCACACTGCAATCTACATTTTCCCTCAGATAAAGCAGGAAAATGAGTATGTGATCAAAGAGACATGATTCATACAGTGATGGGAAGCAAACTAGTAAAACTGACCTGCCACCTCGATTGCATTAGAGAAGTTATGTACCTTGGAAGGCATTACAAATTAGTTATGTTTTTTATTGCTAAAACAGGGTTGATGACACAGCAGTGAAAATTTTGGCTGTTGTGCAGTGCATGCACAACATAATCTCTCTCTTCCCACTCAGCCTCAGCATGTAGTCTGGGATGGGCAAGAGGCTGGGAGGGAACATAACTAGGACAGCTGTCTCAGAGTAGCCAAAGGGATATTCAATGCCATTTGATGTCATGGCTAGTCATAAAGCCTGGCATAGAGGACAGAGATTGTGGGGTTGAGGGGATGGCTGTTTGCTTCCGAGAAGACTACTGCTCAGAGACTGGCTGGACATTGATCTACATATGGGAGGAGATGACTAAGTGCATCTGCATCACTTGTGGTTTTTTCTGACTGTCATATGTTTTACTTTTGAGCTTTTTTCTTAACTCAAAAGTTTTCTTACTTTTGCTCTTGCTATTCTGTAATAAACATTGTGTGATGTTGGCTCTTATGAATGTTAAATGTATGTTAATAAGATTAAAAGTTCTGTTAAGATCTGGTGTTTTTTCACATAAGCTTTGTAATGTTGAAAGTTGATCTCAGACCATTGGGAAAGTCGAACCAAGAATGACTGCACAGATTCCAAGAGGTGGGATGAAGGAGGAGCTGGGTCGGAAGAGTGACATGTACACAAGTGTGGGAGGGTTGGCTTATCAGACAGTCAGCTTACCAGGGAGTTGGCTTGTCAATAGGATATATAAGGATTTTTATGGGTGTAGGCAGTGTGCCTCTGGCTGCAGCTAAGCACCTAGCACTGTCCCTTTTTCCTTATTCAGTCCCTTGTTGCAGTTCAATAAATATTTTGAAATTTTAAAAGTGAGGCATCATCTCTCATATATTCTCATCCCTGTCCACTGACAGGGAGTGGATCTGCATGAATATCTGGGGCAGGGGCTTGGATGCTGGCTGGAGCAACATACGTCAGTGTATTTTTTTTATGACAGCTGGTCCTGTCCTGACAAATGGTAGAGCTGTGCTTCCAGCCCTGGCTCAGTCAGTTCGAGGTGTAGTGAACATCCCTCCACCAAAAGTAAACTTTAGCCTGCATACTGCTGCCATAGTAATCAAGAAAAATGCTTTGGCAATATCAGCTGTAGCTTTCATTCTGCCAGCTTTGATTCCATTCATACCAAAGGTGTAGGATCTCTGATACAGCAGCCCTCAATGGTGGTGTGACTTTGTTCAGCCTAGAACACTCCACTTTCACCCTCCTCCACCAGACTTCTACCTGACCATAGGTGACTACTGAAGGGTCAGTGAGGCTGGCTGATCACTCCTTGGCTTTTCAATAGGTGAATCAACTTTTGGAGTCAAAAAATAAAACTAACCTCAAGCTGCATGCTGAGTGCCAAAAATGACTGTGCTCCTGCCAGCCTGCTGCCAAGCACAATAAACATGGCGTTGTCACTACTTACAAGGTCAAAACTTCAGAACCAAGGTTTCTTGGTGGGCCTTGCTAGATTTTACCTGCTTAGAGTTTATTTTCACCTACTTAATTGAGTAAAGAATAAGTCGCTCAATAAAGTCTTTCATGACTGCATAGCCTCTGGAATAATCTCTCTCGTATTTATCTTCATCAGACTACCCGGTAAAATAGAGAGGACTGTAGAACAAAAACGGTTACAGCTCTTAATAGAACTTTTACAGCTGCATTCCTTCAAGTCCCAGTCCACCCAGGCTGGGGTATTCCAGTCAAAACCTTGGCAACTGCTGTCCAGATACAATCACCTAATAATCTTGCATTATCCAGCGAGGAACAACAACTTGAAGACAAGCAGCCAGATCCAGCAATTGAAACTGTTGAATTCTATCTTTTAGTATTTTTTAAGCAAATGTGTTAATTTATGAAGATTTGAAGCAGAGGGAAAATTGACTGCTACTGGTACTTAAGAAAATCTGAGAGGGTAAAGAATACATCTACAAAAGTCTGAAGGGGTTCAAGAATAGTAAAATATTATAGTTGAACCAGAACAGAAGTTACACTAAAGTGAGATGCTACAGATATGTACCGAAGAAGATGTGTACTTCTTTGATAACCATTATATACTCAATAATTCCTGCACTTCTGGAAGAGTAAAAAGGAGAAATAGCAAAAATTTACACATAATTAACACAAATGCGGTAAAATGAGAGCTGTCTTACCTACTGGGAGAATTATGTGAAAAGGGTGGGGAAAGTGGCAAAATCTTTTCAGTGGAGGATCTAAAGGGAAATACTGTTCTATAGCTCTGAGATCATTCTGTTGTGTGGTTAACTGCATTTTCTTCTATGATACTATTAATTATAATAAGCATGCTCTATTATAGAGTTAAAATAGTCACAGTTACAAGTAAATGCTCCTGAGAGAACTGCTGGGGTTGGCTTCTCCACTGCTGCTCTGGCTGGGATCTGCCACTGTGTGAGGTCTTAGTTGTGTATACAGTGTAGTTTTCTATTCCTACCAAAACAGCATTGCAATAAATGTTGGTTGTCGCTTGTGTTGCCTTCTGACCTAATCCCCAATCAGAATCAGATGTTATTGTAAACTATTACTTACTGTAATTTTTTTTTTAAATTATTTTGTGGTTATTACAACATAATTAGTATTTTTTATTAAATTTAATAAAATATTTTTCAATTAATATTGATTGGGAATGTTTCGATAGCCTTGGTTACAGAAATGAATGTTTACAACACCATCTGCAACACTTCCTGGTATAACAATAGGGTCCACAGATTGTTACGTTTCTGCTAGTTCTACTGGCAGTCTTCAAAGAGAAAAAAGGAAAATGCTTGTCTTTAAGATTTACTATTCAAAGCTAGCAGATTAAATATCACATTGCAGCCCTGCATAGTTTTGTCATTATCCATGAGAAGTATTTCTCCATCTCAGTGCACTACTCCCACGCTTCCTCATCCTAAGGACAATGCAGGCATTGTTCATCATATTAGAAATTATCTCTGATCAGTTCACTCATTTTAGAAGGTTTAAGAAAATTAAGAATCTCATGATTCAGACTTGCCTATGATTTTGCCTCTTTGCCCAACTGGATGTGGTTTAAGTGCAGGCTTGTGATTTTTGCTCATACAAATGAGTAACATCTTTTCTTCTATTTCAGGGTATCAGAAAGAAAAAGCAACGAGCAGATCACTATCTCTCTTGTTAGGTAATCAATGCTTTCCCAGAAAGAATCTTTAATTTTAACTATGTTTAAAAACCCAAAGTGATATATAGGTTTCTACAGGAAATTTCCAGATGTCTTTCCAGATGTTTCCCAAAACTTGTAGGCGTAAAGATACTGAGTCTCTGTGAACAGCTGCACAGAAAAGGCATGTAGTTTTATATTTTAAAAAGTGTATGAAATAAAAAAGTGTATTAAATATAATTTGCAGGATTCAGTATGACTGTAATAGTTTACAGCATACAAGGAGGGGACTAAAAGTTGAATTAAAAATTTCCTAAGCTTTGTTGCTTTCTCCTTCTGTGTGGAGCCAAGGAATATTAGTGTCCGATGAGCAACTCAGCAGGACTTAAACTGAAGGACCCATTTAGATTTTCCAGGCCCCAGGATGCAGGAGATTTGTTCAGTAATTATTAGCAGTGTAGTTCATGCATTTTGAAAACCATTTCAGATAGATTTCAATTTACCTGAATTGATAATTCAATATTTTCTGATTTAGGACAAAGGTTAGGATTTTAGAAATTTTAGGCTGGGAATTTCAGGTTTTCAGGGTTTCACACTCTCTCTTATGAAGTTATAAAACTATCTGCATCCAGGTAGCTCTAATTTTACCTACTGAAATTGGAAAGATTGTCTTTTCAGTTGAATAATAAACCCACAGGGCTACAATCCAAATAAAAATTATTATTAGTTTCATTTCCTTAGTTTTGCATTTTCTCTAGGTTATAATGTCTATTATCCTAAAATTTAGGTATCCCAAAGAGCAACTAATTTCCTTCATGTGCCGACTATGGTTTATCACATCTAGAGAAGAGCCAAGAAAACCAAGCTTTTGTCACAAAAACATGTTAAGAAACCACCTAGCTATCTGTATTTCTTCCACAATGCATTTCTACTGAGTTATAATCATCTGCTGATCAGAAATTCAGTCTGAAAATATGCCAGGGGTTTTATTGCTTCCCAGAGGTTTATGACTGATGGATTCATTAGTTCTTAGAATATCATAACTTTTGTAATCTGATCTTCTAGATCTCCTAATGGACTCATCCAGATTTTCTGCATCTTGCCTAAGAATTTGTACCAGACAAAATCTACTTTGTATCTCCCTCCATTTTGTATAAACATAATAATATAGGAAACAAATCCACCTTTCATGTTTTAATTGAAAGTCAGATATTTTGCCTGGAGATTGAAGGATGTAGTCATAAATACAAGTTAAGGGAAATTTTGTTATTTTCCTTTTTCTGTGAAAAATGCAAAAAATCAGCTGGAAGAGAAGTAAGCAATTTGTCATTTAATGAGTAACAGGATGAATTTAGCTGCCTTTTTCACACAGCTGTATTTGCATACACAATCTCACACATAGGTTTTTATTTATTTGATCTATGATTCCATACCTGTTCAAAGTCAGGATCTTCATGGTGGCATGTTTTCATATTGCGTTTCTCCACTGAAGGATAATCTGGCTCTGAACAGGATGCTTTTAAGACCTGTGTTTACAACACACAGATTTGTAAATTTTGTAATTCAATTTGGTGATTTTTCTTCATATTTTGCTTTTTAAACCCATCAAATGTGGCATTAATTCTAAAAAAAAAAAACCTCCTTTTCTTTGAAGTTTATTAATTATTACACTCAAATAATCCAAATGTAATAAATTGATAAATTCTTGAAAAACTTCCATTAACATATTCCTCCTTTTCCATTTGCAATGCAAAATTAATTGGGTTGAAAGCAAATACTCAAGACAGTCTGTCAAACTGTGTAATGCCCAGGTTCTATTTAGAAATGCAATCTGGATTGAACTATATTGTACTAGAATACCAAAACTTTATTCCAGATGAGAAGGCTTGTCCTGTTCCATACCATCATCCCTGTTGAGATTAATGAAATTATTTATGTTGTGCTGGAAAAAGAGAGGTCCATGATCTTTCCAAGGTTTTTACATATTTGGTAGACACCAAGTATGTCTTACTTCATCTTCAGATAAGAACTGCTTTCAGTTATGTCAAGAAACATAATCTGGTATGACTTGGAATTTTAAAATAGTTCATTGGAAAGTCAAATCCATTAAGGTTCAACACTTAGTTCTTTTCCTGACTTGGTGAAACCCCCTTAAAAATTGGTTTATGAAAAGGCAACCTCTAAACCAGGAAAATCCTTTTAAAATAGTTGCTGTTTCAGGGACAAAAAGGAAAATCCCTTTCTGTTAGTAATAGGGTATAAATAAAATTTACCCATTTTACAACATATGTTTCCCTCAAAAAATTCAGGAAATAGATTTTATGGAGAGTAATTAGTGAGTTAAAAACAAATGAAAAATATCCAAGACTTTTTGAGGAAGCATTTGGCATTTTACACCATCATGCATGGCTGACATTAGATGAAGGGTTATTCTTTATCTCAACACACCTGTGTAAACAGAACTTCTTGGACCTTTGCTCTGTTTTAGACAGTAAATTGCAACATAGCATTCTTCCTCAGACAGAATTTAGCAACGGTTATAATTCCTCACTGGGGAAGACTAACCTCGCTTTCTCTTCCTATCAGAAACAAACCTTCACCAGACTGGAGAAAATGGGAATGCTTAGACACCAGATGGTAAATGTTTAAAACATGATATTCAGCTGTACTTTCTTTTCATCACATTCTTTATCTTGTGATATGGGTTCAGTGGAAGAAAATAATTTCCATAATTTCATCTCTTTTCAAGGCAAGATTCCTGCTTTTTACTCCCCTCTTATTTTCCTGAATGTTTTCTGGCTGAGAAGCTCCCTCTTCCTCCACAGAGACTGGACCCAAACATCCCTGACTGTCTTTTAGTGGCAGTAGTCAACTACCCAAACCAACTATTTTTGTAATAATCTTCTCTGAGTATTTTCCAAGAATGAATAAAGGGGCATACTCAGGAACTATGAAATGTGGAAGTTGGTAAGTAAAGAAAATTTGAAGAGGTCTGTGGGTGAAATTATCTTATTGTAGGAGGAAGCATCCACAAGTTATAAAGAAAATAAACAACTTCTTACCTTTAGAGAGAGATGCTTCTTACCCTTGCACAACAGGACAAATTCATTAAGCTTTGATCTCTGGGTAAGGATCACCAAATTTTTAGAATCTGTTTTACACAGAAGAGAATATTGCAATATAAGTATCATTTTATAAAATGAAGAAGAGCTGAATATGCTCTACAAAGAAAAAGGTTGTTTATACACATAGGAATAAATACAAACACTCTTGACACTTTTCTCTTGTCTAAAGTATTTAGGCATTGTGACTTTGTGAGACTTTAAGCTTGCCACATATTTATTATTTCCCTACTTTTATGGTCAATGTATGAAACATTAGTTATACATTACTACATGTCATATGAACTACAAAGGCATATATGGTAGTAGATAATATATATGTGTAATAAACATGTTTGTGGTATACCCTTGACGACGTATATGTCAATATGGAAAATTTTTTCCCTTTTATTTTCTGCATGTTTCTAGATCAAAAATCGTTCTATCATAATTCTGGATACATTGGATTAATTCAATTTTTGAGCTAATACTGTTTTTTCAGCTGCAGGAAGTACGACAATATCAATAATATGGGACATTCTTCAGCCTGATAAACTGACAATGTTTGTTGTTACCTTCTGGTACTTCAAGGCCTAGCAAAAAAAGTAAATATAATAAGGTACCCTTTGCCAACTGATACAGGACACAAGACCATTACCTAACAAAACCCATTGCATTAATGACTACTCAGTTCTGTAGCTATGTGACTGACTTGCAAACTTACTTCAAAAAATACCACTTGTGCTTTCAGAAGTACACCATTTAAGGCAAAAAATATAAAAGAAAGTGGCAATTGATCTGTATGTTTAACACTGCAGCAACTGAATACAAATTTAACATACACTAAATTATTATGCATTAACACTTGCAGTTAAGGAGTCTGGAGATTTTTAATGTATTACCAAAGGCATTTTTAGCCTCTGAAAGATATTCAGAATTAGCAGAACATATTCATCCCATTTGACTAATTTTAGCTGCTGTTGACCCTGATTTTAGTTGCCTTAACTTTTCTTAACTGTAATGCTTTTGTATTATTCTTCTGAAGGAATTTTTCTGAGACAGCTATAGCATGAAAATAGCATAAAAATCCTGGTTAAAAACTGAGAAAAACTCTCTAGCCTAAACTGAGTATGCTTTATTCAGTTTACATGAGTATTCAAGTAAATATAGTAGACTGTAGGTCTACAATTCTGCCATTTTTATTACTTTTTGTGACATCACCTTAGATTGCCTCAGTTGCAATTGTCCAATTTCAGTTGTAGCATTTAAGAGATGTCAGCAGGCAACAGACAGTTTCTTATCCAAGTCAAGTGTGTTCTCTCTTGAAGGTAAGAGTGACAACAAAAGAGGTAAGCAGGAGTCCACCAAGTTGACCAGGGACATCCATCAACATTACTTACATCCTAACTATCCATGTCTTTCTCCATCTACAGTGTTTATTGTGACTTGCTCCTACATTGTTTAGTCTGACTAAGTCCAAAGGAGCCCAACTTTCTCTATCACCTCTAAAAGATGTGGTCTATCAGGCAGCCAGAGAAGGTCAAGAAAAGAAAGCAACCTTTGATTGTATATTGATTGTATATCAGTGATACTTCCACTACCTGATGGCTTTTGAATTAATTACCTTATGTCTCTGGTCACTAAAACCTTACCAGATTCTAAGGAGCAATTTTAAAATCCATGCACAGAAAATGCCTTGAAATTAAATAAATAACTTCTTGCTTGGGGTATCCCTAAAATACAAAGTTTTGGGATTTGGGTGGATTATCAGTATTTTTATACTGTTCCCTAAAATCGTTATTTGTCCCTTCTTCAAGGTGCAGTTGGATATTTGTTCTCATTGGTTACAGGAGCCCCTGATGACTGGAATTAGAGTGCCTTCTTCTTCCCCTGTAATACCTGAACTAATATATTTTTGATTTTCGCAATCACTTCTTAAGTGCTTAATATGAAAGTTCCAAAAGTGTGCATCCTCTTTCTTCATATTAATTTCTTTTTGGTTTTCCTCTCCTCCTAAAGCAGGTCTTTGCTAATTCAGATTCATATGCCAGCAGTGGAACACTCACACTTTTCTACCAAAAAAGATTTATGTTCCAGTTTGTATACAGTATATTCCCTTACATACGTTTGTGTTCAGTCCAAGCCACTACTCTTAATTTACGAATTTTGTAACTTTGAATATTTCTTCTTATGGAACACAGAAAGGCTCTTTTATTTTTAGACCTCTCTGGTAACCTGAGCTAAGTAAAAATCTGATACAATATGTTACTTCTAATGTCAAGTCTATGTGTAAAACACTACTACCTTCTTTTTCTACTCTCAAATATATCTTCAAAACCAGACCCTAACAAAGAGATTATACCTTTTTTTCCCAAAAGAGGCTTATCAGTGACTCCTGCTTCATTCCTTGTGAACACGCTTAACCATGCAATATCTAAAATAGAAAGTATTTAACAAATATGTGGAATTAGAGAACTACATTCCTCACCTTTAAAAATAATACAAAAAATTTAAAGAATTGTTTTGAAACATAATCTGAGAAGGTGTGTGTCATAGCCATAGAGATCAGATTTCTTTTCTTGAGGGTCTCTAAATTCATTTAACTCTGGAAGATTCTACAGTTAGACTTGTGAACAGGTACACTGAAGTCTGAACACTGAGCCTAAAAAGTGTATTGATGGCTTAATTATCTTTTGCTAGAGAATGCACATGAGAAACAAGAGGTGGGTGACCAGCTGTAAAGCCCAGTATGCTATTAAAGAGGGGCCTGAAGTGCTTTGGCAGTGAAAGTGAGTACCCTAATATGAAATTTGTAGGATTGGAAGGCAACAGGTAACAATAGCAGATGGTTTCTGGATTTTCTAACATCAGCCTGAGTCACACAGCCAGTCAGCAGGGGAAAACATCACTCACTTCAGGTAAAAATGTCACAAACATCCTGATTACAACTGGTTCCTAATATTATGTTGTCTTAACTGGGTAGTTTTCACTGTCTTCTACATCACGCTTGCCAGATTATGTATCTGTTCACAAACTGCTTCCATTGTACACCCATACAGGTTTTAGTTCTGTTCATAAATTACCAATAATAATTGTCTGAGTGACTTCAAAATTTGTTGAAGTTATCAAGGAAAAGATACTGAAAAAGATATAAAACACACTTAAGTACCCTATCAGAGTAGCTGTTGTTATTCACAATTCAATGGAATGAAAGTTTTAATAATTCAATTGCTAACTTAAAGATTTCAACTTTTTCCTCTATTTTGGGTAAAAATCTGTTTTAGTGAGGTTTTTTTTTCCTACTTTCACATCTCTGGAAAGGGTACCATTTTAGAATAATTGCACCATTCTAGAAAAATTGCATTTGATCATATTTAACTCTTCTCTACCAAAATCATGTCCTCTAACAAGTCTCTGCATGATGATAGTTATGATAACATCTTTGGTGTCAAATACAGAAGCCCCATTTGAGACAAAAGATTTCAATGAAAAATCAAATCACCCCATAAATTCCAAAATATGCTCTATTCTCCATTTTGTGTTTGTTCTTGCATTTTGCATTTGTTCTTGAGTGTTACCTTTCCTTTCTCTCTTTTTAGAGCTAAATGTCTAGACTTCCTCCTAAGTCAGATGAGTGTGAACAATATAATCTTATCGTTAAAATATATAACATGCCTACTGTAAATCAGGATAAAAGTTTCCTTGTATCATTATCAATATTCATACAGATCCAATATATTGTTATGTCTACAGAGAACAGTATCATAGAATCATTTAGGTTGGAAAAGACCCTTATGATCATTGAATACAACCATAATCTGACAGTGCCAAGTACACCACATTCCTAATCACCACACATCCAAACACCTAAGCCATTTCCCCTCATATTATCTCTTGTTACCTGGGAGAATTGATGGATCCCCACCTGGATACATCCTCCTGTCAGGCAGTGATAAGGTCCCTCCTGAGCATCTTTTCCTCCAAGCTAAACAACCCCAGCTCCCATCTCTGCTCCTCATAGGACTCATGCTCCACACTCTTCCCCAGCTCCATTGCTCTTCTCTGGACATGCTCTAGCACCTCAATGTCTTTCTTGTTCTGAGGGGCCCAGGGACACATGATGTATTTGAAAATGTTCTGAGTACTGTACATACAGTTGGTGAGTTTTGGTAGATAAAGAACACTACCTTCATGGGATTGTGAATCCTTGGTAGATATTTCATGATGACCATCTTCATCTATATCAAAATGCACTGTTTTGGAATCTTCAGTTAGTATATAACATTTCACTGTTTTTCGCAGGCTAAATACTAATAAAAAATTAGTTATGATTATTTTACTATCAACAGAGAAATAACAACATTAGTTCAAAAATCAAGTGCATTTTTTAAACAATCTACTTGATAATCTATGCATATTTGAACTATGAGCAGCATAGCAAATGTATACTAAAAGTTAACCAGTCAGCTTAAGCAGCTGTTTTGAGGACTTGGTGTTGGTGTGAAGGAGGAAAATAAATATTTCTTTGCTTAAAAGGTTATGTCGCTAAACAGAAAAGATGTATCTCAACTTTTCAGAGATAACATGTGAAAACTTGAGTTTGACAAAACAGCTTTCAACCCAAGAGCCTGAGGAATAGTGCAAGAAAGAGTGATGGACGACAGCATGCAGATAGCTGGGTTGAAAAAGACTAAAGACTAATGGGAATAGGATAAATTTGGATGTGGGAGAGTGGGTCCACATTTGCAGTTGGCTGGTGAAGGAGTAAACTTAGAGTAGCCAATGGGGCTCTTTGGGAAGCCTGAGCCAAAACAGGTTGTTCACAGAAGTTTTTGAATAACGAGACATGAAAAATAATTTTATAGACTAGTTTCCTGTGTTTCACAGGTAAGTACTTGCCTATTTCCCAATTTTGCATTTTGAATATTGGATCTGGATATAAACAGGACTTTAAGGTTAGAGTGCTTATGGCTGCCTAAAATAGCAGCATTTACTTTGGGGATCAGACGTCTTGTACTGAAAATAAAACAAACAAACAAACAAACAAAACAAAACAAAACAAAACAAAAAAAAGTCATTCCAGCTAAAAGCTTCCAGGAGGGAAATTGTTCCCTTTCATTTCTGAACACAATTGTATTGTTCTGGATGTCAGAAGGATGTATGTCCAGACATTTGGATATCAAATACCTCCAGAATAATACTATAAGACACAATTTTGATTATGTTCAGCTGAACATTGTTTTACTGGATGAGTTTTGATACTTTCAAATGCAGTTAAGACATTTCTGAGATCACACAAATCTCCGGGGTATACTGCAAGATTAAAAAATCCTGTCTTTGCCAGAATAACTAGGCAAGCAAAACAACAGGGTACACAGAATGCATCAGCAGTGGCATCATGTTTAAGAATGCTTGACTTCAGCGAAAACTTTGTTACTTATTCTATAATGAGAGACCTCCTCTGAAACATCTGTATTTAGGCAAATATTCTGAAAAAAATGCATTGTTTCCAAGGAGCTTCTTTCCACCCTGTTTAGGCTAAGAAGAAACTCTACACACACAATGGAAGAGAAGGATGATGCACATTCTGACAACCTGAGTCACAACCTCCAGAAGTGACAGGTTCTGTGTTGGACTTTTGATTACATGCATAGCTTATTTATCTTTGGACAAAGGTTTTCTCTTCAAAGGCAGCTGGCAAGCAGGCTTCCAGAAAAAAAGATGATGTGTTCTAAAAAGCATCAGGACAACAACTACAATAATCAATACAGCAAACCTTTTAAAAATTTTATATTGAAGTAGCTATAGTGTAAGAATTCTACTTATTACTAGAATTACAAGAACTACTACAGTGCCCAAACTAAAATAGTTGGCAGGTCTGCCTATATCATTCACTCTTTTCCAGGGAGGTACATCTGTACATTAGGAATTACTGGTCTGAACATAGTGGTGTGAGAAATGTAATGTTAATGTTTTAAGGAGTATTTCTGTTCTGATTATTTTAAAGTTAGCCTTTGGGGTCTATTTTTCAACAGATATTTTTAACAGCATTACAGAAAAACTGTTACACATGATTAATTTTGTTGGATTTTGCTTTGGATTGGAATATTCTTTTCAAGATCACAAGCATACCTGTCACTCAGGTAAGAGTTACCTGGCTTTCCAGGAGGTGTTCTCACATTTGTAAGCAGACATTGCTTCTCCACAGACTGCCTTCCACGCAGAGGCATTTGGTACGGCTTTTTACGGCCTGAGCGAAGCAGCGTTGCAGAGGCACTGAAAGAATACTGGTGATCTCAGTTGTCTTCCTTTTCGAGTCCTAAAGTAGGAGTTAAAATTCGTCACAAGACTGTGTTTCCATTGAGAAACAAGTTTTCAAATATAATTTTGATAAATGACAGTGAATGAAGTAGATAAATTCAATAAATATTTGACTGCAATGCATGACCCAAGCCTTTGTCTTGCAGAGCAAAACCAGTGTGTTTCCAGTGATGGTAAATCAGTTATCTATCTAAACTTCCAGTAAGATGCACACTAACATGGATAACACAGTTGTGTTGAAGGAATATATTTTGAAAGACTTCCGTGTGGCCTCAGTTTATGTTTGTTATAGGAAGTTTGCTACATTTTGCTAACTGAATTGGAAAATCACATTCATTTTGTGAATACAGTCTCAGATAATTGTCAAAGTATTCATAAGTGAAAATGATGCTGACTTCAAAAGTATTATCTGACTCTCAGAGGTGTATGCAGGTATATTGCAATATTAAACCAAGGTTCAGGAAATCTTGCCTTAGAAATGAGGATTGGGATTTGCAAATTTGAGGAATATGTTATAATTATTACAGAATATCCGTTAGGTTAGATACCTGAAGGAGAGGTTGATGTCTAAGAATGTTAACTACTTTGATGGTGAAACCACCCAGGCAACTACTAAGGTACCCTGAAGTTGCAAATTAAATCACTGCATTTCAGAAAAGCTAAGGACCTTACTTTGGTTTAAAGAAAGGGAAACTGAAATTCTGAAGTCAACATGCTCTTCTGAAATCACCTGTTTATGACAAGCATTTAGGGCAAGTGCAGACCAAAGAAAGCAATGAGCTTCAATTCTGTCTGGTATCCTGGTGAATGAAACAAGTAAAGATGCAATTTTAGCCCCATGTGGCTTTGCCTGTCAGACCAGAGAGATCATGGCTCCGACACAGGTCTAATGGCTTGTAAATTCACCCAAGGAAGGGTAGGGAAAATTTTGTTTTCTGGTTTGATTCACTTCCCGGGTACGCAACTTCATATTAAATTTTTACATGAAATGAAAGACTTCTGGCCCTGGCAATTCCCTTGTTACTAGACCAAAAGGGATAACTAAGGCTCTTATTCACTCTCTTCAACTCTAGTTGTATAACAACATTCAGTTAGATCACTGAAAAGTCAAAACACTTCTATGGAATTGCTCTTTCTTGTAAATAGGGCTCATATCATAAGTGATAACTTGCAATCAGAGGTAGAAAGAAAAGGCTGAGTCTTCCTCATCTTGCTGAAACTGGTTTATCACTGAGCATTCTAAACAAACGAAAATGTTCTTTGTGTTTTCCACTAGGAACCTAGTCTCTGGAAACTTCCACCTGAATTGGGCTCTGTGGTGCATGTAGACAGTAATACCACCTTGTGGGTCTTGAGAGATGTAAGTCTCTAGGTGTTCATTAACAAAGCATTTAGACTTTGCTAGGTCTATGAGGCTCAAAAACAATCACTCAAATTTCCTACTGAAAACAAGTGTAATTCTAGTTTCGCTGCTAATGATCAGAAGCTCTGAAGATCCCAATTCCCAAAATTCTGATTTTGATCTGTGTTCAGAGTCTTGCACTGGCATTACTTACACTCACTATGGTAAGAAAAGGAGAATTTTCACAAGTCAGGATTCTGAAGGATTCCTGAAGAGGGCAGGCCAGTTCAAAGACATTTTCAGAAACATATTCAGGAAGTGAATAAATAGTTAAGCAACTGTCTATGATGAAGGATGGACATGTAACCTTGATGCATTAAGGACTGCACTATGGTTTAATTATTTTGTCTAGTCTAAACAAGTAGAAAATAGAAAAGTCTATGGTAGAGTGTTTACTCTCCAGAAGCCAATTAATTGTTCCCCAGAACAGTTAAAGCTCCCTAGAAGCTTTCACACCTTGAATTGCCACATATATTCCTTTAGGCTGAGTGACATAAAAATACTCCCATTTCAATAAACCTTTCCTGTCATTACATATTCTTATATACATGCCACCTATGCCCTCATTTTTCATTCTTTGTCATAGTTTTCTATGTTGTGTATATCTCCCTGTGTTGATTCCTTTATCTTACTGTCTTTCATACCCATTTCTTCAGTTTTTTTCTCTCTTCTGTAAGGTTGAAGAGGACATCGAAGAAGACTAGGAAGATTTGTATATTGTTCTTGGCTGCAGACTTGTCAACCACTGTTTTGGAAACTAGGATCTGATTTGTTTCATTTTGCATCTAAAGTATGAGGGAATTAAAGCTCTTTAAACTGCTGAAACTAGCAGCAGTCTAACTACTCCTAACAAACTAATGAGCATGTTTGTAGCTAATGACAACAAGATCGCACTAAAAGTAGAGGAAATCTGTTCTATAGTAGGTTTTTTCCTACTATATAGATTATATTAATTCTTTGACATGAAGACAGCAAAGAAAATCTGTTATATAGTCTCTCTTGCTCCTACTGTCATCTTGTTTGTTCCTAGTCATCATTCTTCTTTCATTTAACCCCAAGACACATGTGATCATGAAATTAAATCAAATTCAGTAGATGAAAACAACATTTTGAGTTTTGGAGTTCATTCATACAGTAGTATGTCCCAAATATTATCTCATACTGTGCTGATAAATTCATACCAAAATATGTCTAAGATCCTTACAGGGTCAGAACTGTTTCAGCGGAGTGTACCGAGTCACAGCTGTCAGTTCCGCTAGCAAAGATAGTAACTCCTCCAAGTTTATTCCAATTTAACAGTGGATTAAAAAGAAATTTTGGCATTATAGCTAATAAAAAATGAGGTTATAGTATCTTTCAAATCAGACTTTACAACATCTGTCACGTAAACTAGACATACGAATACACAAAAATGCATAAACTAGATGAAGGAAGAGATTTCTTAAGAAAACTTTAAAGTCAGCTGAAAAAAAATCATTATTTCATAGAATCTCAACAAACAATCTGAAAATACAATCTTCAATTATTTAGCCCTGCCGTGATCTATCATTCTTTCTTACCTTATTTTGTGTGGTTTTGTCTCTCCTGGGATACTTCTACGGAACAGGATGCTAGAGGCTCTGTTACAGCCGATTTATTGCCTGAACAGAGGGCAGGAAGCCAAACCTCTGAATAAAACAAAAGTCTGATGTGAACCTAATCTTCTACATCTCTACATACTCTTTTTTATATCAACATTCCACTGGTTCTAACTATTCTTGCAATTATAAGAGGGTTAAAAACTGTAGAAACAAACTTTTAAAGACACCACAGAAGTTCTTCTTCCTAGAACTGCATGCAAATTTTTAGCCACTAGTGTTGTGTATTCTATTCCTATATTTTATGTCACTAATATTGTTCTTGTTATCTGCCAGTCTTCCAGGGCTGAGTCACGTGCTGATACTGGGTTTATAGTAATAGAGACATATTAAAAGTGTGAATCTAGCCTCTGTTTCAGGAAGCTCAAAACAAACATGCTGCTCAAACATTTACCCTGCTATCAAACGGGCCTTGCCTGCATTGCATCAACGGGAATACTTGGACTGCTTGTGACATGAGTGGACTGGTAAAAGCGGATGTGATACATTTTTTTGGCCATGAAGCCCTGGTAACCTGTAGGTTTTCATTATAAAATTTAGCTCATTCAGTTAGCCTTATCTATGTACCTACTTAAAATTCTAACCCTTCGCTCACCTATTGGTGAGTCCTCTCTACTCATATTATCAAAATTTTTTTAAAATTCATTAGCCTTGCATTTTTATAGGAGAATCACACTCTTATAAGCCTCACTGAAATGATAAAAATCCTCTAAAAACAATTACATTTACTTTTTTTTTGCCTAAGTATTCTTAAAACCAAGGAGCTACTGCTTTTGTCTAGAGTTTGTTCACTATGTAAAGTTCTATATTTTACCTGTTTGGTTTAGGAAATATCTTTTTTTAGTTTTTCTAAGCTCTCACCAGACACTGGTAATATATTGGATCAACAGAAAGACTTTATTAAAACATATATTTAGTAACAAAGCAATGTGATACTTGGAAATCTCAAGTCTTTGTCTATTACCCAAATAGTCTACAAAATGTAGGGAAGTTTCTAAATGGCATGTTGTAAGATTGTCTTAATTTTGTGTGAGATAGATTTAATTTTCATACTGGTATATAATATGATGCTGTGTCTTAGATTTAGGATGAGAATAATGTTGGTAACACACTGATGGGTGAAGTGTTTAACATTAAGACAAGGACTTTTCTGTTTCTCCTCACACCACCAGTGAGGAGGCTGGGAGACACAAGTAGCTAGGAGGAGACACAGGTGATATAGCTGACAATGTCTGACTGAAGGGGTATTCTGTACTATATGGTGTAAAGCTCAGTGATATCAGCTGGTGCTAAAGCTGGCTGAGGGCTGTTGCTTGGAAACTGGCTGTGTATCAGCTAGCAAGTGGCTAGCAGCTGCATTGTGCATTACTTGTTCTGTATATTCTAATTTTTAATGATAGTTATTTTTGTTTCCCTCCTCTTTCTCGCCTATTAAGCTGTCTTTATCTCAGTGGGTGAATTTTATGGTTTTTTTCCCCAATTCTCTTACCCATCCTGAGGTGGTAACAGGGAAGTGAGCAAATGGTTTGCATGATATTTAGCTGCCTGCAGGGTTAAACCACAAGTCCTTTTTGGCACCCAGCCCGTGGGTGTGAAGGGTTAAGATAACCACTGTTTTGACATGTTAAAACAAATTTGGTATAAGCAATTAGTTGCATTGTTCTAACAATTGCTGGCCACAATGTTAATTTATTTGATTTCAACGTTGTTGTGTGTTCTTAGAGTTGCATTATCTAACACCTTACTTGCCATGTGTACTCCCCATTGTGTCATTTCTTAGTTCTGGGTTAAGGTTATGATGTTGTTGTTCTTTGTAATATGGGATTTTGATAAGTTAAGATGCCTGTTGGCAGGACTGAGGTAGCGTGTGCACCCGGCATCACACCTACACCTGCACAATGGGAACTACCTGTTGGGAATTACACCTAACTACACCTCCAAGGGCCTATCCATGGGAATGACACCTCCAGCATCCTTCCCTTCTCCTCCAGGCAAGTTACAACAGCTCTTGGAAAGTATCCTCAGGGTGTCCAAACCAGCACCTTTGCATTGCTATGATGCATGAATGTGTCTCAGGTCTGATGTAAGGTTACACAACCATGTAAGAACATCATACAGGGGTCTGCCCTAAGGCTTGATAGTTATGAGTGGCAGGGAGTGTGGGATAGGATGGGCAAGTGCCTAGGATAGTGGGCACCTTCCAGTGTTTTGGAACTTCCCCTTTGAAAAAGTGCAGAATCCAGAAAAATTTATTAAAATATTTGGTGAGCTGTCACCAGATAATTCCAGAGAAACACAAAACACTGCAATGTGCTGGGGCCTGGTCTGGGCTGACTGAGCTGTTCAACAGAGCTCAATGCCCGCTACAGGGAGGGAAGATCTCTGAGACTGAGAGCAAAGTGACAGCATCCATGGCTGAACCAGACAACCAGCTTGTGCCAGTATTACCTGCCCTTGTATGCAAGGAGAAACACTGGAAGCAGAAGTGGATGCATTTAATAGGGGATGAAGGTGCTGCCTCTAAGAGGGATCCGGAAGAAGACTACTCCAAAACAAGGCTATCACAAGAAGAGGATAAGGAAGATAGGTAGATTGGTGTGCCTCTGACATGTTGGGCCATCAAAGAAGAGATGCAATGTACAAATGGGTTTGTGAACGAGGGATGGACTTATTATGGACATTATCCAATACCATGCACCATCTCTCCAGCCCTGAAGGTCTGCTATGACAGAAGAAGCCTGAAACCTTGGACTAATTTTACTCAATGGACATCTTAGAGGGATGACCCATAGACAAAGGGAATGATATCTGTGTGTATGTGTCAAAAGACAGGGAAGGAAGCATTGGGAAGAGTGGAAGCTGGGCATGACATAAATGATACAGAATAAAGTATGGATATTGCTCTCGTTTTATTGGGGATAGAATTAATTTTTGCCCTAACTGGTATAGTTCTGAGCGATGGATTGAAAATAAGTATAATGTTGATAACACACTGATGTTTTAGATTTTACTAAGTGGTGTTTACACTAAGTCAAGGAATTTTCAGGTCTTCCCACTGCCACACCGGTGAGGGCCAGAAGAAGCTGGAGGGGGCACAGGGTGGGGGGTGGTGGTGGAAAGTCAGCCCACAGCTGTTTAGCTACCTTCCAGATTAAACCACAACAAGGACAAAGGCAATGAAAAATGTATTATGTGGGAAAAGCATTTTAATTTGTTTTAATACAGTTGTTCAGATGCTATACTAAATCAGGATTTGATGCTGCTGCGGCAGCTGCATTTTTTAGTAAGGAGAGGATGGATACACGTTGTAAAACATAGACTGCATATCACATGAACCATGCTTGCAGGCCTGCACATGTACCTATGCCAGGAGGTAAAATTCCAGGTTTAAATATGCCATGCGTATAGTCATAGCTCAGAACAACCTCTTATGTTAAAGGAGCAACTGCAGGGACATCATAATGCGCTATATCAGCACTACTCTTGAGGAGCTAAATAAAAACATCCACCATCAGCAGCCACACCCACACAAAAAAGCTAATCATAAATGATACAATCTGGGTGGATTAAGCTGCAGAAAAACTGAGGATGCAACTACATTGCAGCTGACCTTCCACCTTAACTTTTACAGTTTATTTTCAACTTTATTGTTTTATTGGTTCTGTCAGCAGAACAGCAGCAGCAGCAGAAAAACCCAAAGACAATTTTGTGCAGACCCTGATGAAAAGCACCAAGTTACCATGTCAGAAGTGAAACAGAGGAGGATACTCATCTGGACAGCCCTGCAGACAACCTTCTCCTCTAGGTTGTTCATTGGGAAGCATTTTCCATTCTCCGTCTCTTTTCAACACTGCCTGCCCCATCTCCCTTCCTGGCACCTATGTCTCGCTTTCCTTTTCTCAGTCTCACACTCTTTCTTTCTTTCTTTCTTTGCTTGCTTGCTTGCTTGTTTGCTTTTCTTCTCCAAGCTTCACCATTAATGTATTTCATTGGTCATGGACCCCTCTTAATAACTGTATCCGTACAGTTGCAACATTAGGTTCAGTCCATTACAGGACATGTTTTCAAAGTTCTCTTCTAATTCAAATTAGTATGTCTTATTAAATGATCTTGAAAGGTGACAACCTATAGAAAACAGTGACAGAGAGAAAAATATCAATGAAATTACTAAAAAAAATATTTTATGTATAACTATAGGCATAGAAACGACCAAGAAAAACAGCTGCCTAGAACTGGGGTTTGGGTTTTTGGGGTTTGTGGTGTGTTTTTGTTTTTGTTTTTGTTTTGGGGTTTTTGTTGTTTTGGTTTTTGTTTTTGTTTTGTTGGGTTTTTTGTTTTGGTTCGGGGTTTGTTTGGTTTTTTTTGGGGGGTGTGTTGTGGTGGTGTTTTGGGGTTTTTTTTGTGGGTTTTTTTTGTTTGTTTGGGTGGTTTTTTTGGTTTTTGTTTTGTTTTGTTTTGTTTTGGTTTTGGTTTTTTTTTGTTGTTTTGGTTTTGGTTTTTTTTTTTTTTTTTTTCTGGTTTTAGACATTCATCTGCAAAAAGTAAATATTTGCAGAAAAAGAGAAGAAGGAAAAGTTTCCAGGTACCACATGCTACTGCATGAATCATTTTGAGCATACAGTAAATACTAGCCATTTTATCAATCATTTAATTTGCCAGCAATTTACAGGAGATCTAATTCAAAATCTCTCAAGCTAGAAAAAGCCTGGAACATAGCCAATAGACTGTACCACACAGAAAGATCATATACTTAGAATTTCGACTCCGGTGTTTATTCAGATTTACACTGGGGAAAAGGTTGGTTACAAGTAGTAATAGCATGAAGAAAGCCTTTTCTAAACATTTTCAATGGAAGTGATTTAAATCATTAAAATAGATTGTGCAAGGCAGGATTTTAAGATTTTGGAGATTTCAGCTCAAAAAAAACTTGCTCTAGTTTAGAGTATGGGGTTTCTATTATAAACTCCAGAATATATATTAACATTTGTGTGAGAAGTTCTTGTTTTACTTCACACTGAGGTCTTTCTTCCCTAAAGATATAAAAAACCCAAACAAAATATATTTAGCAGTATATTCTAACTGACAGGAACTGACATGGTAATCTGTCAATGCACTTTTTCTTGGAAACTGTTGGGTTTTTTTAATATTCTGAGAACATTATAACATAAGCATTTAACTTCCAACTTAATCTTCTTCACATCCTGTTAACATGGCATAAGACATATATAGGACTAAACAGAACCTACTGTAGCCTATCTATTGCTTCCAGTACTACCAAACTGTCATTAAATAATTCTGTTCTATGTGTAGTGAAGACCTCTACTACTGAAAAGAGCAGGGACTTTTTTAAACCTTCACGTGTTTCTGTTTACAATGGAAGACTTATGACATAGTAATGTCTATGCTGACCACTGCTAAAAAATCTACAATTTTTGGAAGTTTGTTCTTAAAAACATACACATTAAAGTGAAAAGTGTCATATATAAATAAAAACTATTTATGCTTCAATACTAAATTACTATTTTTTGACATTTCTCTAAACCTAGATTTCTTATGCCAAATGTTACTGAGATTGTTTTTTACATATTAAGGGTATATTATTTTTGGTATTTCTTGGAATAAGAGAAGGATGATGCCTCTTGAACTTACAATGGCAAAAGATATCCTCCCTTCACTTGCTAGGGGACGCACAGGACTAAAAAAGGCATTCAGCAAAAGGGGTCCACTGGATATTTCTTAACTTTGTCTCTTATTTAATACCTTATGTTACATAACTCCATTATAATATGCATTTCTCTTTACTCATTTAAGTCACTTTTCTCGCTTGTTTTAAGCATTGCAATTTTAAAGCACAGCAATTAATGCTGTAAAAATCTAGTTTAAAGTAAAGGTTTTATATCAAATACAGTATAAATTGCTATTTATGGCTCTAACAAGTTTCATCCCTTCCAGGGTCTCAATTCAAAACCTTCATCTATGTCCATACTTGCATCCATTACCTTTGTAAGATCTTGAGTACGTTCTGTATTTTCACTTTCTACATCTCTACCTTCAATGAAAAGAACTTCCTTGATACTTCTGCTTGCCCGAGACACCGAAGTATACAAGGTACCATTATTAGTATCACTACTACAATAACTAACATATATAAGCCTATTTTGCAAAGTTCTTTCAACCAAGGTGTGAAGTTCCATCCTTCAAACAGACCATTTAACCATGATCTATCATCTTCTCTAATTTGG
>VWYO01017015.1:1362-19230 GCA_013400275.1 Rhadina sibilatrix | reverse complement strand
GGGGGGGTGGTGCAGGGAATGTGAAGTGTGTTGACAGAAAAAATGTGTTTATTTTGGCTCTACAAGTTCTCTGATGTTCTGAAGCTGAGGGCACGTAGGAGAGCTGTATTGAGCTAGCACAAAGGAACAAACAACTGATGCCTTCAGAAGTGCTGGCAAAGAGATTTGTTGGCAAAAACTGGTGGAATGCCATTCCTCCCTCTGGTGCTAATTTTTTCAGAGGTACTTGACTAGGCCTCTGTTTAGAAGTTGTTTTAATTAGTTCAAACTTGTTTGACATTATGAATGACTCTTGAGAACTCTCTTCTTGACTGTATGTATTTATTAATAATTTTACAAGTGTTCACAGTGGGTAAAATATTTATTTGTTTAGGGCAACTTTATGAATATAAGTATAGGACAATCTGAGAAATAAAAAAAGGAATGAGTGGGGGTTTTTTTCACATTACAAGGAAGAGGTTGGTGGAAGAAAAATAAATATAAAAGTCTCCAAACATAACTGCTGAGGGCAAAATAAAGTTCTTCTACTACTCTGTTCTGTTTCTAAACACTGTGTCTGCACATTGGAAGGGCTAGCAATAAAAGAAATACTTAGTTGTACAAGTCTACAAGTGGTTTGCATTGAAAGGGACCTAAAATGTCATCTAGTCCAAACTCCCCTGCCATGGGGTAGTGAAAAAAGTCCAAAGGTCAAATCCAAAACTCAGGTATAGCACCTGTATTGGTGGTGGCCCTTGAAGGGACATTTTGTCCATGGGGCTGAGAGTCATTATTTCATTTCTGAAGGATATTGTAAAACTGGAGTTTAATGGCTATTGTTCATCTCATGTTCTCCCCAGGCTTCTGAGGCTTAACAGCACAAATTAAATTTCACACCAGCCAGCCCAAGAAGCCAGCATAATGTTTGGATTTAAATATCAAGCTCTGTTTTCAAGAACAGCTAAGTATTAACAGGAGTGTACCAGCACTTCTGTATCTGCACGAGGGAAACAATTTCCACAAAGTGAAAACACAGCAACTTTGTACATGCTCTCTGAGAAGAAAATTATTCAGACTGTCTGACTCTGCAAATACTACATGAGCTGGTTAGAAGGTGGAGAAAAAAGACATAATAATTTATTTTGCAGTGTTGATACTTCCCATATGCAAGTAGTATTGCAGAATTGCACTTCTGTAAAAAGGCAATGAGAGAACTCTGTCAACATATATCTGATAAAAATATGGAACTGAGACTTTATAAATGTGAAATAAAGTTTTAGAACTGGTGGCTAGATACTGGAGAGTGAGATTTGCATAAATGAATGTTTCTTCTTGCTTCAAATATTTTTATATGCAATGGACAGCAATCCTTGTTCCTAAATATTTTGTGGTTAATTTTTACGGTCAAAATTACTGAAGGAGGTCATGCACATAATCACTGAAATACCAGGAGTGCTAGAAAGCTCAGTGCCTTTTGAAAGACTCTAAATTAGGATTCTTATATATCAATTACCTGGGGAGAGGGCAGCTGACTTCGGATTTGGGCTCTGAACAAATTTTAACTCTTACCAAACACAATCAGGAATAATGCTAGTAGGTTGTGGGGTTTTGTTGTTGTTGTTGTTGGGTTTTTGTTGTTGTTGTTGTTTTTTGTTGTTGTTGTTTTGTGGGTGTTTTTTTGGTTTTTTTTTGGGGGGTTGTTTGTTTTTTGGGGTTTTTTGTTTGTTTGTTTGTTTGTTTGTTTTTAACCAAAGAGAGATACTTATTTGATTATTCATAAAATTTGGAGGATCTTCTTGTGAGGAAATTTTACTTCCCATTTTTTCTTCTGTGGAGAGACTACCCTAGTTAATTGCTTATTCATATATCTCCTATTTGCTGGCTTATGTCATTCTGTGTTCAGGACGCCTCTCACCACAAATTCTCAGGAATCCAAATTCCTGACTCTCCCTCATGGTCACTCAACTTCCAGTGGTACAGCAGTGAAGATGTAAATGCTCCAAAGAGGGTTCACTGAGACTTTGTCTCTAGATAGAGAAGCATATTACACTCTTCAGAAGTTCAGGCCATTCTTTCTATACTTGGATCTCCAAGGGAAACACACAGAAAAGTGAGTATTACATCCCAGAACAGAATTCTGAATTTTGTACCTTCTGTATTTGATTCTCAGAATCAAAATCTTTGGCCAAAATCCTAACTGTATCATTCTGTGAAGAATCAAAACTAAAATTCAGACAGTCTCTTTCATGACATATATTTTACAGCAGGGCAGCAATTTCATCACTTTAGAGAACACTTTTCTACCAGCTATCCTCATAAGAGTTGCTACTGAAGTAAAATAATTCCTCATCTAGAGGGACATCTGCTATAAGGATTCAAAAACTGAAACAAATAATAGATCTGAGTTCCAACATTTAGATCCAGGTCCAGACACTAGCGTGTAAAATTATGTTACCTTCAGATGTGGCCTCAAAAAATACCCTGTTGGGAAAGATAAACTGTCTGGGAACCAGCTTCAAATTTCAAAAACTACCTCCTCGTTACATCTATATTTTTAATTTTCTTTAACCAGAATAGAAGGAATAGAGTGCATATATTAATAAGTAGCAAATTTCTGCATGTTATGGCAACCATCTGTATAGGGAAGGGCTTTTGGGCTTTTTTAATGAGGTTTAATAACCAGCAGAGTCACGTACACCTCCATTGCTAAGTCTATGTATTTAAGAGATGTTTGAGGCCAACAGCAGCTGCTGCAGTGATGACAAAATACACACATATATGCACACACATATATAAAATTCTGAAATCCACAATTGCTTCATTAACATTATTGAAGGCATAAAATAGGTTTTAATTGTATGGCTGATTTCCCACAGCAATTTAATGGGGAAAGAATTTGGCAGAAATCAAAAGCTGTAAAATTCACGTTATTTGTTCGTGAAGTTAGCAGTGAGCTAAATCCTTCAGCTATTACTCAGGCAAGAATCCAATTGAAATGCATTAAAGTGAACTTCAGTTTCCCCTGAGGACTAAGGTTTGTAGCATTTTTCTGAAAACAAACAGCAACGCTGAACCTTAGGGAAGCTGTCATGATCAGAGAACCCTAAGGCAAGGACACTGTTACTCTAGATTTAAATTTTTTTTTATTTTCTTTTTCCTTTTTTTTTTTTTTTTCTCCCCCTGTCATTCTTTCCAGTATGACAGATGCAGCAATTGAGGGAAACAGCTCGAGATTGCATGGACATTTATTTTGATTAACAATACTGAAACAGTTGATTTCTGTAGGTGCTTCATTTGAAAATGTTTTCTGTTGGAAATATCAAACATCTGTCTGAAATGAATAACTAAATAGCTGATAGCATGGTATCTGCTCCTATTTTAGGCTTCCAAAGCCAGAGGCACTTGAACACCCATGTAGGATCCTAGGTGCTCATGGAGACTGGGAAGTTAGAAAGACCTAAGCCATATAAGATCAATTGCTCCTGGCACTTAAAAGGCTAGTAAAAACAGGTTATAATGTTTACATGACTTTTTATGGGTCAGAGTTTATTATAGCTCCTTTCTATGGCCTACAGCAGTGGAGCATTTTACAAGGCTTTTGCTGCGCTTGACAGATATGTTTCAGTGAGTTTGCCAAGGCAGGCTATTTCAACTGAGCCCCTAACATTTAAAGATTTCCAAAATTCTCTTTGCAGTGAAAGATACTTGGAAATTGGACAATATGAAACCAAATTGGATTGGACACAATTCATGACAATAAATAAACCCTGTGACTACTAATCATAAGAATGTTTATACATGTCAAAAGACATTATATGCTGTACTCAAAATGCTGTATGAAGCACATGGTGAGGGCTACAAAGTTAAGCTATCAAAAATCAGGGAATGCTAGAATTAAGCTTGCTTTCTTAATCCCTTTCACTGCTTAAAAAACTCCAAAAAACCAATCCCCAAAAAACAAACAAACAAACAAACAACCCCAAAACCAATCATGTACTATATTGTCTTTCTCACTTCCATGAGTGTTCTTTTCTTCAACAGTTTATGCTCTTTTCTAAGTTCAGTTATTGACCCATGCCTCATCTGTTGTACACTACTCAAACTATTCTCAACACTGATTTATTGATTATCTCACAGAGTCTTCTATGGTACTTGAAGGTATAATATCTGAACACATCTTATCACAGTAGCCCACAAATAGTCATGGTGGAGACAGATTTTCTGGAATAAGGTGTGGTGCAAGGCAGAGACCAAAAAAAAAGCAAGCACTGTGATGGGGGTAAGAAATTTACTCTTTTAAGAACAAGAGCTTGAAATAGCTGTTTTACTAGTGCCATGGTAGCTTAGTAGTTAAATAATGAACCTAGTAGTAAAAAATAGTCCAAGATTCTAATTTAGTCTCTGTGTCCTTTTACCTCTCTTTTTCCTACCTGGCATGTTTCTCCAAAATTGAATTACTTCCAGCTTGAAAATAAAACTTCCTAAAGTGATACTTATTGTTATACCATTGCAACTGGAGATTAAGGAAGTGAATTTTCTCATTTTTTTGCAGATCATCCTTCAGTCTCTGGTTATAAACTGCTTAATATGACTTGGCCAGTGGAAAAGCAGGGGATGTTTCTATTCCTCTGTGATAATTCAGTAACAGATGGGAAATTTTAGCAGTTTTGATTGACTGAGAACTATTGTAGTTTATAACTATCCTTATATATTTATTCACAAACTTCAGTAGTTCGGCACCCATTTTTAGCAAATTTCAAATAAAAATGAGTAGGGTCTTCTGAAAATATTGGTGACAAAGGAGTCATCAGACAAAATAAACTCATAGCCCATTTATACCCCAGTTTTAACCTGAAATATGTTGCTTCCTCACCCTCAGTGTCAACAATCCTTTCTTCGTGAAATTTCAAGTGGAAGTTCTGATAACACATATTGCTTGTAGCCAGAAAGCTGACTTTCATTAAAAACAAACTGCCCCACCATCCCATACAGTAGCATTTTACTGAGTTTGAAGTATCTGGCTTGTTAACTCTATTTAAGCAGCTGCTATCTCACTTCAGTCTGATCACAGGACTGTTTGAAATGAAAATAAAACCTACTTTGTTTACAGACTTCTTTTAACTACTATGGATCAAGAATTGTTTGTTCTTTCTGACAGCTTTAACAGGCTTTTGTTATATTTTACTCTCACTGTGATAGATGCTGGTAATTTTCTACTGGGTTTTTCTAAGTCTTTTTTCTACCAGCCACACCACAGGGAGCTTATCAGAAAAGACTGATCTTTCCTAATCTACTACCCCATACCATGTGCCCTTTGGAACAGGTATGCTTTCATATCACAGTGTTCAATATCATATACTGTTTAATAAACACCTTTTTTTTTTTTTTTTTTTTAATTTATGGTTTCCCCCACCCCCTTTTTTTTCTACTTCAAAGTAAAATAAATCTTCTTTGCACATATTTAGACAATTACATTTTCTGTTACTGATGATGCCAGCAATACTGCTATCACCTCAAAGACTAATTTTAACTGGCCAAAGAATCTTTTTTGCCTACTGTGACATTTTCTCAGACATGATGTCATCTTTTAACATTTCCGGTGTTGAATAAAGAAAATATGAACTGTATTGACATTATGCTGAAGGTTAATTAGGTTCTATTTCTTAATTTTAGGATTTTTATTTGGTTTTTGAGTGACATTTCAGATCATATTTTTTGAAATAACTACCCATGAGAATATATCAGTGAATCTAAAATTGAGATAATGAAGCAATACAAAAAAGCTGATAAATTAATTAAATCTTAATTTTTATTTTAAAATACTGGGTTTTTTCTGCTTTATTAAAAGATAGGAATCAGATAAACAGTGATTTTTTAGATTAAACCTCATAAATATCTAATCAAACAGTAATTTTTTTATGGTAAAAATTGCAGTTCCCTAAAAGTGCATGAAAAGCTGTCTATTCCTGCTGATTTAAGACCAAGGCTTAATATGAGCTTTCAGATGAAGCAATAAAATAGTGAACCAATTATTACACTTTTTAATAACAATAACCATCTGTAAACATCCTTTATCTTTTTTTCTTTTACTTCTTTTGACTTCTATTATTTCCTGGGCAAATATTAATAGAAAAAATGCAAATATAAATGCCTAATAATAAATTTTACCAAAGGCAAGATTTGAACCTTTAAGTCACACATAAATCTCTAATTTTAGCATGAATATAAGGAGCATTTTCTTCCAACAAGGAGAACATCACATCAGCTTTAGATATACAATAAAAATAAAGGAATGTACATCAGAATGTGAGTAGAAGGATACTAGAAGAAGCTGTGAGAATACTATGTATGGATTCTAAGTACCTAGAGAAATATATTTTCAATGGATTGAAAATAGCATTTTGTACATTGTGGGAACTACATAATATGTATAATGTGCTAGTAGAAGAAAATTATCGCTAATTATCTTTGTAGTTATTGCAGTTATTATATAGTAATTAGTAAGACTTTAACTGTATCTCTAGAACGTAGGGTTGTACCAACGCTTTATAGAGAGCCAGTGGTTTTAGAAGAACAATGATGTGGGTTTTGCTACATCTTTTGTATGTCTGAAGAAATTTCAACATGGTCTTATGCAATCAGCTGATATGAATGTTGTTGTACTATACTGAATAAAGGAAAAACTTAGAATGCCTCCTGTCCTTGTGAGGATTTTGAAGTTTTGTCTACTTGTTCTGAAAATTTATCTGTCTGTAGCTGCAGTCTGGGGTAAAAATCCTCCTGCATTTAAAAATAAACTGACCTAAGTTTAGTGCTAGAATTTTATTTCCAGGAGTTCCCAATTACAAATCCTTCAGTCTTGAGCAACTAGATAATTTCATAGCTCACATTTTAAATTGATAATACTTTCATCAGGGACAAAATACTATGAACCAGTATGGTGGATGTGTAAAGATAACTGGGAGTCAAATCAGAAGAAACTTAGGAGTTATATTCACATACTAACAGAGATTATAACGGTACAGAAATTATAGGGTAAAATACAGGTTTTGCTCCCTGAATAGAATGCAGTTGGCAGCTCAAAAGCTCTTCCACAATGACTCCCCATACCCACAATCTGCAATCATAGCTCTTTCTAAGGAGGATGGAATGGAGGATAGAACAGAGTGGGGACACCTCAGCCAGGCTCTGTTGAAATCCTTGCAGGGAGGGGAATTTAATGGCATTTTTTGGCCGTGAAATCTGCTTAGTTCTGTTCAATTTTCAATATGGGGTTTTCTAACCTATGAGGTCGATCTATTAAGTGATGTTTCAGGAGATAAAAAAACAATTAAAAAAGCCCACAAATAAACAAAAAAACCCACAAACAAAACAGACAAACAAAAAAGGGACTTGGTTGCTATGATTTAGGACAAAAAACCAGATCATTTTTACAGTTCAATGTGCCTTTCCTCTCACCCACATGCAATTCAGAATCCTCCTTAAATCTAGAACAGAAGGCAGTTGGATTCTTCCCTCAGAGAAAGATTAAAATGTAATCACCATATTGGACACAAGGATTGATTCTAGGATTAGCAACATTAGAGGAAGTTTTGCCTGAAAAAACTTCAGACACTAACAGAGTCAATTTCGGGGACATGAAAATGTTTTTAGATGGTACTGAAATTTTAAATTTCAAGTCTGTTGAGTTTGGTGAATCTATGCATGCTGACAAACTGGACGCTGTTGGCTTCAATTAAAGGATAATATTCATAGTTAAGAATTCTATATGCAGGATTAAATAAATGGATTTTTCAAGTAAGTAAATGACAGTGAAAGCAGGTATATGACAGCAGCAAAACTATTTAGAGGAAACAATATAAGATGTATTCAAAAGAGAACAATTATTCGAAGGAGAGAAATAGGTGAATTTGGAGTGATAGGTTGTATAAATAACAAAATATGTCAGTTTATTTTAAAAATGCAATGTACTGTCTTTGCCATTATAGTGCTACAGATACCTAAGGAAAATTCACCCCTCCTCATCTATCTGCATATATATATATACACACAGCACACACATAACTGTAGTCACTCACTAGAGTGTGAATGATGATGATGATACCTCATTGGAAGAAGAAATTTTCCAGATCTTAAGACACAAGAAAGAGGTTATCACTACAAGCAAAATGCTTAATCTATCTACCCAGGTACGTGGTGATTGTCCTACTACAGGATACAGTGGATTGTATTCATGAATTATCATTCTGAAAGAAATTGTTTCTTCTTCTGAAAGGAAGAGTGATCTTACACTATTTTTTCACTGAAATTTTTCATACGGTGGAAAAATTTCTTTGTACCTCTGATTTCTATAACTTGCCACATCACTAGTATTTAAGAACATTTATGCATCTTTAAGCAAGATTATATGATGATACATTCTCTTTCTAGGTGTGCAAAGGCTCTTAAGTGTTGCCACAACTACTGGAAATAGTTTATCAGCTTTATACTAAATGCTAACACAGTATTAGACTTTTTATGAAAATCTTAATTAGGTAGCTCATAAGCCCCAGAGACTTCAGCCTTGGCTGTGTGTTTGAATTAAGTGCCCAGTCTATGAAAGATAACCTTGATGCCTGAAAACCTGAAATGAAGTTCCTAAGTACATTTCTTCCATTTGGAATTTTAAATATCTTCAACTTCAAACACCAACATTGAATTCTTTATGTAGGATTTCATTATTCTTCTTTATACTTGAGATCACATCCTAAGGTTCCAAATGTTAATTTATACATTTTGTTGCCAGTGTCATTACAGAAAATAATGGAACTTATTAAGAAAAACACATAAGACATCACTCCCTTATTATACAAGTGATTATGCACATGTTATTGCTATTGGGTCTTTCTGATCTGGAAGACAGAGGGAGGACTCCATGGGAGCTGTTTTTTTTCTAGCCATGAGGAGAAAGAATAGCAAGCTATTAATGAGACCTTGTTAAGGGAGAGGATGCTCAGCAATGACATTTACTCTTCAGACAGGAAAGTTTGACATTGTGAGCTCAAGGGAAGAATAGATTATTTTCTTCAGAGTTTTTCCAGGAAAAAAAATGCAAAATAAGTTTTCTAATTTTGTATTTTGCAATATCTCCTCCTCCTCTGACACTAAGGAGAGAAATTGAATTAAAATCACTGAAATACTGCTGGTTTTATGAAAAGCTGCTAAAGAAGAATTACTTTTTGATACCAATATCTATTTTTATACTGCTTATAAGTTTTAATTTGTTCATTACTAGCTGTATATTTACCATTTCCATCACTTACCATTTCCTTCATCAGACATAATTCTTTTTTGGTGGTTGATTAAAAAAAAAATCAAAACAAAACAAAAAAAATACACCAGTCTACTGCTAGCTGGGGTACTTATTGAAGAAATTAGTAGGGCTAGTTTACCAGGGAAAATCAAATCAAGCCAAACCACAACCAGAACTTCAAAACCAAAAAACAAAACAAAACCAAAAAAAACCAACTAACAAACAAATAATCTCACAAAAAACAACAACAACAAAAAAAAACTCAAAACAACAACAACAACCAAAAAAACAAACCCAAACCAAACACAAACAAACAAACAAAACACCAAACCAAAACCCCATAGTATTTGGATGCTAAACATTCCTTAGAAAGGAAAATATGGATGAAATTTGTCCCAGTGTCATCAGAAAAGTCCATCAAAATATTTTCAGAAGTCAAGTACTAAACCACTGGTTGCAAAACAACACTGGCTCATCCAGTCAGAGATTTCTTTCTTTTTAATATAAGTAGAAAAAATTTGGAAAAATACGTAGAGGAGGAAAAGAAAAGTAAAAGAAAAAAAAAAGCCAAATAGTTAGACAATATCCATCTGAGGCTGAAGTCTCTAATCTTATCTGAATTTGTATATACCAGACTTTCTGAATAGCTCAAATCAAAATTTGGTGGAATAAATCATATCAGTAGGCTTTCATGATTCTACAAAGGGAGAAAAATAAAATTTATCTAATAAAAAGTCTTCATTATTGAAAAAAAGGTAAATATACTGCTGAAACATATAAAAAAATATGCTTCTCCCTGCCCAGCTACCCTGCAGCTAATGAATCTATCACAATTGTAATGTTCAAAGATGAAGAGTATTTGATTTAGTATTAGTTTTTTTTTATGGCTATGGTCTGGTTTTTTTGGGGGGGATTTTGCTTTGTTTAGCTGAATAATTTAATTTTGAATGGTAGGAAAAGGGAACTATTTCATGTAATTTCCAGGCTATGTTTCCACAGAGTGCCACTTTCTTAAACAGCATGTGAACTGCTAAAGAAATATTTTAAGGCACTTGTACAGTTACAGCATTGGCTCATGGGACTGCCAAACTGCACATAAATGGTTTTTTGGGAGAAATGAGACAAAGTCTTGCTGTAGACAAACAGTTGTTTTCACGTTCTTTATGTATTCCTTCTTTTAGTTTTCTTTTACTTTTACATATATACCTCATATATGCTTGAACTCTTACTCCTTTTGTTTGACTGGTGTTCTCTGTATATGACTTAGTGAGATTATATAAGACTCTGGAATTAGATTCATGAACATTTTATAAAATAGTTCCAAAAATTAAAGATTTGCACAAGAAGTTTTACATGAAATTCATATTGTTACTCATCCTTCTGCTATTAGGCAAATGAAAATGAGAATTAAAAAATAAAAAGCAATTTGTGGAAAGTAATACAAGTATCATGCCCAAGATGAATAATGACTAGTCACTGACTTCCCTGGATAACCAAAGAACTGCAGTTCATTTATAATATGTAGGTTTAAAGACCTCTTCTCTCTCCAGAAAGTCAAAGAAAGCCCCTTTTCCTCTAAAAAATCCTATCGCACCTTCTTAAATCTTTCCTTTTCAAAGACACCAATCTCCTCCCTACACTATGAATTAGTTGTCAAAGTAATCTCTTCTCAAAAGCATCTTTTGTCCTCAATCTCCCTTTAGTAAAATTATCAAGTGTTTGAAAAACCTTAAAAAAATCTCCCTGCAAGTGTGTATTATAGGGCAAAATCAGTGTTCCCTTCAACTGAGGTATTTCCAAGCATATTTTATGACTAAAAACATCATTCTGGACATGGATAACATTGCACAATGTGAAAGCAATACAATACTAATATTGCAGTTGAACTACTTTTCAATCTTTGAAAGCAGCTAAAACTAAAGTTTAATCCATTTTAGGAGGAAACTCTACCATGTATATCCTGAACTTTGATCTTCTGTGCCCATACTATTTTTTTCATTGCCTTTCCAGGTCTAATCCAAGTAATATATGCAAGATTCTAAGAGCTAAAAGAAGTAAATGGGCATATGGGCAAACACGATGGAGAACAATCTTTATTTAGGTTTTGACTTCAGCTTTTCTAGCATATTTAAAAAAGAAAAAAATATAGAGATTATAGAGTCTCTGGAATTAGATAGCATACCCTTTCCTTTTATTCTTTTTGCAGAATGTGAAGGCTTTTACTACTTAGGAAATGTTGTAAAAAAGAAATATTTTATCGTTACCAATTTTGTTTCTTCAAATAAAGCATTTGCTCTTTAAATATTTCCAATATTTATGTCTCCCTCTGTTCCATTTAGATTTAAGACTAAAATTATAGGAAGAGTTTGATGAATATAGAAGGTTTCAATGTCTCTTAAAAATGATACTAGTCCTCTGCTGCATTTTGGTTTATGTGTTCTGTTTCTGGGGAACTGAAATCCATGATGTGAGTTTTGGTTTAAAATTCCAGATTTCACAAAGGGAATACCCAGTTAAATCTATGCTGTTGGATGTAGAAGTTTGGTTACAAAGGAACTGAGTCACCATTTTGTGTTCCAAAGATATTCTCAATGAAATTGGAATGTAAAGGTTTTGAGAATTAAAAATACTGGCTTGCCAACTTGGTCAGTAGTTGCATATGTGGATTTTACAAGCAACAGTAAGGAAACATCCTGCAAGGGGTTCTGACAGGTCATGATGGTCAGTCTAAATTTTAACACATGCAATTCTTTGTATGTAGCAATTTCTTTTAATTGGCAACTACGTACACACACACACTTATGTATAGACTCAATGCATTGACATGGTGAAATTATTAGAGTCCTTGATTTTGGTGAGCACAAATAACCAAGATGGTTTCCTCACTTTCAAAACGTTCCACTGGTGCTCAGTTTTAATTTCTTGGAATTTGCGATGATTCATTGCTTGGATAAGAGAAATTAATTTACATTCTTTCATTTGCAATTTTCAAATGGCATATAATTTTATACAGAAATTTAGATACTCTCTAACACTGAGCAGCAGAGAAGTGCTAGGCCAGTTCTTACTCCCTCATTACAAACTATGATGGACTGTAGTGAAAATTATGATTAAATGGGTTCCCAGAGTCTTGCACTGGGATAAATGATTCTGTAAAAACATGAGGCATATCATAGCCTGAAACATTACATGAAGAAATGTGATTTCTATTTTATGTTTTGAGTCTGTTTTGTACCTTATTTTTCCCTCTGGTTCTCCAAGTTTCATAAAAATGATGTTATGCTGTTTTCTCACACAAATTATGCAGATTGCTCCTGCTTCACATCTAGCACTTCGTTTCAAAAATTGCCAGGTAGTAAAAATAGGTGGGGGAGGGAAGAAATTAATCCTTTAGGATAAAGCTTTTCTTAATTCTGCTTGCCTGTATATCACCAGCTTATATTGCTTGGTTATTTCATTAACAAAAGTTCATGGTTCTCCCAATACATGAAGTATCATCAATTCTGAAATCCATTTAAGGTTACCTGACACTGAAATATCCCTTTTCTCATCAATTATTATTTATATTTTTGTTGTTATCTCCAATATATTTATCTTATTATTCTTTGAATTAAATAAACAAAAATAGCACCATGTTATGCTGCTAACAACTTCATAGCTCTAGCTAGTATTAAAGAAAAAAAAATCAATGGCTTCCAAAACTGAATGCTGCTTTTCCCTCACACTTAGTTGAAATTTGAAGGAATAAATTTCAGAGGGCTTGACCATGCATTCTGTGTATTGGCACAGGAAAACGTGCAAGCATGTCAGGGTTTAACCCCAGCTGGCAACTGAGCCCCACAGAGCCACTCACTCCTCTAGGCTGGGATGGGAGAGAGAATCAGGAGAGTAAAACTCAGAAAACTTGTGGCTTGAGATAGACAATTTCACAGATAAAGCAAAAGCTGTGCACACAAGCAAAGCAAAATAAAGAATTCCTTTACTGCTTCGCATGTGCAGGTGGGTATTCAACCATCCCCAGGAAAGCAGGAATCCATCACATGTAATGATAACTTGTAAAGAAAATTTCTATGACTCTGAACATTCTCTCATTCCTTCTGCTTCCCAACAGTTTTTATCTGTTGAGCATGGTACCATATGGTGTGAAATGTCCCTCTGATCAGCTGTCCAAACTGCCTCCCCTCCCAACTGCTTGTGCATCCCCAGCCTGCTCCCTGGTGGGGTGTGGTGAGAGGTAGAAAAGGCCTTGAATCTGTACAAGCTGCCAACCAACAGCTAAAACTTACTTGAGTTATCAATAGTTATCAATGGTTAAAAAAAGTTGGTAACAAACTAAAGATCCTTTGACTTCATCTTTTGCCTACTCAAAGTTTTCTATTTCTTTTCCACAGACTGTGCTTCTGTGAAAGATCTTATCACTCTTTACAAACACCTGAAAGAAGCGGGTAGTCAGGTGAGGGTTGGTCTCTTCTCCTAGGCAACCAGTACTAGGATGAGAGGACACATGTTGCTGTTGGACACAAAGAAAGACACAAGTCTCGTTCAGAAGGCCGATGCTCTTAGGAAGGGGTGGTTTATTCTTGAAACCTATTTTTATACCTTTTTACAATGTGCCCACCTAAGAGGTGGGATCCTTTGACTACTGGTCACACCAAGGGTAAACACGCAAAGTCCCTCCTTAGTAGAGAAATGTGAAAAACAAGATAGTTTAGAAAAACATGTCCTTGTTTACCAGTTTTCGTCCCTGGCAAAGGACTTCAGAAAACCCAAACACGACAGGCAGTGACTACAGACACAGTCTTAAATGGCACCAAGGAAGGTTTAGGCTGGACATCAGGAAGAAGTTCTTCACAGAAAGGGTAATTGGGCACTGGGGTGGGCTGCCCAGGGAGGTGGTGGAGTCACGGTCCCTGGAGGTGTTTAGAAATAACTGGACGTTGCACTCAGTGCCATGGTCTATTGACGTGATGGTGTTCTGTCATAGGCTGGACTTGATGATCTCAGAGTTCTTTTTCAACCTAGTTATCTAGGTTGAATAGATTCTAGTGAATAGATTCTGTGATCTTCTCTTCAATATTTTGGATGATAAAAATTGTACTGTACATCTCATTGGTATGTTTTTCCATACAAAACCTTGCCTTGTTGTTTTTCTTTTTTTNACTTGATGATCTCAAAGATCTTTTTCAACCTAGTTGATTCTGTGATCTCTTCAATATTTTGGATGATAAAAATTGTACTGTACATCCCACTGGTATGTTTTTCCATATAAAACTTTGCCTTGTTGTTTTTCTTTCTTTTTGGTTTTTCTTGGAGTGTTTTTGTNTTTTTTTTTTTTTCCCAGTAAAAAGTGAAGTGGTGTGGGGTATTTACAATCTCCTCAATTATAAATGTAAGGAAATTAATCACTGCTTCCCAAGTTTGTCCTCTTCTTTTTGGTTTTTCTCAGAGTGTTTTTGCGAGTGCAGATGTGGTAGTTTTAGACAATTTAGACACAAAATATATTTCAGAGCATAATTTTCCTGAAAGAGAAGTACTTTTCCCAACTTATTGATGATGAATAAATGTTCAGAGAAGTCAAATGATTCATCCTCTAAACCAGTCATTGATTCAAGAACAGAACTGATTAGCTCCCATTTTTGTGGCTTATCTGTCCCTGTTTTCATAACAGTTTGTTATGGACATTGTCTGAAGTGCAATGTATGAAATGAGACAGCAAGAAGAATGAGTAGTTTAGTGTTCCTAAATGGATAACAGCCAATGACCTAGACAAATTTGCTGTCTAGGATAAGATTTAAGGTCATATTTTATGAGACTGTGATTCTAGGGGAAAATAGGCATAGTATAGCCTAGCACAGTATAATTCCTTGCTGAATATCTGGATCAGGTAGCAGAATAGACCCATGCACATAGACTAAGCACTTCTTTAGAAATGTAAATGTTTAAGGATGGAAAAGCTGAAAATAAGGAAATGAGAGTAGATGTGATACAGAGAAACCAGTAATTGTGGAGTGGAAAATGACTCACCTATTAACAAGATAATACACTCACATAATGAAAGTTTAATTCTAAAGGTAAAACACCTAGTGTAGCCTTTACTGTTGGCTGACAGATCCACCTCAGTAGGGTGACAGATGAAAAACCAAAGTTCAGGGGTAGGCAATGTGCCATCTGAAATGAAGTGCAAATCAACAGGATTTTACAGAGACTCTTCAGAGGTCTCTCTTACTACTATTACATAGGAAGAGATACGGACAGAAAATAAACATGAGTGAACACAGGATGATGGTGTCAGGGATGGAAGAGCTTGCTATATCTGGAAGTGGAGAAAGACTTTTCCTACTTCTAGATGTGCATTCACAAAAGAGAGATATAATTCCTATAAACTTTGTGTCAAAAAACCTCTGACATTTTTCTGCTAATCATTCAGTTTAGGTTGGTTTCCTGTCTGACATAAATAAATAAATAAACTAGCTAAGTATTAGAATACAGGGATGTTCCACTTAACAGTCTTTGCTGGCAGCAGGTTTTTTGTTGGATGGGTTTTTTTTTTTTTTTTTTTTGGTGGTGGTTTTTGGGGGGGTTTGGGTTTTTGGGTTTTTGGGTTTTTTTTTGTGTGTGTGTGTGTGTTTTTTTAAATGGAAGTAAGTTGAAATGATTAGTATTGGCACAACTACGTGAGAAAAGTAAGCATTTTTGTGTGTCTACAGAGGTCACTTGGAAAAAAGGCACCAGGTCATTGATAAATGTTCTGAACAGGTGACTATTTAATTCAATAAAGAAACAGAAGTTAAAAGGTTCATGAATGAAACAACTGGAGAACGGAATGCAGAAGGATTTGTACAAGATTTTGAAGTGGGAGGGGGATATTCAGTGCCCTTCATCAAAGCTGAGAACTGCGAAGAAAAGATTATCAAGACTAGTGATGAAACACTGATGATGAATCAAACAGAAGGATACTAAGGGCATAGAATCTTGGTTAAATTTAAGAAGTAACTTAGTATCTTAACTAAGGTTAAGGTATAAATTATAAAAATATTAGTCTTAAATGCATAGAATGTTGAGAAAACTCAGGTAGATAAAGATTAAATGTATGGTTGGAACAACTATGAAGTTCAAGTGCTGATTTAAAGTCATAAAAGGGATGAGAGGCTGATTTCAATGCTATTTTCTCAACAGTACTTACCAGGAAGGTCACAAAATTGCTGGGCAGGAAATGAGAGCCGAGTGTAAGAAAACAACCTGACCATGAGGTAAAGGTAGATGCTGAAAACAGATACCTGAAAAAGAACTGAAGAGCATACTTTAGTCAATACAGATCAAGAAGAGAACAGAACAGAAACTAAATATGAGGTAGTTTTCTGGGCTAGAATGTGACAAATGTACAGGTTTTTCTGATTATAAGTTTCTAAGTAAACAGGGTTCTGTGCCTGAAGTTCTATAAAGGAAGTCTGCTGGTGCTTCATAAGATAAGTGAAAAGAGAAAAAAAAAAAAAGATCTAAGAAACTGACTGTGCGGAGAAGATAATAAATGGTACTGAAAAGGTTAGACAGAATCATTCATTGATTGTTCTTGGAATCAATCTTACTTAATATTTTAATTTCATTAATGACCTTGGAACAAGTAATAAAAATGTGCTGATGACACATGATTGCTAAGGTGCTACCCACACGATAGAATATCAATGTAGGTAATGCATAGGATGGTGCTAAGAGACTGAAAATTATAACTGGAATGAAATGTAATAATACTAAATAGATCATGAACTTAAATAGTAATTATAAGACTGCTGTGTATAAGCTAAGCTAAATTGAAAAACTGTAAGAGCAAGACCTTCACTTATTAATAAATCACAGAATATCTGTAAATAATGTTTGTGATATAATGAAAAGCAGAACAAGGACTGTATTAAAAAGCATATTTGTGTGACTGATAGGGAAATTCTAATATCACTCTGTAAAGCTGTTGGCTTCTCCTCCATACAGCAGAATTCAGAAGAAAACATGTGTGAGAATATATCCTGCAAGGTTAAAGAAAGAGAAGATCAGATAGTACAAGAGGAGATCAAAAACAGGACTAGTTTGACACAAATAGGAAACGTCTTCAATGCATGTAAGAACAATCATGTTTCCATATATTAATGCAGACAGAAATATGAAGAAAAAAATACTGATTACAGAATCAAGGAATCTCAGAATCATTAGGTTGGAATAGACCTCCAAGATCATCAAGTCCAACCCAACCCTAACCTCAACTAAACTAATGTACCAAGTGCCAAATCCAGTCTTTTCTTAAATACATCCAGAAATGGTGCATCCACCGCCTCCCCAGGTAGACCATTCCAATACTTTATCACCCTTTCTGTAAAAAACGTTTTCCTAATATCCAGCCTATATTTCCCTTGGCACAGCTTAAGACTGTGTCCTCTCATTCTGTCAGTTGCTGCCTTGAGAAGGAGACCAACCTCCACCTGACTACAGCCTCCCTTCAGGAGTTATGGAGAGTGATAAGGTCGCCTCTGAGTCTCCTTTTCTCCAGGCTTAAACAGCCCCAGATCCCTCAGTCGTTCCTCACAGGGTTTGTGTTCCCAGCCCCTCAC
>VWYO01017013.1:0-52119 GCA_013400275.1 Rhadina sibilatrix | reverse complement strand
TTTTTTTTCTGAGAGGGAAATAGGGAGAGTCTGATCTCTTAATAGTCCAAAACCCATTCCATACTTTGTTTTATCTTGGGGTTTTTTTTACAACTCTTTTAGTTCATTTTAACCCATCTCAAAAAATGCTAAATACAAGTACTCAGAGTACGGAGGGGCTGACGCAAATTTAGTGTCAAAATATTTGTTTTGCTTAATTCTTAAGAGAAACAGGTAATGTTTCTAATTTATTTTCAGATTACTACCCCCTTGATTGTGTTATAACTGCTGAGGAGTAATGGTTTAAAATCCTTAGGTTCATACATTTAGAGTTCTTTGGGTTTTTTGGTGGTGTTTTTCCTCACGCGCGTTATTTTGCATATTGTATTTAATCTGACATTTATCATTTGGCCTTTTAGTATTAAAAGTTATCAGTGTAACTGATAAATTTTAGGGTTTAAGTACATTTCACTACTCTCTGATGAACTTTGCCATGTCACCCCTCTGTTGCTTTCTTGGATGGCTCCTGAAGCTGTAGCCAGTCCTGAGATCCTCCCTCTGCTGCAGACACTGACCCTTTGGTTTCCTCTTTAACCACCAAGGGTCAGGTTCTTGTGTTGTTAATGAGCACATTTGTGGGGACAAGTAGCCAGAAGTTGAGTTGTTGGGTTTCTAAATGAAGCAGCTCAAATAAACCTTAGAAAAGCCTTGTTACTCTTTCCAGTTTATCACAATGAGTGATTCATCTGCCCTCTATATGGAGTTACATTTTTGTTCTCTCCTGCCACTGATTAAGTGGAGGTCTGAGGTGAAGATTGCTTTTTGCTTTTATAGCTTTGCCAGAGGAGCTCAGCCTCCAAACAGCCGCCTGAGTCAACTTAATTGGATATTCTCTGTACTTCCAGGGAGGTTTTATGGCTGTAGACTGGCAATATTGCTGCAAAGCAGCTGGGACCAACCAGCATCTGTCATCTGATCATATATATTTTAAAATCTTTAGATAAGGCCTGGTCCTGGTTGGTGAGTACATCCTGTTGGGAATCTTTTTGTATACGTCCACACTAATGCATGGTCTGAAAATCCCATTTTGTTGTGTAGGAATGATTGACCCCTTGTCAGGGCCCTGGGGGGAGGTTTTTGTGGCCAAGGCATTGATCTCCTGATTGGAATCTCCCAGTAAGGGAGAGTTTTAATGCCTTAGCTTTTATTGCAACTTACAGTGGAGATGCTGTGCTGCTGTAATGTACTTGGAAGCTTAAAATTAGTCTGTGGTCAAATAATACACCCTCGGGTGTCAGTGACCTGCATTGTGATATCCCTTCCAGGTTATTGCAAAGGAGCCATAACGAGTTCTATTCTTTTTCTAATTTGTTCTTGACCTGGAACAATTCTTCTAATTTGAGACACTAATTAGGAGATGGTTTTAGTTATCTCTGATCTTTTCCATAAAGAATTTTGTGCCTCAGCTGTCTTGATTTTAAAATTTTGGAGCAAGTTACTGCTTTTGGCATTTAGTATCTGCATTTCTGCATTATTCATATAAGGAGACTCTTGGATTTTTTCGTTTTTGCCCCCTAGCCAAGAGAGCAGCAATAGACTTTTATTGTAGATATAGCTGGTGTTTCTAATAGTATATTAAAAAAAGGCAGCATTTATCACTTTCATATTTTCTGTTCCTCTGAGATAATGTAAGTAGTGTCTCTTTTTAAATTTAGAAAAAATCATTCCTGTATTAGGATACTGGTTTTCTTTCTGACCCTGAGTAACTCTGGACACTGTTCCTTAGCCCAGTCCATGGGATAGTGAGCTACAAGAGACTAGTTAGTGTAGCCTCAGTCTGTTAATGATACAAAGTTCTACTCTAACTTCGTTTGATTAAATGGCATTTAAATGCTTTATTTTCCTTTTATGGAGAGATCTGGACATGAACAAATGCTATTTCATTAGTTCTGAAGTGAAAGAGGAACTTCATTACACAAGGGGATTTTTTAAGCATCAATTTGATGTGCAGATGTTGCCCCATCTTTTTTTTTTTATTCTTCTCATTTTCCCCTCTCCCTTCCCTTCCAGTCTGTAATTCAACAGTTTACTTTCAGTAAGCCCCCACAGCTGTGATTTTGGACTTTTTCTGAGGTAGAATGAATTTTGTTTTGAAGCTTTTTTGCCTTGTACTTTCCCAGTTGAAGTCAGATAGGAACAGTATTTTGGCATGAGTGGATGTCACCATCAGCAGCCATGGGACATGTGTGGTCCTTGCTGTACAGTGTCATCTTTCCTCCTCCTCTCCAAAAGAGGAGATCATTGGTGTCTTTCCAGTTTTTGCCATTCACAATGACTTCTAGCACTTCTTTTTGGGCTTGGACAGAGGCCATTTAGTTCTGGTAGCTTTTTTTGTTTTAAAGGAATGTTCCTTATCCTTTATCATCTGATTCCATGTCTTTGATTTAGATGGCCTTCTCTCCAGCTCCTCTCTCCATCAGCAATTATCAAAGCATGTTCTTTTTTCAGTCTCCTGAGGAGTGTGTGTGTTTTTACAGGCTCCAGTTGGAGGGTGTTTTTCTTTTCTCTTTGAAAAAAAGGCTAAGCTTTCCTGTTTGGCCAGAAATGGTTGAGCTTTTTACGGTTAAATTGAGGCAAGTGTGGCTCCAGAATTTGTTATTCCAGATTTATGAGTACAGAAATGTGGGTGTTTCATTCTGTATCCTATCAGTTCTTCACTAATTGAACCTTCATTTAATAATGAGTTTCGAGAAGAAAGAAAAATCGAATAATTTGGAATAAATCATAACTTTTTGACTCAAGCCTGTTGTGACCCAAAATAGGCTAAACTTAAATGTCATTAAAAGATTTCTGAGGTATGATAGTTCATTATCCTGTAGTAGCCTGGAAACAGTCATGTTTCTTCTGAAAGTTATCATGGATTGTAGATCAACATGAGATGTTGGTGCACCAGCCCTACAATTTTTAAAGAATTTGGTGTGTTTGCCCTATTGAGGTTTGCATATGCTAAAGGCAAGAGTCACTGGGAAAGCACTGAGGAAACTTTGTGCTGGAGAAGCTGAATATTGGCACTTGTGTAAAAGACTGATTATGAATAAGTGGATTGCCTAAGTCTTCCTCATAAAATTATTTAAGATAACAATGTAAAGAACATTGACATATAAGTTGTATGCCTCATGATCAAAGACCTATGGAAACCTGGAAAAGAAATGAGGGATTTAAAACTGAAACCAGTTGTTTGGGAAACTGTAGATTTGGAAAGATCACTGAGCATAACCATTTGGTGCAGTTTGGTTCTACTGGTTTTTAAAACTTCTAGAGTAATTGTTCAGAACAACCTGTGAAGCAAAGTTGTGATTAAACATATTTTCAGAAAGGTTATTTAACTGCAAAATCCACTGAAATCTATTTTTCCCATATGGTTTTTTAATATATATTTTATTTAATGTGTTTGCCTTGGTGACTGGTTTTTTTGACGTTAGGTTTGCTTCTTGCAGGCTCAGAAGTTAATCATGTTAATTCAGTGTTAATCATGGTTTTGGTGAATAAAGATCTTTCAGTACATCTTTTTATTTGAAGTCTTTTTCTCTTAGTAGAACTGGCCAGGTGGAAATGACCAGAGTTGCATCTGTTAACCTCCAGAGGTGGCTTGAACAGCATGTAAGAATGGACTGTTTGAACTGTATTTGAACTTCGGGTTATTAGTGCAACACTAGCATAATCCCAGTTGGGTTTTTGTTGTTGTTTTTAAACCAACCAGGCTGAGTTTTTTTGTTGGGTGTCTTTTAAAATGTGACTGATGACCTGCACCCATCCATTGAAACATGAGTGCAAGGAGCCAGCAATGTGCCCTCTCAAGCCTTTAAAAGCAAGTCCTCTAAAAACTTTTTTTGCATTAAATGGCCTCTTTATTATCCTTTCTTTCTCCCCCATTCAGAGTTACATAAGCAGGGAGATCACTGATGTTCATGTAATGTTGTACAGTAAAGCTTCATCTCTTTTCTCCTCATTTGGTGAGACTGGAGACATCCTGTGAAATGTTTGTGAGTTCAGTCTTTTGGAGCCAGTGGTGCAAACTGCCCCCAGCATGGCCTGATCTGTCACTTACTCAGGTTTGAAGGCTCCTGGGGTGCTTTGCATCATGCAAATGGAACAGGAACAGGTCAGATGATGTTCAACATTTGGATCAGAAACCATTTGCAAGTGTCTTCCTCTTGTGTGTGTGTCCCACTAGCAGCAAGGAAGTGGGAACAGCGTTGCAGTTACAGGAAAATGAGGAAAGTTCCCTTTTCTATTAAATATTCTCACTCTGGAGATCAGCCAGACTAAATACCTGTCACCTTCCTCTTCAATTCAAGATGTTGCTAGACATAAGTCAGTAATAACATTAAATAAACTTAATCAAAAATGCACTGATTAAAACTGTCCCTCTGCAGGTGACAAATCTCCAATTAGTATCATTGCAGTTCCTCAGTGGTAAATTACTGGTTTGCCTTAAGCAGGGGTTTATATACTGTAGAAAACTGTGCTCTTATGTCACACTGAACCAAAATGTTACTGGCTCTATGCACTGAAAATGCCTTGATTTGTACAGGGAAAGGTAAGCTTCATTAATTTCTCTTTATTTTAGTCAATGCTACTTTATAAGTGAATTTCTAATCTTGTTATGAAAGTGTCTTGTTTACATGCAGTTGGATTAAGATTCTGATAGCAAAAATTCATTTCTGTCAGGAGGGTAAAATCACACTGTTGGTGCTGCTCGTTCTTTTTGTGGGGATGAGATTGTTGGTGCAGCCCTGCAGAACTGACAGCTCGGGTCTCCCCTTCTGGCTTTCCCCAGGGAGCCATCCCAAAATGAAATGGGTGATAAGTGCTTTTGGCAGATCTGCACGCACAGATTTGTCTTCCCCACAAACAAGAGTTAAATTTAACATTTTAAATGAACAGATAAGAGGTGGGGCAGCAAGTTCTGCATATGTACAAACAGGGCTGAGGCAGTAAAGAGCTTTGTGCAGAGATTGACCAAATTCCTAATTGTGGCTGTGTCCATATAATACAATACAAAATCACGAGGGCTGTGAGAGTGTGAACAGGCTTTTTGTGGGCTGAATTAAGATATGTTGTAAAATCCCTGGCCAAGAGCAGATGCATGGGAACTGTGCCCTGAGACTTACGGAGTAATTACTCTGAACTGACAGGTGAACCTACTCAGTAAGAGATTGGATCTTGTAGCACTTCTTTTTTTTCTCTTTCTCAGGTCTTTGCATAACTGTCTAAAAGTGCTGCTAAATCGTCACATCAAACCTTAAAGGTGTCGTGTTGCAGGATCTGATTTAGAGACTGAGGCTTTTACTGTCCTGCAGGATAGGGCTGGTTTGGTTTTTTTTTTTTTTTTCAGGGAAAAGGTTAGGAGCTGTTACCTGTTTGAAAAACAATTTTCCATTTATCTTACAGCCACCAGTCTGTTTTTAATTCCTTGGATGGTTTCTTGCTTACCTCTGTTTCCCTTAACAGTGTTATTTAATGCTAAGGCATCATCCTGAGCCTATTTGGTACTAAAATCCAGCATGCTTTTCTTTTCTAATTTTTTTTTCTTCTTTCTATTTTTTTTCCTTAAGTTCCCCTATTGTTGATTCTTGCTTCCAGCTTCCACCGAGGTAGGAGGACAGTAGCCACCATAACCACTCTTGTATATTTAAGGCTATTTCATACCTCCCCTCTCCCCACTGCCAATATTCATATCCTGCAGAAAGAAGAATTAAGGGATGGTTCCATGCTGCATCTCTTTAATACTCTGTCTTAAAGCAAGGTTAAAACTGTGACTGCTTTCTGTCAGACTGGTCACAGATGCAAATTGCTACTTCATGTTCATCCACCACATAGGAAAAATCAATGAGCAGCCACTGGTCATGTGCAGTTTTAGGATCTTTGTTATTCAAATGGTTTGCTCTTTACTTGCTCAAGGTTAAAATAAAGCATCTGGGAATGGTACTGGCTCCAGTCTCAGTAAATTAGTCTTTAATATTCTGCAATATATTAAAATTACACTGATGTATTACTTACTGTTTATGTAGTATGGATTTAGAGATACCTGATTCTCCCTTCCAGTATGTTATATTAGAATTGGTTAAATAGGCAGAAATCTAGCAAAATATTGACTTACAGCTGTGGTGAACCTTGCAAAGCTGCCGATTCTAGGAAATTGGCCTCCTGTTATCTCTGATTTTATGCTTTTTCCATCTGTCTCAAAATGAAGAGATTAGGGCTGATCTAGCTATGTGTGTGAGGCAGATTATGGTAATCTTATTATTCTGATCTCATTACACTTAATCTCTAGATTTGAAAATGTCCTGGCTTTAACCCTTTCTTCAACAGCTACAAAAATGTTGTGGAAAAGGGTGGTTGAGGTATGTTCTACAAACTTAGATTAAATGTTTATTTTATCCTGAAATAGTAAAGCACTCAAAGGCTTTGCTGCTTGGAGTCATACACTTTGGTGGTGGTGGTTTGTTGTTTGGGAGGTTTTTTTGGTTGGGTTTGTTGGGTTTTTTTAGGGGAGGGGTTTTTGTCTTAACACACAATCTAAAATGATGGATAAATCAACTCAACTCCTTTGAGTTAGAAAGGATGCAATTCACATATGACAGCAAATTAGGAGTGGATATTACAGTTCAGAAGATAGGGAAATTCTTAGTTCCTAGTAGGTCAGAATTATTTTATTTGCTAGCTTTTCTGAAATGAAATGGGATTTCCAGAGCTTTGTCTCAGTGTTTGACACACAAAAATATAGAACTTCACGGAGTGTCTCCTCATATTCTTACCAGAACACAGAAGTTAATGCAAAATGATGGAAAATATGTAGCTGAGTAGTTAAAATACAGAAGGGACAACTCAAATGGAACACAAAATTCCCTGGATTTTCCTTATCCACAGGTTCACTCTGGTTACTAGCAAGTCATTTCAGTTTTAACTGACTGTAAAGGGTTAACTTTGTAGTTTGTGACAGAGAAGACTTCTGCACTGGGGTGTTTCACTGAACAAACATTGTCAGATGGACTTTGAAGATTACAAGAGCTCTTTGTCTGAAACTTGGGGAGGAAGCTCTGTCCTCTCTACACAGTTTTGTGCATCAGCTTATGAAACAAGTGGCATTGCTTCTTCAGGCCTGGAAATGAAAAGAAAGCAAAAGGACAGCTGCTGGTGGTGGGAGTTAAAAAGCAAATGTGATTCTTTGTCTTTAAAAGATTGGTATTTTATTGTAACTCCTGTTTGAACAGATTCACAGGATAATTGAGATTTTATTGTACTACACTGATGGAGTTCTAGATTAGGTAGTGTAGGGAATTCCTTTTAAAGCATTTGGATATTGCTCTGAGCATTTTACTGGTCATCTTTGAACATGGAGCATATTTGCCAGTTCCCATTCTGAAGCTACATTTGGAGAAAGGGGGAAAGATACTATAGTGCTTTGAAGCTGGGATAGGAAAAAGCAAGTTCCTTCTCCTCCTGTGTTTGGTCTGTCATTTTTGTAGGTCATCTAAACGGTGCCTTTCTGTACAGTGGTGTTTATTGTTACACCTGGTTTTGAAAGAATCTGCAGTGCTTGAACATCACTGAAGTTGCTGCCTGGAACTCCAACTGCTTGGAGTGTCTGACTCTAATCAGGCCTTCTGTTTTGTGCAGTACAGGGACCACTTGAGCTTCTCCTCTAGTGGTAGTTCCTGTACTCTGTGGAAACAGAATTCACCCAAGTAACACTGAGCTTCACTGACTGAACAAGTTAAAAAAAACTGAGGCCTTGAAAATGATGTTTGTTTGTTTCTTTTCTTTCACTCTATCCTGTCTTGACTAACTCCTCAAACACTTAGACCAGCACAGCATGGAGGTAAGAGGTGAGAATGAATGGCTGGAGGGAAGAAAATACAGGGAGAAGCTGGACTTAGCTCTCCCTGCTTGTGGGGCTGTGTCCTGGGGACACGTCCAAGCTTTACAGAAAGATGCTTTGTGTTGAGTGTCACTCGTATTGTGGTAGCATGGATATTCATGGAATTGCACTGTGAACTGGACAAGGGTTTAGTGGGATCTGGGTTTGGTTTTGTTGTGGTTTTGTGTTTTGGGGTTTTTCGTGTTCAGTGGCTTTTTTTGCTTTGGCTTGGTTTTTTGGACTTGTGTGGGAGTTAACCTTACCTTAAAAACAAAACAAAATCTTTGATTTGATATAAAGTAGTTAGTTGTGCTGGGTGAACTCCCATGCAAGTCAGCTCAGCCACCCCAAACTGACGTGGATGGCAGTCTCCATTCCTGCCCTGGGGCTGTGCATTTGGCCAAGTCTCATGATGGTACAAAAGCAGCCCTTTCGTTTTGTACCTTGTGTTATTTTTCTTGCAGTTCTCAAGAACTCTTTAAAAATTTGCCTTACCAAAAACGCTACTTCTATTGTGCATTCACACTGGGTGGTGATGGTTGTTTTGCTTTAAGTGCTGAGTTGCTGGCAATGTTTTAATATATTTTTAGATAACAGTGAGGTATTTGTTTTTTCAAATGAGAGGTAGGAAATTGCAAAGAATAAAGAATTGCATGAGCTGGCTCAGTGATAGCAAGCCTGTTCCATTTGGGGTAGTGGAGGAGGAAGGGGGAATAGATGGTGAGGTAAGAGCTGTTGCTGTGACACTCCCCCAGTAATAACTTCAGCAAGGAGCTGTCAAGGGTGGAAGGAAAAATAAAGATGTTGAGAATTCGTTGACTTTGACACTTGATAGGAATCATATCTTCTCTATTGTAAGGGCAGGATAATTCAAAGGAGCACAGTGAACCCTTCCTGTGGCAAACACAAAGCTATTCTTTTTTTCTCCCCTGAATTTGGTTCTTGGCAAAGCAGAAGTGTCACTGATGACGGAGACAGGAATGAGACAAGAACACGCCGAGATCATGTGGCAACAGCCGAAGTTTATTGTCAGGCACCCCCTTATATAGGGACTTCAAATTTCCTGTGGTTACAACATGTAATTGGTTAAGGATCTTAATACAGCCCAGCTCAGTGGCCAGTGATATGGGTGCCTTCATGGTTCAAAGGGATTGGCTGGGGTCCTCTGTTTCAATCTGACCTATCAGTAACATCCCTTGGGATTGTTTACTTGCATCTTCAAACGAGTGAGCTGGTCGAGCTGGTGTCTGTTAATCCAAATTATCTGTGCAGCTATAGACCACCTATAGCTGTCACAGCAGAGCATAGATTGCAATCCCTTTGAGGCAGGGGTTGGCTCTGTAAACAAGATCCCTAAGACTCCTGCACGAAATTCTAGCAAACAGCATTGTTGAAACTCTGGATTGATGAGGCAAGTCTTTAACTCGTGGTGTCTGTTGGTGTAAGACAGCTGCAGTAAGCTTTGCATCTGAATGCCTCATGTAGCCTGGAGATTGGATGATGATTTTTCATAACACAGTAGAAAAGTAATGATGCTTTCTAGATTACTTTAAATACTATTTTCTGGTCTAACTATCACTAGTTATTCTTTTCCATTTTGTATGTAAGTCTGCGTAATAAAAATCTTTGTCCTTCCATCCCATAAGCATTTATATATTTTTTTCCTCCATCAATAAGCCTGGGAAATTTTATGACCAAAGCTTAATTATGGTGTTCCAAAGGCAAAAGTGCAACTTCTGTTGCCCATCCTAACAACAATAGGAAAATGTATTTTTATAAATTTAATTATATATTTATTATCTTGAAACATATTATATTGAAACATCTGTATTTTATAGGTATGCATTTCGAGAGGCTTCTTTGCACAGACTGACAGTAGTTTGTGGAGGGGTTTTCAGACCCTACTTAGGGTCTACTGGCACTGTTGCTTTGCAGCAATTGCTCAGAAAATCATGTGTGGTCCTTTTAAAAATAAGTTTCATTTTTCATCTCAAAATGAGATTTCAACACCCTTGATTTCACTCTTTTCAGTAGGATGGGGATTGAAATGCATGGATGGGGAGGTTATGATGTGTGTTGAAATTGGGGAAAATGCAGTTTAAATAGATGGTGATAATACTATTCTTAGATCACTGAGGCTGTAAAACGTTTTTGGTGCTAAGAGGAAATGGCAGCTTGAGCTTCATTGGCCAGTGGTGAGCCTTTGCAGCTGGGGCTTGACCTCAGTGGAGAGTGGGTGGTGATGGTGACATTTGGGGCAGTTGTCTCAGGGTAGTGGAACATGGGTTTTCCCTTCTTCTGTACTTTCAAATGCAAATTGCAGAGTATGCCCCGGGGACGGGCAGAAAAGTCCACCTGGGTCTTAGGCGTGAAAGAAATTAGTAAATACTGATTGTTAAGTTCTGATTGTTCAGTTGCTGCAGAGAGGTTATTGCAGTTAGCACTCACTTGATGTGCTATGTCTAAAAGGTGTGAGGTTTGTGCTGTGGTATTAACATGTAATTTCCAGCACCATAAAGCCCTGCTTTCTCATGTGTGCAGTTTTGCAATGTGTGGTAGGATGGAAGGGATGACTTTTGCTCTGCACCTGGGTGATGTAACCTGTAAAGAATTAAACTTGTCAGAAGGACCAGCAGCTGTCACTGTTGACAGTACAGAGCACAAAACCAGACTTGATGGATGAGCCCACCAGCATTTCTTGTATGTCCCTTAACTTCAGAGCATGAAGTTTCATGCGTGAAGTCTGAGTTTTTTCTGTCTATGCTACAGAAATCTTTAGCTGTGTCTTGCCAGGATCTGTTAGCTTGACCTGGCTGGCTGACATGAAGGTATGGCTGACCTGACTCTTCTTTCCATCTTTATCCATTAAAGGTCCCAACTTGTATACAGTTTGAAAAAAACAATCTAACACTTGAGCAAATTAGCCTGTCATCAGAAAACACAAATACATCTAGGTCTCAGCTGAGTCACTCACTCCTGCTTCCCTAATTCCCTTCCTCCCACTTGCAGTCAGTGAGTTCTGAATTTTTGTTGCCCCAGAGCAACCCACGTGCTCCTTCTTGAGCTCTTGTCCCTTTCTTCCCCTAATCTGCTGTATTTAAATCTTCAAGCAAGTGGAACTGTTCTTTCATGTGTACATTTTGAGGTGGATTGCTGCAAGAATTTTGGAGAAGCCTTTTGTGTCCTTTGAAACTGGAACCAAGGGTGTTTCCTTCATGCTAGTGCCCACTCCAGCAGTCCTGCCCTATTCCTTTCCTTCCTGTCCCCTCTGTTACTTCATTCCCAGAGCTGTGCCCTGCACTTTCTATGGAGCCAACCAGGCAGGTGAAAAATACAGCACCTCCCTAAACTCTTCTGCACATCAGTTCTCCAATGTAGGGAACTAAACAGGTGCCTATTCCCACTTTGGGGTAGCACAGGTGGGAGGGTGCAGCCATTGCATAAACCAGCTCACAGCTGCTGCCAAAATTGGAGCCATCCCAAACTGAGAGTGTGGCCTTTGAGTTTGTACCTTGGTAGGAGTTCCTGCTCAGAAGTATGAATTCCTGAGTAAAGTTGTTAATTCAAGGTCAAGATGTGTGCAGTATCAGTATTAACAGTTTGATTGCTGACTGTGTTGAGAGATGCCTGCAGTTATCCTTATTGCTGAATAAAGGCTTAAATCAACTAGATTTTGGCTAATAGTTCTGTGTTTAGTAGAATAAGTTTTTGTGCTTTTCAAGGCATGACTTAACTGTGGATTTTGAGGACTATCAATAAGAGATGGACAAAAGTTCAGTAGTATCAGGATAACTACAGTGTTGCATAGTTTCTTCAAATGCATTTTTCAATATGTCCTATGGGGTTAACCTAGGAAACACTATCCTGTAGATAATTAGTTGCCAAATATCATTCCTGGAAGTTTTCTGACAAAGAGCTGAGTAAGACTGTTTCACATTCTATAAAATTTACAGTGCTATAATATATTAAGCAATCAATACTAAATAAGAATATATGCTAGTAGAATCCTAAAGCTTTTAAATTTTAAAACCAGATGAAGCAAAGTTAAGGACTTTTATTGCTCTGTTAATTTGTCTGCAGCGTAAAATGAATGTGTACTGAGTACTGTAATAAAACAGTTGAAACAAAACCATGCGTATAAGGGAAAAAAAAATGAAAGGTTATCTGTCTTGTAAATGTATGCCAGTTGTGCTAAAAGTTACATTACTGTTGTTAATGGCAGAAATCTGCCTGTTTTGATCTTTGGAAACATATTAGACCCTTTGCTTGTGTGTTTGCAATAGCCTTTTCACTGGAAAAAACAGCAGCTGCAGCTTAAGTTAATTTGCTTCCTTTAGACACAAAAACTGAAAGTTGGTACTTTGAACTCATGGGAGTTTTTTTTAAGGCCTTTATGGGGTTGTACCTTTTCTTAGCATGTTTTAAAGTGCAGCAGATAATGTTTCTAATTGTACTTCCCATGGAAACGTAGTTGGGTTTTGTACAGCCTATATATTTTTTGGCTTCATTTTTGCTTTGTAGCAGGCAGCATTGGTGTATGGCTTGCTCCTCGCCAGAACATCTGGTGATCAGTGCAAGGCATGTATGTGTTTTCTTTTAACTTTTTCCAGGTTTTCTGAATGCATCATGTTGTTAGTCACTTAGGCTTATCACTGCATCCTGGGTTATCAATCCTGGTTGTCACAGAATCACAGAATATCCTGAATTGGATGGGACCCACAGGGATCACTGAGTCCAGCTTCTGACCCTGCACGGGACAGCTCCGAGTCACAGCAGGTGCCTGAGGGATTGGTCCAAACACTTCTTCAGCTGTGTCCACTGTCATTGTCAGTCTGTTTTGCAAGCAGAGTGACCTCATTTAGGTGACACCTTCTGTCATGATGGTTTGAAGAAATGTGAAAACAGGAAGATGTTCAGCAAGGATCAATGAACTGTCAGAGTTGTAGGCAGAAATAATCAACTGCACCAATACAGGACAGGGAGTAATTCAGTATCAGTTCTTCTGAAAATACCCCAAACATTGCACTGGAAAATGGGTTGAAATCAAAGTCACCTCATATTGAGCTGTACAGACAGGCCTGTAATACCTGCCCACCATGTGAAATCAGTCTTCCACTTGGTGCATGTAAGGCTGTAGCTGGGGAACACTACAGTGCAAGCTGTAGTTTGATGTCCACAGGGCTGCTGCAAAACTGCCCTCTGGTCACATACCCTAAATTTCTGATTAAAGATTATAAGTCCAGGTTGTCCCACTAATAATCATCATTCCTCCTACCCAGCTTTTCCAGCACTGGGGTTGAGATGCCTTATGTCATGTAGTATTTTTACAAGATGTCAGGTGTTCATAATTAGTTTGTCTTCCTTAACACATCCTATTGGACTTTATCTGCTGTTACTTACATACATCACAGCCCCTGTGCTGTGTACAAGCATTAGAGTGGTTGTAAAGGAGAATGTCCTACATGAAGCGGTTGCTGGATGTCACTCCACAAATAACTATTCCTATCTGGTTAAAAGTGATAGGTAAATGGTTGAGTTTGTGTGCTAGGGAAAGCAGTAATTAAGAGTGAAAGTACTGGAGCGGAGTGTTGGGTTTGGTGGTTTCTTGGGCAGTGAAGTGTAGCAGAGGGTAATAGTACCCACTCTCCATTTAGAACAGAAAGGACAACTAATTTCAGCATTTTTTCCTCTTTCATTCTTGATGGAGGAATTTTGATAATTTTATATCTGTAGCAGTTTGGGGTACCAAGCACAAGGTGATGAAGGGCTGATTGTTAGTGGTGCTCTATCCTGTGCTTCGTGCAAACCTTCCCTTGTCCTCTGGTGAATGTTTTGGTCCTTGACTGTGGTGTATTCAAAGGCAGCATGTGGGACAGCCAGCGAGGAGCTCTGCCTTTTGGTCCTGCCTCTGCTGTGTAATCAGAGGCATTGTTCCTGTCTCTGGGACAGGTGTGTCTGCTTCCTTCTGAAATGATGAGAAATACATTCTCCAGAGATGCGTTTTAGTGGGAGATAGCAGGACAAAGTAGGACACTGCAAATAGAAGTAGGAACTGCTGGGTATTCAAGTAAAACTGTTATGCAAAGCAGGTGAATGTACTTTGCAAGGTGTCTGACCTGTGGGCTGTCAGACGTGTATTTCCCCAGGGTATTTTCAGTTTTGCTTTTACTGACTAGTTTCATGTGTATTGTAAAGCTCTAAAAGGATAAGTACGTGCTATGATTGCTTGTTCTTCATTACCTTTTTCAGTTTTTGTTTGAGACACACTATCAAGTCCTGACTTACAAGGGAGCCAGTACAATGAGAGACTTGCAGAAAGTGAGAAATGTGTAATTTTGATATGCTTTGCAAACTGCCACAAACCCACTGCTGATATTTCTGCTGTTTCTCTGTTAAGCTCAAAGACAGTTCTGAAACACTGTTATTGGAATGTTTGTTAGCTCTTTTTTATTATTTCCTGCAAGTGACTTTCAGTCTTCATCCCTCAGAGCTTATGCCAAGAGCTCTTAAAAAAGCCTCACAATTTCATTAAAGGACTGAAAGGTTGTAGTTGGTTGTACTTGGATAAATAGTCTATGACTTGATAACAGATGTGTTTTATGCTTGGTGTCCATGTTGCTAAACTTGAAGTTGCAGCTTGAAACAGCCCTTGTAAGATGGCCTGGAGTTTATAGCACTTGTGTTAGCAGCAGATGCAGGAATAGAAACCAGAAGACCTTACTCTGACCAGTATGTAAAAAGACTTCTTTCAAAATTTTTCTTCTCAAAATTGAGGGTTTATTTAGGTGCTTAAGGCCATGTGTGCTCTGTTCTTTATGTAGACATGTGCTTATGCACTTGGGTTGTTTTGGGATCTGGTTTTGGATTTTGAACCTTTCCCAGATAGAGCAGGTTTGTACTCAGAATACAAGGCTGTTTTCTTTCCTCAGGAAAAAAGAGGGAGGATGGCATAGAGCTCTCTAGGCTTCAGCACATTACCTGTTCTTCAGTTTGTGCCTCAGCAATGGTGGTTTTGCTGGGACCTGTTTAATTCTAAATTAAGCAGTGCTAAATAAAACTTCAGTGAATAGCTCATTCACAAGCAAATGCCCATCCCTAATAGTACCTGAGTGAATTAATCCACACTGCACAACAGAAAAGCGACCAAATGCTGTGTTCTTCAGGGCTTCCAAATTTGGTCTGGATTGGGTTTGAGATTAAGGAAGGATGTTTTGTCTTCTGTTTCCGTGATAACATCCTGAGCGCTACAGCTGGTAATAAAAGGCGGCTGGTCCTGGTCTTTAGTCACTGTAAACTAACCCTTGCTCTGTTGGGGAAAAACAACACTCCCCTTCCTCTTTTTAAGAAACTGCTCTTGTGAATCCCTGAGCATTCTGCTCTCCACATATTGGGGCCAAGCTGTGGAGCTCAGGCTGTGCTAACAAGCTTTTTACTGGTTTGCACTCCATTCTGATCAGGCACTGGAATGAGACCGTGCATTCCTTGCAGCATCAAATGTTGAAGTAGTCCTTACATTATGTAGTTTGTTAGAATTAGTGTTCACTTAAGTACCATAAAAGTTGCTGAACATAAAATGAATCTCACTTCTGAGAGTCCCTGCTGTTTTGGAAACACTTGGGGGTCTTTGAGATGTGGAAAGCCTAATTAGAATGTGAGCTGTAGCTACTTCAAGCTCTGTAAAGCTATTTTTATTTGAGTTGTAAAATCACCAATACTGATTTTTTGCTTCAGGCTGCCATGCTTTCTGTTAGGGAGATTTTCCATCAACCTTTTTGAAAATAGGCTATGTGTGGTATCTACAGCTTAGCCTTTATATAGGTGGTAGTAGTGGGAGGACTAATTTGAAGGGAATTCTGTAGTCATTGGGGCTGACATCTCTCTATCCACCAGAAGAGCAGAGGCAGAACTTGCACATTTTCTATTATTTTATCTTCATGTGCTTGTGCTAGTGGAAGCTTGCTACACAGAAGGAATGCAAGACCTGTGACAAAGTTCCTTGAACTTTACTGACTCCTTCCAGGATCTCCATTAGACATTTTAGAGCTCACTGCAGGGTACTTTAAAATACTAGGGGTTTTTTTCTACATCTTTGTGCCAGGTGAAACAAAAAGATGAACCATAAGAAAGAGAATTGTTGTCTAGATTGGGGTTTTTTATTTCTCTTTTTCCTATTATGCTCAATAAATAACTTTTTAAACTGAAGACTTTTGCCAGAGGGGACATGGTAGTGCCAGACTGGCAAGGCCTGGGAGGCAGGGTGAGTTAATCTCTGCTGAGTTCTGTCCTTGTGGCTAGACTTGACTGTGCTTCAGCTAACATAAAGTTGTCTCCAGCATTCTTGCGTTACCTACAAAAAAACATAACAGATGGTTTTGTAAAGGGTTGAATGCTAGTTTCTTGCTCCAGTCCTCTCTTGGGAGGTTTCTTTGTTACAACAGATTTTACTGTACTTGCCAGCCAGTGCAACTGTGGATTTCTTGATAACTTTAGTCAGTGCTTCTATGGATTTGAGTTTTGCATGGTGAAATATTACATGGAATTACAGTGACAACTTGTCTTTATCTCATGCGGTTAAAAATAACATCATTTCCTGTAATCTTACCCAGCTACTTCTTGCCATCAGCCCTTTCAGAAGTTTAGGGTAATTCTGAATTTATCTGTAAATGTTTATATTGCACAAACCTCCAGTGGTGAGTAGTTTTGTGTAACAGATATGGAAGGCAATATTATTTAGGGTTTGGAAAGAGAAGCTTAGATCCTAGAGTGGCCTTGTTCTGTGACTATATTGTTGGTTTGTTTTCCCAACTTTGTCATGTATTTTACTTTGGGGCAGTTTCCAGGTTCCTTCAAGATGAATGGAGATAACTTAGACATTATTTCTTCTCAAAGAAACTAGAGGCAGCAGTTGGTAACCCAGACACCAGCTTTCTGCTGTGAAAAGCTTCAAAACTTCCTGTTCTGGACCCCTGCTTCCAGCTGCCTGGTTGTGGTAAAAGGCTGTGGGTGTGCATGTGCCATGTCCATGTGTGTTGAAGCAGCAGCATCACTTCAGATCAGGCTTCTGACAAAAGCACCAGTGAGCTGTGGGGGAAGAAAGACCCCTGGACTTGGTTGTGGTGGGGAGACTTTTTGAGTTACTTTCTTTTGAGTTCGTGTTTTATGTTCTTGTGCCTTTAAAAAGCTGTGGGTGGAAGAAGTGTTTCTATAGTGATAATGGGAATTGAGGAGAGTGAGAATGAAAACCTGTATCCATAACACATTACTGCATTATAGTGCAATCTACATCCATTATTTAGGTAATATATTGTAATACTTGGTAGTTGAGTGCAATTTAAGGAATAATCTTTCTCAGACTGTTTTCAGTAATATTTGCTCAGTGGTTGTTAAGCATTTCCACAGCTTTTTATATCTACCTAGAGAACGAGTATGCACAGTCTTAAAGGATGTCCAAACGTGGTACTGCAGGCTTTGTTCTGAAAATTGTGGATATTTTGCATTTCCTATGTGTTATCATGATAAATTGAATTTAAGGAAAAGCCTAAAATATTTCAGCAGTTACATGTTCTTGAGTCACCCTAATTGTCCAATATATCTTTTTGTATTGAAAGTTTACAGTTAAAATTAAATCACTGTATGTGATGAGTAAATCAAGAAAAGAAAAACTGATTTGGCCTGGTCTGAATCACAGTGTAATTTTGATGGGCAGATTCCCCAAGTTTCCTTAAGATTCCATTCCTGCCTCACAGTCACCTTGGTGACACACAGCCAGAGGCAGGAGGATTCACTTGCTCAACAGGAGGATGAGACAGGAGCTGCAGATGACCAGGCCGTGTCTTGGGTTGTCTTTGCAAAACCCTGAAGATGAATTTGAATATCCTGTGGTGCCATTTACAATAAATCTGCAGAGAACAAAAATGTTTTATATTGGGCTGTGGTGAACTTGGTTTGTTGTATCCAGACAGTTTCTCTTGAATAAGTTTTTACTTGCAGGTTTGTATCTAGTTTGTAACTCCCAGAGCAGAGAAGGAGCCATTTTTCTCTGAAATGAAAAGCTGTGTTAAAACACCTCTTATTTAACACCCTCTCTGAGGGTGAGTACCCTGCTCCCAAGGGCTGTTCCATCCTGGGACAAAAGTGTTTCAGATTTTTTGCAGACCTTGAAGGCTGTCCAGTTTGGAGCAGTGAATCTTTAAAGTTTCATTTTGTTACTTAATTTATCTGTGTTTTAGTTTTGTACTTGGTGAATTATTCAAAGCAAAATCCAGTAATGCATGTGGTAGTTAGATTAAATTTTGTAGCTTTGGTAAGTCCAGGGGAATCTTACTGTAGTTCAGTTAGAAATCATTATTTTTCTTAAAGTAACTGCACTGTGTTTTAATATCCAGATGAGAAATTTTAATATGATTTATTATCTGGAAGTCACTTGGAAGTATGGAATAGATGAATTTACTGGGTGCTTTTCATAAAACGTTTTGCAGTAAAATGGTTTAATTACTTAAAGTCAGTTACTTCATTTCAGTGGATTTATGATTTAAAATGAGAGCAGTGTCAAATGTAAACATCAAAGGCAGATGCATCAATGCACAAGATTCCGATGTGTGTTCCTGGCTTACTTTTTAGTTACATTTCACCAAGGGATGTTAGTGGCATATTTTTTTTGAAAGCTGAAATTTTAAAGGACTATTCTGCAGTTTTCATTATAATAGCTCCATAACTTCATAGGAACTGCCAGAACTCCAGCCTTGTGCATGTGACTGCAAAGTTGTCCTGAATTTAAGGCACTTCAATACAGGTCAGTTTGGCTTGTGTAACCCTTGGGAGCAGGTTGAGGGGTGTCTGGCACTGTCAAAAGAAATGATTTTGTAGATCTGTGTTGTAGAGATGACTCCTGCTGAAATGATATGGGAACATGGAGCTTTGGAAAGAAAACAGTGTGTTCTGTTCTCTCTGGAAGAGCCAGAAAGGGGAACCCAGGGGTGTTTACAGGGTGTGTGTATATAAGCTCTCCAGTCCATAACACAGGGCATAGATCTTGGCTGCCTGCCAGGCTGTGAATGGAGCTGACAGCTCGTTAAAATGATCCTAGAAAGGACAGTGGGCTGTGAAGGTAACGTCAGCCTGGGTGTGAGGCAGGAAAAGGTCTTGGGAGCAAACAAAGCCACTGAGGGGGGAGCTGTGGAGGGCTCATCACTGCAGAAGTCTGCTGAACAGGTTGGACATGCAGATATGTTGGCAGTTACCTTACCCTGCCTTTAATCAGCTATTTTTTACTCTGGTCACAAAGCTTTAGTGCATCCCTCAGCACTGCTTGCTTGCTGGCATTTGGCTTCAGGCCAGGCATTAATGAGTACCCCAAGCCCGATGTGATTTGGCTCCTCAAATCTATTAGCATATCTTCAGAGCAAGATAAAACTCATTAAAATAATTTACATTTGGGCATTAGAATTTCTGATAATTTTTTTAATATCTACTGCTAAACCCCCAAAACTATGGCGGTCTCCTTCAGGTGAAACTACAATTTACCCATTCTTTCTGGAAAAAGAGCAGACTGCCAGATCCCTTAACTGCTCTCTGATAGTGACAAAACAAGTCTGTAGCACGAGCTTATCAAAGCTCATGGGGGATATCTCTGATAAAGGAATGCACACCATTGTGTAAGATTTGGTTTATTAGAAATCATACTAAAATATTTTGTGTTTGAGTTATGGTCTATTGTGCAGGACTCTAGTGAAGGCAGCTTGAGTTACAGAATGGCCCCAAATTACTGATTCTTGGAAGCTGTGTGCTGAAATCTTTACATGACTGGGTTACAGATCTGGGCTTCAGCTCATGCCCTCCCTGGTCTCACGCAATTCACTTTTTTTACCTGTTTTTGATCTCTGTTGTCCCTATTCAGTATCCCAGAATTGCTGCTGGGGTCTCTCACTGTATTTCATGTTGAAAAGGAATCCTGCCCAGGTCACTGTTCACTGTCCTGCAGCTCCAAGGCAGTCCAGCAGACATGGGCTGATCCAGGGCAGTTCCCCATGTGTGAGCTCTTACCTCAGAGCCTGTAACAGAGCCATGCTTGAGCTGCTCATGACCTGTGCTCAGATTATCCCAGTTAAATTGGTCACATCTGCTGTGCATACTGCAACAGTGCTTCTAAATAAATGCATGGAAGCCCAAAGTAGTAACTGCACAAAAAACAGCTTGAATGTTTCATCCACGTGTAATTACTTGGGATCTTTTAAGTGTTAAAGCCTCTTCAGCTGAAAATATCCTGAAATGGGCTGTAAAGATGGGTATCTTTGCTCACCTAAGTTCTGTAGATGTGGCCCTGCTGCTGTTCTAGTTCCCCAGTGAAGTGCCTAGGGAATGTACATCCCACCAGCCTCTTCCCTTGGGAGTTAAGGAACATCCAGGTAACTACTACCCACTGTAAGTCACTGAGGAGGTTCACATTTTGCTCTCTTTCCTTTGCCACATTTCATTTCAGTACCCCAGTGAAGTGTTCTCTGTCAGCACATACGTAGCACATACGTAGCAGTCAGCAGTGAGGCAGATTTAGGGTGTTGGTGTGTCACATTTTTGAAAGGCAGCAAGTACTGATCTTTAGAGTTTAATTTTCTGAAGCTCTCCTGTCAACTGCAATAATAAGACATGCACTTGCAAATTCTTGTCTGCTTTTACTTTTTCTTTTTTAATTTCCTCTCATGACCCTTGATATAAAGAAACAATATAATAACAGTATAAACAATATAATGACATAGCAAAAGAGTTAGTTTGAGGCTTTGGTGGACATCTTAATAACTCTGTGTGTGTGTGTAGTTGGTGATCTCTGGATCTGTATTCAGATCTTTCTCTTCAGATTCTTTCTCTTTGTATTTCTTCATCTTCCTGCATTCAGGCAATGCTAATCATGTGATACTTCTGTGACTTGAGGCTTTTTTATTTTTTTAACTCAGATCTAGCTTTTTGTGGGATCCTCCTGAGAAAGCTGAGAAGAAATGAAAGTGCTTGAGGAAAAGTGGTGTTGTGGTGTTTAATCTTGAAGGGGAGGGGGCAGGTTCTCTGAGGTGTTTACTTCCAACACAAAATCATTTTCAGGAGAGGTAGTTTCAAACAATAGTGTGGTTTTACTTACAGAACATAATACAATATTGGAAGACTGCTTTCAGTCAGTGCACCAGGCTTGTGGATTGCACAGTACAAGTTGACAGAAATTCAATCAAAAATAAAGGTTTTTAGAGCAAGTATGCTTTAAAATACCAATTTGTGCTTTTTAAAACTACCTTTTCATGTGGCTCCTCTCTTGTGACTCCTGATCTTTTATTCATGGTTAAAATTACATCAAAAGTATCCCCTTAAAAATAAAAAGAAAGAACTTGGTTAATCTACATTTGCTGTTTGAGTGTGTTTAACTTTATTAATATAAAAACTGCTCGACACAAATGGGAAGAATAACCTGGTACTTTCATCAGTCTTGCTTGTATCTTGAATGTATCTCAAGTTGAATTTTTGTTTGCTTCCTTCCTTTAGGTTTTGAATGAAGAATGCGATCAGAATTGGTACAAGGCAGAGCTCAATGGAAAAGATGGCTTCATTCCCAAGAACTACATAGAAATGAAACCCCATCCGTAAGTAGAGCTTTTGGGATGGGCTGGCTTGGTCTTACTCTGGGCATCCTCACAAACAGAAGGATGGTTTTCTGCTAAAATTTTACCATATCTACTCAAATACATGGACAGTAAAGGGTGGCTGGTGAGTTGTGCGTCTCTGGCTGTAGTGTTTGCTTTAACTCCTTTCATAGTAGCTGCATAGCAGTGAGGCTTTTCTGGTGTATTTTCTGGTGCTTGCCCTGGTGTATTTTAGGTTCAGACAAAGCAACTGTGGGGTTAGCAGCCATAAACCAGCAGAAAACCCTTTAGTAGAGAGTTGTCAGTACCGCTACTCCAGGAAAAGTGTCTGTGTTCTTGTGATGTTCCTCAGTTTTACTTACTGAGCAGCTAAGAGTAAAAATCATGGCATTCACAGCTCTGCAAAAGGTGAAGGGTATTCAGAGCTGAACTTGTAGTACATCTGTCACATCCTGAGTGTAGAGTCATAGAATTGTTAAGGCTGGACAGGACCTGTAACAATGATCTGGTCCAACACTTTCCTCACAAAACAGGCTGACCTCAAAGTGCTGTTACACAAGTATTGTTGCCTTGAGCTGCTGCTCCAGAGAGCTGTGTTTGAGTAACTACTTTGAACCTTTGTCCCTAGGTGTAATGAACCCAGCATATGAAAACTGTAGCATTTCATGACTGGGTATTTTCTTTGTGTCAGTTCATTTGTTTCTGTTATCTTCTGCTGAACTTGAGTTCTGCCAACTTTTGAGATCCTGCAACATCTGAAAGAGAACAGCAGGCTCTGGGTAACAGATACAAAGAGATGTTTAGGAGGGAGAAGCAAAACCTGTAATCAGGTGTTTTACAAGGAGCTGTAGAGTTTCGTTTGCTCACAAAAACTGATGCTTTATGTAAGTGTTAACTGTCATTAATGACTTCATATAATGAAAATTTTGTAGTTAAATGCAATCAAGAATTATTTTTCTAAGGGCCCTTTTGAAATAGCAGAAGGAAGCTTCTGAGGGCTTGGCCTCAAGAGGGAAGAAGAGGTGTCACACTTCAGGGCAGCCAAGTGGGAAGTGAAGAAAGGACACACAAGAAAATTCTGAAATTGTTTAGAGCCTTGTTTTCTGTAGTAACATGTTTGGTTTACCCTAATTGTACCAGTCACAAATCCACATTGCAATTTCTCTTACACTGATTTGATACTTGTACCTTCTCATGACAATTTTTCAGGCATTTGAGTTATTCTGTAGTAATGTCTCCTATGATGATCATTTTATTCTGTGCTCCTCCATGGTATTTTGTTATAGAGGAATAGAGCTGTCAGTTTTTCACTTTTTTTATATCAAAAGGGAATAAACAATATTTAAGCCTGAAAGTAGGCGAATTTGGTAGTGGTTTTTAAGCCCAGTCAATTTGATCTTATCTGAAGATGTTTTAAACTGCTGATGGCATCTGGATGGAGGCAGTGCCATGTGTCAGCAATGCTGGGAGTCTTCACTACGTCGTTTTAACAACCCTGGGAAATTATGCAAAAGTTTTTATAGCATAATGTTGGCTTAGCTGTAGTGCAGAGCTCTAGTCATACAGGTCATACAAAAGCAAACTGCAGACAACTGAGCAGTGAGAAACAGAATGTTCCTTTACTCAAATTATCATCAAATTATTTTCAAGAGGTTTTGGAAAGAAAGCAACTACATATGACTTCAAATCCTGTCCTAGGATCCAAGACTTAAATCTTCCAACTGTACAGCTGGTATTAAATGCACTGTTTCTCGTTGTATTTTGCAAATCTTACAGATTGCTTTGTAACTACCAGCAGATGAAGCTGAAAGGAAAATGTGGCACCTCTCAGTGACCATACTAACCTGAAAGGTTAATCTGAATTGCCACCTCAATTAATAAAGCAAAGACTGAACAGAACTAGGCAGCTAAGAGTAGAGCTGCAGGAAGCCCTGGGCAGGGAGGTTACTGTGAAGGCACAGCAACACCTTACTCTTGAGGGGAGCAGGGGAAAACTTTGCTGGTTTTGAAACACACCATAAATCTGATCCAGGCTATTTCAGGTCTTTGTGTTTGTTATCAGCTTCTCCTGGGGATATTGCTGAAGTCTCACTTAGCAGTATTATAATTTCTGTGGAGGAATTTGGCCAAGTGAAATGATTGTGTGAAGTGAAGCCGAAAAAATTGCCCAAGTGACGATTGAGGGGAGGCTGGAAGCGATGAGAACCCGTGCTGTACAATCAGTGCAGCTCCCTCTGGCAGTGCAGCATCAGCAGGAATGCCTGCGTTTGCTTCTGCAGTGCTGACAGGATGAGTTTCACCTGCATTACAGAGCTTGTTGGAGTCAAGCCTTGTCAGGCTTATCCCTTCAGAAAAAAAGTTGTGGGAATGTCGTTGTCACTTTGCCTAGTTCTCCAGGAGTGATTTTTGACGTGCTGTGATGTTTGTTAATTTTTTCAGACATTCTGTAGCAAAGATTCGTGCGTAACACTTCTGCTGCTTTACAGCTGTGTTCTTAAGTAGACAGTAGTCCTGCAAAATAACTTTGTTTCATCTCTGGCATTTTCATTTAATTCAGGTTCTTTTACTCTGGCTAATGTGGTAGTAAAGCTATAAAACTTCAAGAAAGCTCGAGAATTGTTAAAGATTTTTAGTCTTTCTATTTGAAGTGCCTTAGAAGCAGCTGGCAGAAAACTTACGTAGCTCAGCATTGTCACTTTGGAAGTGTTACTTCTTTTAAAAGAATAGTACACTTCTACTTTGTAGTGATTCAGTAAAATTTAAGGGGGAAATGGGTAAAATGTTGAGGCTTCAGGAAGGATTCTATTAAGCTCTCTCAGGCTTTCCTTCTTATTTTACAGACAAAGGAGAAGTTGTTTTTTGTTTAAGATGAGACTTTGTCACGTGAGTAGTTGAGAATTATTTGAGAACTAAACAGGATTAAGACACTTTGTAAACAAGAACTATGGTGAGATATCTAAAATCATAATATAAAGCTTGCTTCAAGCAGCATCTGACAGAAAATTCAATACTTCCTTGTCTTTCTGACAGTAGTGCCAGAAGCCCAGGAAATTAAATACTTCCTTTGAATTCTGAAGGAGTTTGACTTTATAGTCTCTTGGTTGTTTTTTGTGGGCAGCAGAGTGTAGTGAGTAGAAGGTGGGTCTCCCATGGTGGTCTGCCACCACCTCACCTCAGGTACCAAGAAGCAGCACCTGTGCTAAGCCACCCAGAGTGTACAAAATGCCATGAAGTTCTTGATAACTGGAAATAGGATGATTGAGGGAGGAAGCTTTTCCTTTTCATTCCAGAGGATAAAAAGTACACAACGAGAGTTTCAAGCAAGCAAAGTGTGTTTGGTAACCAAGTAATCAGTCCTTCATCTTTTAGAGATAGTTTTCCCTTAGAGAGAAAGATCTGGTGACTTTTTGAGGTCACAAGAGCTCCAGCTTCTCTTAAGAGAAGTCATTCTCTTAAGAATTGCTGTTTCAGGAAGGATTCTGCAACTCCTGCCTTGTTGCTGCAGCAAAACCTTCACTGCAGACAGTGGGCTGTGTGAGTGGAGTTCTTGTTATGAAATGCTCTCCTATAAGGTCAGTCATCTGTGTGGGTGAGAGTGTGATAAATGCTGCTGTCTTGTGTGATTTGTTCCTCAGAGCTGAAAGCTCTGCTTTTTAGTTGTGAAGATACTTCTGCTTTTCTCATGCCATGTGACCTACCACTCATTCCTTCTTTGCCTTTAATCTTGGATTAGTCTGGAAGTGCAAATGTAAATGGGGGCAAGGATCCCGTGACCGGGCTGTTGGTCAGTGCTGACGATCTGGTGGCCTGAGGTAGGTTCAGCCTTGGTGTCATGGTCAGCCTGTGGCTGGTGAGAATTTTGGATGTGGTTTGCATGAAGCAGCTACTTCATGTGACTCCTCCTATGAAAGCTGCTGGATTGTCCTGCCTGTGAGAGAAAGCAAGAAAAGAGGCTCCTGAAACAAGTGTCATCAGCATCTTTTCTGGAACGGAATCCATGCCTAGCTCAGCACTCCTCTGCAATGGAGCAGAGAGACCTTGAAGGAACTTTTCTCACTTGGTCTGTGTGTGTAACTGCAGTCCTGGCACCTGCCTCAGCTTTCTGACAGATGATACTTGTCTTGGACCATAGGACTCTGGTAGGGCTCAGAGATTGGACTCTGGGCTGCAGGAGCAAATAGCTGCTGGATGAAGATATTGATTCTCTCTACTGAAGCAGATGTGTCTTACCACCTGATCTGAAAGAGACAAGAAATTGATTTAGATACAAAATGCACTTTCCACGTGTGCAGGATGGGGCAGTGTGTAGACAAGATCTTATTTTTAGAGCTGTGGTGTTTCTGGCTTTTCCATGAGTGGATTAAAATCCTTAACTTTTCCTATTGTTGTTTTCTTTTCATCCCCACACAGGTGGTTTTTTGGAAAGATTCCCCGAGCGAAGGCTGAAGAAATGTTGGGCAAACAGCGACACGATGGTGCCTTCCTCATCAGGGAGAGTGAGAGTGCTCCTGGGGACTTCTCCCTCTCAGTCAAGTAAGTCATGCCCAGGAGCAATTGTGTGCTAATCAGGCATCTGCTGCTCCTTTGGACTTGTGAGTAAAGGGCAGATAATTGTCAGCACTGAGGAGCGGGAATAATCTCACAGGTGCCCTGTAGCATTCCTGTTCTTCTATGACATTCATTCCCTCTCTAGTAGAACAAACATCTTTGCTCTGGTTTGCAGTGAGGACTGACCTGGTGGCACATGGCTCACACAGGCCTAGGCACTGTCTGGTGGCTTCTTTGTGGATCCCATTCCTCCCTCTTACAGCTACAAAGTACCCAGTGTGGACAACCTCCCATCCTCCTTCATTCCTCCTCTGCAGTGCAAGCTATTACTTTTTCTCCTCTCTGTGTAGTACATTTGCAAGTATGTTTTTCTCTGCTTGGCATATGCTTTGGTGATATTCTCATTGACTAGCACTGGGACATGGTGCTTTGAAACCAGAAGTCCATTTGAACTCTCATAAATTTATTCCACATGGGTTGGGAAGAAATTTTTCTTTGTGAGAGTGGTGAGGCAATGGTACAGCTTGCCCAAAGAAGTTGTGCCTGCCCCATCCTTGGAAATGTTAAATGCCAGGTTGGACAGGGCTTGGTGCAACCTGGGGCAGTGGAAGGTAATCCCTGCCCATGGGAGGAGGGTTGGAGTGAGGTGACCCTTAGGTGATTCCCAACACAAGCAATTCTCTGATTCTCTGATCTGAAGTCACTAAAATAGAGGTTTTAGAAACTTGAAAAGGTATGTGAAGTAATTTAATGTAGGATGGGGGTGGGATGGAATCTGTCTTCAGCAGTTGATTTTGGCTTTTTTGGTTTTTTAATTATTTTCTGTAATCTTTCCCTTTCTACCATAAATAAACAAGGTTTTCTTTAGAATCCTTACAGCATTTTTTATTATTAATGTGCAATTCCAGCTGGCTGTGTTTTCTGTGGCTGTCAATGATCTGTCTCAACAAGATTTGTTTCTTTTTTTCTGGTCATCTTTGGTCTGTAACCAAATTTTTCTCCTTCTGTAAAGCAGCACTGAGTCATGCCAGCAAGCTGGATTAAAGCCACTGATTTTAGAGATGTTTATATTTCTGTCTTGGATAGAGTCATCTGGGCTGGAATATTAGATATGAATGGAAGCTTCAGTTGCAGGAAGTGCATTCCTTTAAGAAACAGAAAGTTACAATGGCATAGCTGGGCCTGCCTGTTCAGCCTGGTGATGCCATCTGGTGGTCATGTCTCAGTTGGGTGGTGTTTCCTCTGTGTGTAATTTAGTAAAGTCCTTTTCCTAAACAGTGATCTGTAGGATTTGAAATTGTGAGCTCATGGCTTGAGGAAGGCAAAGCAGAGGCAGCACCCAGGAGTTGTTTCAAGGCAGTGTCTGCTTTCCCCACTGATGTATAGGAGCCATGCATGCCAAGGGGGAACAGTTGTCTTCTGTTTTCAGTGTTTTAGGCTGAAGTAAAAATACCAGTGTGCCGTTCATCTGGAAAATCCCAGTTTACCTCCAAAGTTCCTCTTAATTCAAAATAAAACCATTGAAAATGCAGTAAAACCATTGAAAACCATTCAGCTGAATGCCATCATTTGTCAGAAAAAATTGTAAACACGGAATTGAAGTGGTTGGTTTATGTGTGGAGCATCATCTTGGAACATTTTGGGGTTTGAGGGGTTTTTTTCTGTTACATTTTGTTTTGGGCTTTTTTTAAAAGACCAGAATGGTCCTTTTGTTTCATAAGAGAGCCCTTTGCACAAGTCCATGCTGGTTGCCAAAAGAGCCAATCCTACCCTCCCTGTGGCAGTATTTTTCCAGAAATTTGCCTGTAATGGGACTGGTGTTTATGCATTGCATTGTTGCAGCTACCCAGTGATACTGTGGAAGGGAGGACTGGGACTGTGAGAAGCAGAGGACCATAGCAAGAGTAGCACAGACTGAGTGGCTTGAGTTAGTTGTGAAACTGCTGGGTATGAAGAGCTAAACCAGAGTGCTTATGCTGTTTAACTGGCAATCCTGTGTTTGGGGATGTGGAGTGGAAAGCACCAGGGTGCAGCTGTGTTACTGTTACCTGGCAAAATCCCTGTCATTTGTCCTTGGGACTCTGCACCACTTTCAGCAACACAGGTGGTGGCATACATAACATAAATCAAGAAGTCCACATGATGCCAGCTATGGGATTGCATCTATGTTATCAATGTCATTGACAGTTTTCACTGTGCCCTGGGGGACCTTTTTTCCCAAACTCTGTGCTGATCATCCCAGAAGGAGTTTTCTGTGGCTAATAATGTGCTTTTATATTCTTCATTCTTTCCGCACAGGTTTGGAAATGATGTGCAGCACTTCAAAGTGCTTAGAGATGGGGCTGGCAAGTATTTCCTTTGGGTGGTGAAGTTCAATTCTTTGAACGAGTTGGTAGATTATCACAGATCCACATCTGTCTCCAGGAACCAGCAAATATTTCTCCGGGACATTGAGCAGGTGCCACAGGTAAGAGAATAGAGTGCCTTGGTCAGGCTATTGCAACCACAGTCTGAAGTGGGATTGCATTTTAGAGTAAGAAAGAAGCTTACTGATTTTTTTACCTGTGGAACTGTATCTTCAGGTCCTGCAAATTTTCCTGGTAAATAAGCTGGACTCTTGTGCAAAGCCTACCTGCACTCCTGGTCTCCCTGGAGTTGAGGCAAAATTATTGTTGTTGCTTGAATGTTTGACTTGTTGTAATGTTTATGGATTCTATTGCAGGAAGATCATCTGATTCCTGTGAATTAAAAATGGATTTGCTCCTGTCATAGGGCACAGTAAGAAAGGATAGGGAAGTGCTGGGTTGATGGTTGGACTTGGTGGTCTTAGAAGGTCTTCTTCAGCCTAAACAATTCTGTGATTCTGTTCTGATTTATACCTGATCATAGCCAGCAGTGCAGCCCTCAGTGAGGGCTTTCTTGAAGAGGTGGTTACAGCATATGGAGCATCTCTGGTTTGGATCTAGCCACTGTGAAGAGAATCCAAAAACTGTTGTGAAGTGCCAGCAGAGCAGCTGGTGTATATCCAACCCTTTATTTTGTTCCATTTCCCAGGTCAATAAGAGCGTTACATTTCATGTAACTGCATGTTTTGTCAGTTCTGGGTAAATCCTTTTGCTTCCTTGTACAGCATTCTGATTCTAGCCTGAAGACAGGGGATGTGGAATTTGTGCAGCTGTCCAGGTGCCACAGGCAACTTTGTCACAGTTTGTCTGAACTTAACACTTGGCTCTGCACTGCCAGGTCAGGGATAAACAGAGGATGAGAAAATAGCTGGCTGAAAAGGACAAGCATGAAGAGACCTTCCTGGCCTCATGATTTTAAGACTGCAAAAGTATTTTAAATGAACTGCTAGCTTTACCATCAGAAAGGAAGACTTGGCTGACCAGGCAAAATAGTCTGTGACAGAAGAGTTAAGTAAAATGTGTAAAATGTCAACGTCCAGTTTTTAGGGGGAACTTTGTGTATATCAGTAATGCTTGTGCTGTCAGTTATGAAAACAGGACAAGTAAACAGCAATATTACTGTATTGCAATAGAACACAGATTTACAATAGGCCACAAAGAGTGAAAAATAGTAGAAAGACATCAGAATCATCTGCTGTATTTCAGCTCTTTCAGAGAAACTTGACCTTTCTCTGAGCTGTTCTATAGCCTGTCTTTTGCTGTTTTAGCATCTTGTTGCAGCCGTTGGGAGCTTGCTTGCAGGGAGAGGGAGCAGCCCAAATGTTTATTGTTAATCTGCTGTGAAGACAGCTCCTGCCCACGGGAGCAGGTGCCTGAAGTGCCACGGGTGATTCTCACTGTGTGTATGTTTCTCATTCCCCTTGCAGCAACCGACATACGTTCAGGCCCTGTTTGATTTTGATCCCCAAGAGGAAGGAGAGCTGGGCTTCCATCGTGGAGACTTTATCCAAGTCCTTGACAATTCTGACCCCAACTGGTGGAAGGGAGCGTGCCGCGGACAGACGGGCATGTTCCCACGCAACTACGTGACCCCAGTGAACCGGAACATCTAGAGAGAAATATTAGAGATTATTTAAGGAAACCAGAGAAACAGTAAATACACATACAGAGCCTAACTGCAGCCAGTGACCTAAAAATCACACGGCGGTAAAACCGGAGTCACCTTTCACCGTGAGGTGATCCTCCTTCCCTCAGTACGGAACTTCAGGGGCGGGGGGAAGAGTTCAACTTACACACCAAAACTTATCTTAAAGGAAAATAAAAAAAAAAAAAAAAGGAAAATAAAAAAAAGGAGAGAGAGAGAGAGAGAAAAATGAAAATAACAAATTTCCTCAGCTGCTCCTGGGTTATCCCCTTTTATTCACTCTTGTTGAGAATGAGTGTTTTAAGGTCACTTAAAGTCTCACCACCACAACTCTTCTTCTTCCCCCTCCTCTGTCCATCAGTGCATGAAGTTTTAATGCCATATTAAGTCCTAGCCATGCAGTTAAAGGAAAAGGGAGAAACTCTGCTGGTATTTTCTCTCTCCGCAAACGGTCGTCATTTGACATGAAGGGACATGAGAGAAGAACCAAATCCACAGTCCTGCCTTTAAAAAAAAACAAAAATCATCAGTTTCTGCTTTTGCCTTCAACATTCAGCATTTCTTGCCTGGGAAAATGAGGTGTTAATCTAATTTTTATTGTCTCTTCTCCATTGGCACTTTCTTCTGAAGCTCAGCAGCTTCCAAACAGAGGAAAGGAGAAGAGTTGTGTGGCTTTTTGTTTTATTTTTTACTTTTGAGTCACAGAGCTGCTTTGAGAAACTCCAACGTACAACTGAAGTCTATTAATGCTGTGCTGACAGCTTTTTTGTTTTTTCTTAAAGGTGTACGGTTGAGCACATTCTGTAATTTTTTCCATAGTGCCTTCCCCTTATTTTCTTTTTTATTATTTTTTAAGTTAAAAGGACAGTCCAGAGCTTTTCAGAGGGTTGTTTTTTTTTTCTGCCTATGTGTAAATAAATACTTTGGGGAAAGGGGGCAAAGGAGGGTGTTTTATCAATGGACACTTGAGAAAAATCTACAAACAGAGATGGAGCTTTAATCTTCAGATTTGTCTTACTGTTCAACTTCCCTTATTCCAAGGAAAATAAAATCAAGGCATTCAAGTGGCAACTTAGGCTTCTCAGAGGTGGAGAGCTGCAACCAGAAGCCTCAAAAGAAGTAAGAGAAAGGGGAAAGTTATGATGAGGGAAAATGAGGAAGAATATTTTGGGGAGGGAGGGTTAAGGGGGGATTTTCAGAAATAATAGCCCTGAGATGTTCTACAAAATGTACATTCCTTTGGTGGAAAACTTCATAATGCAGAGAAACCTCAAGAAATAGTGCTTGAAAAAAAAAAACTTTACGCTCTTAGTGAATGTTTCTACGTGATGCATGTGATCAGCCTGTCTCCTCGGCCTGGATAGGCAGTATTTGCAGTCGTATTGCTCTTGAGAAGTGGAGTTGGCATCCCTGTTCTCCAGTCTCTCCTCCCTCCTCAGGTCAGTGTTCCTGTTGAAGTAGCTCCCCGCCCGCTCCCATTCACAGCAGGCTGTGTGTGACTGTTCTCCCCATCCTGCACCCCCCGGGGCGTTTCTGGTGGCCCTTTGCTCCTCACCAGAGCAGTGTGACATTAAATTGGACAGAAGGAAAGCAATCAGCCCGCAGCGCTCTCTGTGCCAATCTTCAGTTGCGTTGTTTTTCCCTTGGTGGCCGTTTGGCTGGATCCCTTCATCCCACCAACACCTCCCAACCTGCAGCGGAGACCTCCTCCCGCCCTGCCTCAGCGTGGGCAGTCTTTTGTTGGAGGGTGCCTTTTTTTGTAGTAAGTATTACAAAAGTTTTAATCCTGAGATGGACTCTGCCTTACACTTTGATTTTCCAGCAAATGAAAGAGAGAGCTACCCTGTAGAGTATTACTTTTTCCCCCCTCTCCTTGCTAGCTGTCACTCACTTTCTTCCCACTTTGTAAAGTGATTGGAAAAGGAATCTATGGCATTCTACACCTGGACCATTTGATTGTTTCCTTATTTTGGAATTGGTGTATATCATGCAGCCTTGCAGACATATGTCTTGTGTGTGTATATATATTAAAAAAAAATTTCCGTGTTTAAATAAAAAAAAGGCCTATGTACTTAATCCTTTAACTCTGCAGCAGCATTTGGTAGATAGTAATTAACTGTGAATAATAAATATACATTGAATTCTTCACTTGAGCATCTGTCTGTTATTTCAGTTAACTGACCAAGCAATGACTGAGCTTGTAGTTCAGACACTTCTGGAGCCTTTTGCTGAAAGGGGGAGGTGGGTGTTGGGCTGGTGTGAGCACAGCAGCCACACTCAGGCTGTTGTGGCTTTGGCTCTGCTCCATCAGGGCCCTGCAGATTGTTTTCACTTCTGTTACATAAAGAAGAACGGCTCTGTTGGGCTAACAAGGTGTGGGGGCAGCTCTCTGCAGCTTCTCCCCAGCCTTTGCTAATGGTCAGAAAGTACCTGTGAGCATGAATGTTGCAGTGAGTTTTAACATAAAATAGGAAAAGGCCTACATGGGAGTTTTGACCGGGTTTTAAACAGTTGTTCTTAACTATTATGCTTAAATACTGATTATGTCAGTATGGATATAAGTGGATATGTCAGTATGGACACCTGGATATTCCTATGATTAGTTCTGTATTTTTCTTTGTTTGTGCCAGAAGTCAGTATGGAAAATTCAGTGTGACTTGAAACGCTTGGCTTTTTTTTGTAATGCTGTAGCAGAACATATTGCTCAAAGTGTTTTTACTGTATCTTGAGTTGCTTAGAAAACCTTGCTTCCCCCTGCTTTATCAAGACAAGAGAAGGTTTGTCGGTCTGTGGTTGTGTAAGGTGGAGGTGGCAGTGGGAGCAGTGCTGAGGGCAGCGTGGGTTGTGTGCTGACCTTCCCCTCTCACAGCCCTGGCTCGTGAGATCAGAGGTGGGCAACAGAGCTGGGGAAGAGGCTGGATCACAAGTGCGATGAGGAGTGGCTGGAGGAGCTGGGGTTGTGTGACCTGGAGAAGGGAAGGTCCAGGGGTGGCCTTTTTGTTCTCTACAGCTCCCTCGTAAGAGGGTGCAGTCGGATGGGACTCCAGCTCTTCTCCCAGGTAACAAGTGACAGGACATAATCTTAAGCTGCGCCAGGGGAGCTTTAGGTTGGACATCAGGAAGAATTTCTTCATGGAAAGGGTGATTAGACATTAGAATGGGGAGCTGTCACTGCCCCTGGGGGTGTCTAAGGAAAGACACTTAGTGCCATGGTCTGGCTGACAAGGTGGTGCTGGCTCACAGGCTGGACTCCGTGCTCTCAAGTGTTGTCCAGCCCCACTGATCCCGCGGTTCTGTCAACGCCCCAGCCCGGGACTACATCTCCCAGCGGCCCCCGCGGCGCGCAGGCGCAATGCGGAGCCGGCGGCCGCGGGTGAGGCGGCGCGGCGGGAGTCGGCCCAGGGCCGGACACCCCCGGTCCCACCGGGCTCGGCTCGGACTCGCCTCTGGTGTCTGCCGCGGGCGGGGCCGGGAGCTGCGGGGCAGAGGGAGTGGTGCAGAGGGGCGTCCTTGCGTCCCCCTCTGCGGGGCAGAGGGAGTTTAGGGTGAGGAGGGGGCTGTGGGCCTTGGCGTGAGGGGACTGTGGGGTGTGGGCTCGGTGTGGGGGGGGCTCACTGTCTCCTGTGCCCCCGCCCAGGCTGGAGCCAGCCGGCAGGCATGGTGGGTTACGACCCTGAAGCCAAGTGCGTGTCCACGGCGGAAGCGGCTGCAGCAGGATCAGCGTCTGGCTTGGTAACTCGGGTCCTTGTCAGCCCCTTGGATGTCCTCAAGATCCGCTTTCAGGTACCTCACTGGCGGCGTGCCCGGGGGCAGGGATGAAAGAGCCTGTCAGGGAGCAGAGCTGATCCTGTCCTGAGGTCACCTGTGCAGCCAGAGAGCACTAAATCTGCTCGTCAGCCCTCATCTACTTTGTGTACAGGTTATGCAAGGAAATAGGGCTATCCTGTGTCCACCACTTCTATTTATACAACTTAACTTGTGTGGGAATGGAATCTTGTGTTTCTCAGGGATCGTTCTCTTTCTGTTTTTGTGAATGTCTTCCACTCTCTGACTGAATTTCACCATCATCCCTCCTGCTTATCTTTGTGTTCGTGCACGTTTTTATTCTTTTAGAGCCCTTCATAAATAACATCCCAGTCAGATCTGAATGTGGTTCTGTGGGAAGACAGAATGACATCCCTTAGCATTGGCTGGCTGGCAGGGCTGTGAGTTCCTGAACTGGACACTTGAACTAGTGTTGAAGGGTGAAATCGAAAATATTTTCTCTCATTTCCTCCAGCTCCAAATTGAGCAGCTCTCCTCTAGAAACCCCACGGCCAAGTACCACAGCATCCTGCAAGCTGTGCAGTGCATCTTCCGGGAGGAGGGTCTGACAGCCTTCTGGAAGGGCCATGTTCCTGCTCAGTTCCTTTCCATCGGCTTTGGAGCTGTTCAGGTGAGTGGATCAGGCATCACCTGGGCACCCTGTGTGTACACGGGACACTGCTCTGCTCCCTCAGACCATCTGTGTTCAGGAGTGAGAAGGTTGTGTAAAGCTGGTGTGTAATTCCTAAGTTGATATTCCAGAGCTTGCTGAATAGACTGGAGCACAGCAAGAGCAAACTGAGCTCTGTTAGTATCTGGTGTCATAGATAAGCCCTCTCTACCCCTGACACTTGGTTTAGCTGTTCATGCCCCAAGCCTAAGCAGTTTTTTGCTTCTGCTCATACTGTCATCCTAAGGGCTTGTTGGGAAAAAAAATCAATTAAGCTGATGAGGGTGTTTTACACAGCATTGTTATGCTTAATTTGTAAATGTTAATAACAGTTTTAGGAGCAGTGGCTGAAAGGGTAAAGGACAGCTTATCTTAGACGTAGCAAACATTCTTCTGGATCCACAGAACACTAAAATGAGATTTTTCACGAGTCTAAATGCAAGAATTAGCAGAAGCGTGGGACACCAGAATATCCCAAGCACTCTCTGGGCTGCTTAGTGACTTTTACGCGTTGCAAGTTGGGGAAGACTTTTGAAGGACATAGAAGGTGGTGACAAGCCGGGAGGGGTGGAGCTGTTGGTGAAATTAGAGAGGAGTGGGAGAGACCTGTGAGAGTCGCTAAGGATCGGCTTCCTGACCCGTGCGCTTTCGTTTCTGCAAGTTCATGGCATTCGAGGGTCTGACAGAACTGGTGCACAACGTCACTTCCTTCAACGCCCGCGACTCCTTCGTGCACCTCGTGTGCGGGGGCCTGGCCGCCTGCACGGCCACGGTGGCAGTCCAGCCTGTGGACACGCTGCGCACCCGCTTTGCCGCCCAGGGTGAGCCAAAGGTGAGGCTTAGCGTTCCGTGTTGTCGTCCATAGCAGTGGCAATATTGCACACGTCTGAAGATGCAGGAGGTTTGAAAACACATGCAGCACTGTGGGTTAAAATGAAGGAGCAGGTGCTGTTACAGCCAGTGTTTGCACTGTTGCCAAGTTATGCTTCATGCTGTTGACACAGCTTTCCTAATTGTGTTTTGCTGCTTCTGATCCTGACAGGTGATGCAGAAAGGAGAAACGGTCCTTAATGGGATAACTCAATTTTTGCTTTGCTGTAGAGCCCTTCATAAATAACATCCCAGTCAGATCTGAATGTGGTTCTGTGGGAAGACAGAATGTCATCCCTTTTTATAGAACCCACTCCCCAGGTTGTTGAACATTGCATATTTGAAACTTTCCACATGCAAGGTCATGTTTAGATAATGATGGGGATGATACTTGAAACCAGTCACCTTTTACCTGTGCTTCATGTTCTTATTTACATAAGAAATGGTTTCTGTGATAAGTAGGTCTGTAATAATGAGATAGATTTGTATCAGAGCCATTTCTGTATTTAGCCTGCAGTAGAATTACAGTATGTATTATATGAATTGTGTTGCAGGAGTTAAGAATTGTTAAAAGAAAAATAATCATGTCTGTGATGCAGGTGGTCTCAGAAGTCAGCTCCATGGCTTGTTTCTTTTAAGTCACAAGGGCTTAGCAGAGGACACCATGAGGGTGTGGAAAATCACCTTGCTCATCACTTTGTGCTAAAGAGAGTCACCTGTATTTTGGGCAGTGAGAAATTCTTATACCCAGGGAAATGTCCTGACCTTTGGTTTGCTGTTTTTAAGTTCACTGGAAAGTCACTCAGCCTCTTCCTTGTTGTCCAGATCTACCCCAACCTTCGCCATGCAGTGGTGACCATGTACCAGACAGAAGGACCTCGGACTTTCTACAGAGGTTTGACCCCCACACTTGTTGCTATCTTCCCATATGCTGGTCTCCAGTTCTTCTTCTACAACATCCTGCAGCAGTTTTCCAAATGGGTGATTCCAGCTGAAGCAAAGAATGGAGGTAGGAACTTGGGACAGTGATGGCTGCAGTCAGGAGAGAAAGAGGATGAATGCTGGTTTGGGTGACTGAAAAGCTCTGTTAGTCCTTTCACATTTTTGATGCAACATCTGAAAAGCATCTCAGTTTCCCACCTCTCATTTTTACCCCTGCATGGAAATGCCAAATTATGTACAGCAGAGTTCACAAACAGCTCCCGTTGTGGAATAACCATGATGGGAAGTGGGTGGATGGGAAAGTGAAGTGTCACAGGCCAGGCTGCTCTTTCTTTACCACATAACCATGATGGAAACAGTAACGTGTTTCTTTAACACTTTACTGATAGTGTGGGAAGACATTGCTTCCATAATCTTTCTGTTTCATTAGTGCTGTGGGGACAGGACTTTTGGATTTCTGTAGTAAATCTGCTTGGAGATTCCAGCTCAGCTGTTAGTGAAGAGGATTCACTTACTCTAATTTAAAGCTGGCAGGCTTTTGATTTGATGTTTTTATGTTGATTTCTAGCTCTGTTTTAAGAGAACCTCATCCTGATGCAACCTGCCACCTTGGCAGTTCTAGATATGTGTGCCTCCTTGAGTAGGAGGGATGCAGCAGCAGCATGACTTTGTTCCTCAGTGGAATTTCTTCAGCAGAGAAACTAGACTTTTCAATACCATGTCTGCATATTTAATTTTAGATGACAGAGGCTGGTGGTGGTTTTGTGCTGGGAGCTCATGTTTGTCAGAAAAAAGTCTAATAAAGAAATCATTTTCTACCAGCCTCTGAAATCATCAGGCAGTGTCAGCTTGTGACTTTCCAATCCAGAATACATCAGCCTGAGCAGTTGGGGGTGCAAGATTTCCAGTGACCAGGTTTTTACTGGGGGCAGGGCATGAAAACTTCCATCCACTGGCAGCAAGTTGTCTGGTGACTGGGGATTGGGGTTTTTTGAGCAGAACGAAACCATAAGTCAGTATAATGGATCAAGAGGAGCTAGTCCTCTGATTCTAGCAGAAATTGCAAGCCTGAAAAAATAGCTAGAGATTGTTTGGCTGAAACTATTGCAGAAGAGGTGATGCAATTCAAAGGACTTTTTTGACCTTACTTCTTGTGAAAAGTAATTTTTAACTTACCTCTTATGATCTTTAATCAGAATTCCCTGGTAATCCTCTTTTTTTCCTCCCTACTATCCTTTTCCCCTTCTGCTTCTCAGCCAATGTTAAAAACCTTGTCTGTGGCAGCTGTGCTGGAGTCATCAGCAAAAGCCTCACGTACCCTTTGGATGTTGTCAAAAAGCGACTGCAAGTGGGTGGCTTTGAGCACGCTCGGGCAGCCTTTGGGCAGGTGAGAAATGCTGGAAGTGGTAGATTTTCCTGAGTATGGAGCTACTCCAGTGCACTGGAATGCAGTGACAATTCACCAGTGGTACCTGTTGAGTTCATGTTTGGGTTGGGAGCTCCCAGTGAGCACTGGTCTCATTTAATAATGTGAATTTATGCATGAACATACTGGGTTTATTTTATGATAGGTCCCAGAAGGGACCTGTCCAACATACCTGTGCTCTGGCTTCAGTCATCCCTCCTTCTGCTTCTGTCATCCCTCTCCATCAACTGTGTCTTGGAGCTGGGGATGAGTCAGGCAGGCAGAGGGGTTTTGATTTACTTTTCTAGTTGCAGTTTGGTTTTTCTGATTCAGAACCAAATTACTAGCAGAGGATGACACTGGCTCTCTGCTGGGGTCACCTGGCTGTCAGACTCCTCTTTTGTAATTAATATTTTGACACAAGAAATAGGCACCAAGTGTTCACCATGTGTTTTATGTATGAGAATAGCCTGAAATTCAAAACAAATTACATACTCTGGTGTTCTTTAGCACCATTGTTACCACCTTGAAATACACTTGAAGGCAAATACAGCTCTTTCAAGGCTCTTTTTTTTCCATGAAATATGGAAATTTTCTCTTTTCTTTAAAATTCTTGGATCTGAGAAGGAAATCAGTCTGTACCTAAGAATGCTTTTTACCCTAAGGATGCTTTTCCTCTTGCAGTGAGATATAGAATTTGTTCTTAGCTTTGATGTGTTACAAGATGTTAAAACTGCACAGTGTAACAGGACAACATGCAGATAGTTAATTTGGAAACTTCTAAGTGCTGTATCTGTGTTTTCTTTCTGTCAGAAAACTCATTTTTTTTTTCCTTCTTTGACAGTGGAGGGGATAGAAAACAGCAGCTGCACAATCTGAAATAATGACTTCACAAACCTGTGCCATAAATTTTAAGTCGTGCTACTTTTGCATGCAGAGGTTTTACAGCCATTCAGTGAATAAGTTTATAAACCATTGCTGATGCTAAATGTCTGCATTCCTCTAACCTGCTCTCTCTAAACTGTCTCTGAAACTTTCAGCTAGTTACAAAATTATCCAGAAAGGCATCTCCAGGCTGCATGTCAAGATAATGTTCCTGTGGTATAGTTTGGGGATCTTTGTATTTTTTTCCAGTTGTCCTGAAGTTTTCATGTTTAACCTTGTTGCCATTTCTCTCCCAGGTGCGGACCTATGGGGGTCTCCTGGACTGCATGAGGCAGATCATGCGAGAGGAGGGCCCAGGTGGGTTCTTCAAGGGCCTCTCTCCCAGCTTGCTGAAGGCTGCCTGCTCCACCGGCCTCATCTTCTTTTGGTACGAGCTGTTCTGCAGCCTCCTGTGCGCCATGAAGAGCCCGGAGAACACAAAGAGGAAGGAAGGCTGAAAGGGATGTGTGTGGCTGCCTGCTGTTCTCCTCAGGAGGGGAGGCTGATGGCCCTGCTCTGTCACGAGTGTGTTGGGAACGTCAGAGCTCCCAGAGCTCCCCCAGCCTGTGGGGAATCACCTCCTGGGACCAAGCAGAAGGAGAAGGCGACTGCAGTTCTGCTGGAGACACTGAACTGCTTGGCTGGGCGCCATTCAACAGAGCACTTTTCTTCTGTTTCCTCTCATATCAATGCACATTTAGTGGGGAGAGGGGGAACCAACAGACCACTCCCTAGCAATGCCTGTGTTCTGGAAAGGCACCCAATAAAGCGGGTGAATCCCTGAGCTCGCCCTGGATCCCAGAGAGGGGATTCTGGCCCAGCCTAGTGCTGCTTAACCAACCAAACACCACTTCCTAGCACTGCATCTGCAGAGCTTTATTCCCTTGCTCTGTGCCTGCTGTTTGCAGCAGATTCTTGTCTCGGTGTTGCATAGGTCACTCCGTCCCGCTGGTGTGAAGTCAGGTAAAGCCACGTTAGTGCACAGACCCTCAGTTTTCCTTTCCTTTGCTGCCAGCTGCTGCTTCTTGGTCACCACTTGCTGGCTGAGCATTCTCTGTCAAACACAGCATGTTCTCTGATCATGCTGGACCAGACTTGTTCTTCCTTTAACTCCCGTGAGCTTGAGTGCATGCTGAATTCCCATTTCTCTACCAGGGTGTCTGGCCATACATCTCTTAGGGATTTGCAGTGCCTCACACTTTTTACAAGCAAACCTGCATATTAAGAGCCCCACTCTGAGGGGATTCGACGCACAAACCAAATTTTTACTTCAGGGTTCTTTGCATCAAAGCAGTGAGTAAACAAATGCTGTATAGAGTTAAGAAATAACTAATCTTGGAAGCATTATTATTAAGTTGGAATAATGAAGGGAACGTCCTGTGGAAACTAGTAATTTTTTTATTATTTATTTAATAGCACCTTTGAATGTGTCTAACAAGTAGTTCTGTAATGGCCTCAAAATATTTCAGAACCTCAGCCCTGCACTGGTGCTAGCAGATGAAAATGTTTTGACAAGATTTGCTGAAGTGAAAGGAATGAACATCAAATGGGAATTGGTTGGCTGAGCGTGGTGTTTCACATGGGTGATTGAATTAGAGATGGAAAAGTGTTTTTTCTGGAGTTTCAACAGTTTTATGAGTGGTTAAAAAAAACAACAAAATAACCTACCAACAACTCTGATTTATGTAACAGTGGAAAAGAGAAAAATTACTTTCTTCCTCCTCTTTTATTCTCTGTTTTTTCAAGCCTAGCAGGGTGTGGCTCAACTGTGTGGAAGGCAGAGTTCCCAGGCCTGCTGTACAAAAGCAGTTAGTCATCTGCAAGGGGTGGATAAGGCAGAGCACTTCAGTTATTTGGAGGATGGTTTGATGGTTCCTAACACAGAGCTTTTCCCAGTTCTTTTGCTGTATTCAGGGTGTTAATCCCAAATGGTCTGGCCAAATTCCAGCGTGACCAGTTCCATTCCATTGACGCAACTTCTGGCAATTTTGAGCATATCAGCATTACTCACTTATCCTGAGCTGTTGTGAGAGGCTGTTTTTAAAAAACAGCTGTTTCACTGGTGGCTGCGGTATCTGAAGAAATTCCTTGCAAGCCCAGGCTGAATAACTTTGTGTGTCTGTTTTAGGTTTGAGATTTGGGAGTACAAAGTGGCCTGCAGGTGACTGAGCTGCATAAAATTAAGTTCATTGAGCAGTGTCAGTGTCAGGCAGGAGGCCAATATGTGAGTCTTAAAGAGGGAGAGAGAGCTGAATATACTCTAAAATTGGCCATTTTGTTTAGAGCAGAAAATGTGGAGTTTCTCCAAATGCCTCAATCCTATTGGCATTTTCCTGTGTTGTTTAGGCTTTTCTGAGATTCCTCAAAATATTCTTAACCTTTAGCCTTTGTTTATTGTTCACCTGTTGTTCTTGGAAAGACATCATAAGGAGTAATGAACTCATGACATCCTTCTGATGGAGAGAAATGTCTCTTTTGAAAACAGACAACAAACAGGTTGGCTTTGTTACTGTCTTTGGTTGCTGGTGAGAGGAATGCCGTCATGGTTAGCAGGGACAGGCCAGAGCAGAAAATGTTCAGTGCTGACCTAGGCTTCCTTAGGAAATGGGGACTCATCCATCCTGTCTAAACATTGCAAGACTTGTCTTCCCTTTTTTGTCAAAGAGCTGCTGTTAAATCTCACAGAATAGGGGGAAACTGGTTGGGAATTTAGCAGCAGGAAAGAACAGGAAGATCTGTGCTCTGTTAAGATGATGTTCCTCAAGGGTGCTGTGGAGGTTAGGGTGATGCTGGCATGGGCAGCTTGGCAGCACTGGCGAGCTTTTCCTCTCTGGGGTCATTTTTTCCTCCATTCTGCATTAGCTGAGCTTGCCTCCACCCAACAGATGGCAAAGCCAGAGTTTAAGTTGTGCCTGTCTGGTCCAGGCTGTGGAAGAGACATTCCCTGGTTGGAGGCCTTTGGGCTGAGAGTCAAAAATGTTACAGGCCCATAAAGGCATCTGGGCTTCCAGTGAGAGGGAGAAAGATGTGACAACCTCAACAATATTAGGAGCTGCATCCAACAATCTCTTCTTCACCTCTGATCAGCAGCATCTGATAGTCCCTCATAGATTTCTCATGTGCACTTTGCTGGGGAAAGCACTGTAAGAGGAATTTTGATTTCTCGGATTGAGGCTAAATGAAGCACTAGGACAGGTCTCATGCTGCTCTGGCAGGACACATGCTGTTAGGAGCTAAATATCTTAGAATTAGAGGAGCAGGAGATGGGAGAGATCTGCGGTCACCTTGTTCTCCCAGGTACTGGAACAGATTTGCTCTTGGAAGCTGCACGCTCGCATTCAGTGTGAAGTGACTCACCATGGCGAATACCTCTCTGTGAGACTTGGCCAATTGTGGCCGTTGGGATTTCTTTCCAAGCTAATCCTATCACCAGGAATTTGCCTGCAGTTCACCTCACAAGCTGCTCAGCAGTTGCATTTGTTTTCTTCTAGTGCCTTTTACCATGAGAACATCCAGAAGCTCCTTAGCGGGTAGAGCATTGGCGAGGAGTTGTGCTGTGGTTGTTTGCAGCTCCACCACAGCACTGAGCTGGCCTCAGACGCACAAGATCTGCAAGGAACATGCTGCTTCCTGCAGTGCTGGCTGGCTCACCAAGTTCCTAGGACAGTCCCACTCTCAGGATGCTCACCCAGAGCTGCACAGCATCATTTTTGACATGAAATGAATGTTTTACAGCTGGCACTGGAATATATCGTATTTAATTTGGATTTAAGTTTCTCTTGTGATGTAGAAACTGTAACTGTGGCATTTTGCCGTGTTGCCTGAATGGATCTTTTGCAGCTGCCATTTCCTGAAAGCGTCCGAGCACAACACGCACAGTGTGTGCCTACCTTTAAGACAAGGTACATTAAATATTTTGTTATGTGCTGTCTGGCTGCAGCTGGTTTATTCTTTTCCTCTTCATGTTGGACCTCGCAGGAACAACAGAGCCCTCCTGCCGCCTGAAAGGGAGGATAAGCCCCAGAGCGTGGGGCAGCAGAGCCATTTGGACTTCCTGTCACTGGCTTGTGGGTGCACCTCGGCCCTAGGCAGAACTGTATCCTCTGGGTTGGGTATTGCTGTTGAGGACTGCACCAAAAGGGATCAGCCAAGGGGGATTTTTTCAGCCCAGTCCTACTGCTGTGTCCTGGAGGGGCTTTTGGAGCTGTGGTAGCCAGTCCTGAGCTTCACACCCCTGGTGGATGAGTTCAGGCTTTGTTTGTATCCAGCCAGGCCATGCAGTGCTACAGAAATTGTTCCCAAACTGTTCGTTCTGTGCTCCCTCGGCCATTCCCTGGTCTCAGCAGCCTGGCTGCTCTGCGGTGAAGGCTTCACCCCCTGCGGGGTCTTCCCTTATGAAATGGTTGAGATTTGAGAGGAAAAACGTGAAGTGTGTTATACCATACTCAACTCTTGTTGCAGTGCGTTGGTTTACTGCATCTCCCCTTTCCTGACCTTTTTTCTACTCATCTTTTTAATACTATTCGGCTGCAGCCTGCCCGGCCCGGAGGGAAGGGCAGAATTCACGCCGTTATCACCCGTAGAGCGCCGAGACAGCCCCGCGGGGGACCGGGGCACAGAGGTGAGTGCTGCCCGTGACCCAGCGCTGGGGGGAGTCGGAAAAGCAGCGGCCGTGCCCGGGAGGGTATCGGGGGGCAGCCGGCCGTGCCTGGGGGAGCCCGGGAGTTTCCCGAGGAGCAGCTCAGCCCGCCGTGCCCCGGCGCTCGCAGGCGGTGGCGCTGCCGCAGCTGCCGCCGCTCTCCCGCCCGGCCCGGCCCGGCCCGGCCCTCCCCCGGCTTGGGCGAGGAAATGACCTAAGAGGAAACCTGGGCCATGCCGGGAGGGCGCGGGGCTCGGGAGGTGCCGGCGATGTCCCGGCGGTCGGAGGACACAGCGGGGGTGGCCGGCAGGTCGGTGGGGCTGTGCACGGCTCTCCCTGCCCTGCCCGGGGCAGCGCGGGGGCTGCTTTCCCCGGGATCCGCCTCTTCCTCCGTCCGGTGGCCCTTGGGCTTGTGCCAGCCGCGGAGCTGGAGCGACGAGAGGCAGCGGCGAGGGTTCCTGGGGGCTCCGGTGGTCCAGCTGCCCCGGGCAAGAGGCGTCTCGGAGCTGGGGGTTCCACTTGCGGCTCGGTGGGGATGGGATAGGGGTTCCGGAGTAGACCCTCTGGGGTAGGCGCTGTGGGATGGCAGAGGAGACTATGTGCTCTTCTCCCTCTCCTTGTAGTGGCCAGGACTTGTCCAGCCCATACTGCCAGGTGTGATCCTGCAGGTACCTGAGCTGGTGGATCACCGGCAGACTGAGGGTGCTGACCCAACCGTGTCAGCCCCCGGGACGGCTCGTCTAGCAGGGGCCAGCGGCAGAGGAGCAATCGGTACCCACAGGTGCCCCATGTCACCGACCGCCACCAGCCCTTCCGATTAGGTGGTGCTGACAGGAGGGTCTCTAGTGCGGGCGCGACCTGGCTGGCTCGGTGGTCACACGCTGTGGTTTGCTCTGGGCAGGGTTATTTGGTACAGCAGTTCAAAGCGTCCGTGGCCATCCCAGGGAGCCGTGGAACAGAAGCTCCGGGAGAGGGGCCGGGCGGCGGCGGCACAGGCGCGGATCTGAGTGCCGCGCTGCGTGAGGCTCTGTGCTCTCGCCCGGTTCCTGCTGCGAGGAGATGCTGCCGCTGGGACACGGGGGTGCGGGTGATCTCGGGCTGCTCCACTGGCAGTGCAGTATGAGTGCAGATGCAGGGGGAGGAGAGGTCGGCTAGGAAGGTGTTTGCCAACCAGGCATGGCACAGAAGGCACCCAGTTGCTTCTGAATCCACCTGGGAAAGAAACCTCTGTGCCAGTTCCAGGGTAGATGAGAGCTTTGGCTGCGAGAGCAGCGTCGGCAGGTGGTCACCCCCATGGGGCTGCTCTTTGCTCTGAGTTACTGGTGTGCTGTATGTGAGGGGATTGCCCACTGTACCTGTCCCATGCCCCTAAAGGCTCTTGGGCTTTGATCCTGTTTGCAGAGAGGGGTGAGTAATGGCCGAGGAATTTCGACGAGCTGGCAAAACTTATTTGGCCGACTGCCTTCTGTTTGTGCTGCCGGTCTGGCCAGCTCTTCATTTCCATCCAGCAGAGTGACTCTGTGAGTCAAAGCAAGCCCTTCCTCTCTGTGCCATTGGTACCCTCTTGTTTGTCTTCAATCATGAAGCAGAAGAAAATCAATCTAGAGATTAGTTAGGAGCACTTGAGGGTGCTGCAGAGCAGTGCTTGACTGCAGAGGGATGAGAGATGGGAGCTGTTGCTGTTGGGGATTTGGCTGCTGAGTTTGCTGTGTTGCACTGGGAGCTGAGGGAGCCTGGCTGGGAGCTGCAGGCAGAGAGGTGCTCTGGTGAGCGTGTGTTGGATGCTTTTGTACTGGCTTTGATTCTTCTCACATTTTTGTATGACAGCTGCTGAATTGGGTGTTTAAAAGGCCTAAGGGAGCCTTCCTGTTATACAGCCACAAATATTTTGGGTATATTTTGTATCTGCTTTGCCTGTAACATGTTTTCATATCAGAAAAATATCAAGGCTCTGAAGCTGAAGTTCTATCATCAGCTGGAAGGAGACCAGGCTTTAAAAGATGTGGGAATGAGGATCTGCGTAGATCTAGGGGTTCGTGCCCTAATAAAAGAGGAGTTTCCTTGGGGTGGGGAGCTGTCAGGAAACAGTCTGTGCTTCAACACTACCTGGGATGTGCCAAATGGAAAATGGGTGAAGGCTGACATCTGTCCAACTAAGCTCTGTGTGCTCCTTCCTCAGGGACTGTCACTAGTTCATCCACTGCCCTGACTCTTTGCCCTTGGAGGAAACCAATCATGGGGGAAACGGGCAAAGAAGAGTACAAAATACAGTCCTTCGACTCTGAGACTCAGAAGCTGCTGAAAACAGCCCTCAAAGGTCAGCAGGTTTTTATGAGCTCCTCTGCCACACACGGTTTCTGCACTATTTACTGTGTCTGTACTGGGCTCTGTACAGACCTTGGCTGCTTTCCAGGTGCCTCAAAGCAATCAGGGGCCAAAGAGGGCTGGATCCTCACAGTATTCCTCTTCTTTGCAGAGCCCAGTAATGTGGACCTGGAGAAAGTGGCCAATATTATAGTGGACCAGTCCCTCAAAGACTCCGTGTTCAGCAAGGAGGCTGGGCGCATCTGCTACACCATCATCCAGGTGAGAGCTCCTGTCTGGACAGTGACACACCTGGGCTGTTGTGTGCCTTGTCCCTGGGCTGGGCCAGGAAGGGCTTTGACCCAGTCACATGCTCTGACCCCATGCCCATCTCTCCTCTCCTGCCACTTGCCCCATGCAGTGGCAGCATCCAGAAGAGCAGTGGGCCAGCACAGGGAGCAAGTTGCAGTTTTCTGCCTCTCTGGGAATCACAGGAGGGTAACTGTGTGGTACTGCATCCTCCTGTCCCTCTGACACCCCTGTTTCATCCCTTCATCCTGTTTTTGTGGGCTTATAGGCAGAAAGCAAACAAGTTGGGCAGAGCATCTTCCGGAGGAGCCTGCTGAACCGGCTGCAGCAGGAGTACAAGGACAGGGAGGAGCTGCGCACCCGCTCGCTCCAGGCCTGGATCTGCTACGTCACCTTCATCTGCAACATCTTTGACTACCTGAGGGTGAGGAGCTGGAGCAGGAGCAGCTGGCTGCTGATGCCTGAAGTGCTAAAAGGGCCTAGACATCCCAGGATACCAGAGCAGGGGTGTTGGATGGGTGTTGTACAGAGCCCCAGGGCCATGAGGGCCAGAACTGGTTCTTAGCACAAGGATGCTGACAGGGCTGGTGCTACCTTACAGGCTTGGAGAGGCAGAGGAAGTCTTTAGGAACAGTCACAGTGTCTCCACTTCCTCATTTGGTACCTGGTGCCCGAAATCCCTGATTTGCCTGCTCCCAGATGTCCCAGATCGCACTGGTTTAGTTGCTATGGGTTTGCTGATGGAGTTTGGCTTCAGGCCTTTGGCAGTGTGTGAACTTTGAATTCCTGTTTGGAGTAGATGTAAAAATGATGCAAGCAGAGCTGCAGGCAGGAAAAATACTGTTGGAACTACCTGCTTATATTTAAAAATAGATGTTTTTTTACGTCATTTGTTCAGCTCCTCTGGTTCCTGGAGACTCAAATGTCTGATCTCTGATGCAAATCCCACTAACACAGCACAACTAAATCCTGCTCCCTTCTCCTTTGGAGAGCAGCAAGGGAATAACTATTTAAAATAGCTGCAGACTCCCTTCTGGCCCCAGGCTGACAATGCTCTGCTCTCCTTGCAGGTGAACAACATGCCCATGATGGCTCTGGTGAACCCTGTGTACGACTGCCTGTTCCGGCTGGCACAGCCCGACAGCCTGCAGAAGGAGGAGGAGGTGAGTGCAGGGAAGAGCTGCTGATGCTCCTGTTGTCCTGCCAAGGACCTGTGAAGAGCACAGCCCGGGGGGTGCAGAGGAGCCTCCACTGCTTTGTGCTCAGCCATCTGCTCTTCCTTCCGAAGGTGGACTGCTTGGTCCTGCAGCTCCACCGGATCGGTGAGCAGCTGGAAAAGATGAATTCCCAGCGGATGGACGAGCTCTTCTCCCTCCTTCGAGATGGCTTCCTTCTGCAGGAGGGGCTCAGCTCCCTGTCCCAGCTCCTGCTGCTGGAGATCATCGAGTTCCGAGCTGCTGACTGGAAGATGACGGATGCTGCCCAGAAATATTATTACAGTGAAGTGACAGATTAACCTCCTGCAGCAGAGGAGTCCCCAGCACCTTCACCAGCAAGCTTCGTACCAAGTTGGAATTTTTCACATTAATTTTCTAGCACTTCCTGTAAATAGGATTTATACTGGTTAGAGCCTCTCTGCACCTACTGTACATGCAGCTGGTGCTGGCCTGACTTAGGAGGTTCAGAGCGGTGGGAAGGGCACACTTCACCCAGCAAGTTCTCCCACTGATTTTGTCTTAATATTGGGCTGCTGCCAGCAAAGGGTTTGGGAGGCTTCTAGCTCACACCAGCATTTTCTATGAGTGTTAGGGAAAGCACAGTTAGGCTGAGAAAATTTTGCTTCACTCCAAAGCCAGCAGAGCTGTGGGAGGCAGCAGGGAAATCTCCCAGCTCAGGTTGTACCTGGTTCTCTGGGACGGGTCACAGAACACACTGTGGCATCACAAACAGTTCAACCAAGTGCTTTTTTTTCCAGGCTCCTTCCAGCATGCTAGCTGCACCTGCATGCACACAGCCTCTCCCACAGCCAGGAATATCTGCCATGGGGCAGACTGTGACAGGAGAGGTCCCTGAGCACATGTAGGAATGGGTTTTATAGGTTTTGTACAATAACTGTCACTTTTTTTCAGAATTTTGCAAGTTTCAGCTATGGTATATTTCTTACAAGAATGGGAGAGGAAGAAAGAAAACAAAATAGTCTATTGAAGGATTTTTTCTAATAAAAGTTTTCAACTAACGTGTGCCCTGCTTTCTCCCTGTGCAGCTGCTGGGCTCTGAGCAATACTGCAGGGCTGCTCCTGACTGAAGCCCTAAGGCTGTGATAACTCAGTGTCTGCTCCTGTCTAGGGCCTCAGGGCTTTACCACAATCAAGGTAGCTGGAGCAAGAGAGAGACAAAGGTCTGGAATCAGGAAACCTTTCCCATAAAACTGGTTTTATTTTGTTGAAATTCCCAACAAATCTGTGCAGACCACGTTGCTGTGACCAAAACCAAAAATCAAAAAGGGCCTTTTATTGCCTGCTGTACCAATCCCTGTGGAAGAGGATCCAGCTCCGAAGCCAAAAACATTGCTGATTTGAGGAGCAGAGAGATTTTCACACCCCCAGGAAACAGGTAAGTGAAAGATGGTTTTGCTTAGCGTTGCTGTAAGAAAAAACATCTAAGGCTTGTCTTCACAGGGAAGTGATTATGAAATAACTGGAGCAGCCCTGCTGGGGCTGGTAACTCTGATTCTCCCTTCCCCCATCCAAACAAGCACAAAGAAAAAGAACCTCGTGGGGAATCGTGTGAGCTTTCCCTGGGTTAGATCAGAAGCTGCCTGCTGCCTGGGCTATTCCACCTTTCCCACTCCCAGGCTGGCAGCCCTGGAGCTGTGCTCTCCAGGCCGTGGCAGCGTGTCCCATGCCAGCTCCCTACCACCAGCGGAAGTGGGCGTACGCCCGGTTGGCCTCTGCCATCTTGTGCAGGACGTGCTTCTTCTTGATGACGGGCCCCTCGTTGTTGAAGGCCAGGAGCAGCTCCTGGCAGAGCTTTTCTGGCATCATCGTCCTGCGGTGCTTGTTCTCCCTGCACTCGGTGATCAACCACTTCATGGCCAGGAAGCGCTTCCGATTGTCCGTCAGCGGGACGGGCACCTGGGGAAGGGTTAAACCATGGCAGTCAGCAGCAGCCGGCTCCTCCCCAGCACCTGCAGGATGTTCACCGTGCTGCCCCCTGCAGCCGGACCTGCTTCCCACAGCTGAGCCCGGCCAGCTCTGCTCTGTCCTTACAAACTGGCCACCGCTACCAAAACGGAAATTCTGGCCCCTTGAGGCGCTGGGTCCAGGCTGGCTTAAGTTAGCAGAGATGGGAGATGGTCCCATCTCTGCACTGAATACAGAGAAGTCACAGAATCACAGCATGGTTTGAGTTGGAAGGGACCTTAAAGATCATCTCATTCCAAATGCCTCCATATCTCACCTCTCCTACAGGCCCCAAAGAGTTGCAGAGCCTGTACTCAGAGACAGATTCTGCTCGTGTTTTAAATATCCCACTGGATCTAGGTGACCCATTTTGCTACGCTGACCTGCCCCAGGGGTTTGGGACATCTCCCCAAGCAACATGGTGCAGGGGAAAGGATGGGACTGGTAGTCCAAGGACTACCAATTCTTTTGCTGCTGCTCTCTGGCACTTTCGAGAATACTTGCTGTGTATTTCTCCTCACATCTAGTCAGAGAACCAGAGACTGCTGCTGATTAATGACTGGACTTGATTGATCTTAGAAGTCTTAGTGATTCTGTGACAGAGGAAGCACAATACTCAGAGGTGGGGATCCTAATTTTGGACAGTTTCTAGGTGCTGTTTTATTCCAGATTGCAAAGTGGCTCTTTCCAAAGAGAGATGATCTTGAGCTGATGGGGTGGAAACCAGTTCATCTGCCTCCCTAGCTAATTGTCTCCCAACCAGATGTGCTCCCAGCCCCCCTTTCACCTGGTAGGTTTTGCCTCCTCTGGTGATGTTGCTGAGCCCGATGATGGGCTGGCAGTTCTTGAGAGCCTGGTGGAAAATGACATAGGGGTTGCATTCAATTGTCTCCTTCTCATTTTCTGGAGCTTTGTGGTACTTCTCCAGCTGCTTCCTTTTAATGGCCTCCAGAGTCTTGGAAGAAAGGCAAGAAAGAAGACATATAGAGCAGATGGATTCTCCCACTCCATGAGGTTACATCACTTTTACAGGCACCCCAGTTTCACCTGAGCAGCTGGTCCTCCAGCCCCAGAGGCAAAAGACCCATTCTTAAATTCTTTAACTCAAGTTTTACTTCACCCTCTTCCAGCTCTTCAGTCTCTTTTTATCAGTCATTGTGTTTTGGATCAGGGGGATGAGGAGCACAAATCTTGGCCAGAAGCCAGGAAAGGGCAGGGACAAAATGGAGCAAGGAATAGGGGTCTGTGCATTGAGCATCCTCCCCTGCAAAGCCTGGACTCCAGAGCCCAGGTGCTTTTCTGTAACACGGTATCAGCAGTTAATTGGGAACACTGGGGCAAAATGTGTTCCCATTTCAAGGGTGGAACAGACCAAATGGCACCACCAGTTAATACCAGTTGCTGTGGGTCAGAGCAGGCTAAAAGCTGTGCCATGTAGGTGACACATCTGTGAGACTTCAAGGGCAAGTTATACAGAGGGTGAGGCATGACAGAGAGCTGCAAAGATAATCTTTAGTGAATATTATGCTTTTTAAGAGTATTCTCTGCATTTATGCAGTACAAAAGGACACAGAGATACTGAAGGGTGGAAAGAGGAAGTTCTCCATGAAGCTGTCAGCTGCTGGTCTGTGAGCTAACAAGGCTGGGGCAGTGTACATTTTATCAAACAAATCATGGTTTATCAGAGCAATCATGCTGTGAGCAATGTGTGGCAGAATGAAACACATCTGGACCACAGAGATGGACCACCCAAGTTCAGGTAATTCCCAAATGTCAGTGGGTTTGACATCCCAGCCTTCCATTTTGTCTAGTTTTAACATAAGAAGAAGAAGAAACATGAGTTCTTACCTGAGACATGAGGCTTCTGGCCAGCACTTTATTTCCACTCTTCATCATCATATTGGTGAATTTACTGGAAACACAAAATCAGATAGGATCTGATATGCATTCTGATTTTATCACCCACAGAAATAAGCCCCCTTCCCCCATCCCTTTGTGTTGTTCTTATGGTTAAGTGTTGGTATTGCCACATCTGCTCTAACTACCTCTAATCACTGCAGGACAATGGACTCGTTGATAGGAAAAGATTAACCCAGAATATAGGGATTGTGCTGTAACAAAAGGCAATGTGCATGCCAGCAGGTGAAGGTAGAGGAGGGCAGCACAGCTCCTAGACATTTTTGGAGAGAGGAGGAGCTGCTGCTTTCTCTGACCTGATCATGGGGTCGCTGAACACAGAACTGGAGAGAGTGGGAGGAGCAGCTTTGATTGGTCGAACAGCCTTAAGGTCCATTTGTTCCCTTTCCTCCTCAGTCAGCTCCTCTAAAGGTTTCTGATACGATTCTGTTTTCACTTCTGGCTCCAGGTAGCTGGGGTTGTAGCGGCTCCATCTCACCGGCATTATCCTGCAAGGAACAAGAGAAGCGAGGCTGTAACACGTGCTGTGTCGTGACAGGGATGCAGACAGATGCAGACAGATGTGAACACGCCTCAGAAGGACATGCTAGATGTGAGAGGCACCACGTGGCAGTGGGGCGAGGAGCTCAGCGCGGGATTCTGTCCCTTTTTTCACGGTTCCTGTGGCCAGGCATTGGAAGCGGCTGCGCAGGGGGGCGGTGGAGTCACCATCCCTGGAGCTGTTCAAGGGCGCAGGTTGATGCGGTTTAGGGATTAGAATGGGCAGTGTTGTGCGCACGGTCGGACTGCAGAGACCTTAGAGGTCTCTTTCAACCTTGACAGTTCTACGCCTGTATGCGCCCGGCAAAAAAAGGAGGGCGACCTGTCCGTGTGCTCCCGGTGCGGCGCACACCCTCCCCGCACCCCTCGCGTGCTCCCGGCGAGCCGCCCCCGGGCCTCTCCCCGTGCTGCCCGCGTTCCCGCGGTGGGGAGCGGCCCCCGGGAGCCCCCCCGGCCCCTCTGTCCGCTCACCGGGGCAGCCAAGCCCGCAGCC
>VWYO01017012.1:40126-79425 GCA_013400275.1 Rhadina sibilatrix | reverse complement strand
GGTCCTCAAGATATCTGAGCACTCACATAACAAGGGAGGAAAAGGAACATAAAAAGGTAGCAAGGAATGGAAATATTTCCATATCAGAAATTACTAAATAGGCTAGCACTTTTCATCATGAAAGAAAGATGACAAGGTGGTCAAAAGGCATTTTTAGGGAGCCCAGAATCAGGACTAAGCAATGAAAATAAGAAATAATTCTTCACTTATGTTTCTCATGCAAGCGCAGGGGACATACAGTTAAATTATGGGAAAAGAAATGCCAAGTCAGTTAAATGAAGTAATCTTCCTCACACTGTGTAGAGAAACTGTACAACTCAATGACACGGGATGTGCTAGATGTCAGAACTTGACATGAGTTGAATAAGAGATCAGAAAAACTCATGGTAGGGATCTACTAAAATCACTGCTGACTTAAGAAGTCTCTAAAACCGAAACTGCTGAAGATGGTTGCGTAATGTGGTAACTTCCTGTGCTTATCTTGTTCCTGTACTTTTCCCTCTTGACCACTTTCAGAGAGAGAATACTGTGCTAGCAGATGTTTAATCTGACCTAGGCTTCTTTTGGTATAAATGTCACCAAGAAGAGGTCAGCCTGGGTAAATCACCCAAATGAGTCCTCAGTTCCTGGAAGGGTTTTGCAGTCCCACAGCCTCACTGCCAGCAGTACAAAAATAGTTTATGCAAATAGACTTCAGATATATGTCTACACAATCTCCAGTCCCACACTCAAATAAAGCGTAACCAAATCTATACTGATGAGGAAGTCCCCTGGATGCTTTCCTGGTCCTCTTTTAATCTTGCAATGGTAATGGAAGCAGATTTAGTGGCCCAAAGGCTGAAAGTTCTCATGAATATCAAGGAGAGGAGCTGCCACTTGGGAAGAGTCCTGGTTCAGAGGTTTGAATGGGGACAAGAGTCCCTGTTGAGACATAGCTGAGCCTGCATTTGGTCACAAGGATTCCCTAAAGGAATTAACCCTATGGGTTTTCTTAAGCCTTACCCATGAAAACCTGTTTTATGTGAAGGGTGAAAAAGAAAGTATATTATCAACAGATTTTATTTGCTTTAAGAAAAAAAAAAAAATCTGTGTTTTCATTTAAAAGCCTCAAGAGTTTGCTTGTATACAAATGAACAAAACCAAACTCTGAAACCACTGTATTAAATTACAGCAGGTCCAGAATAAACAGCTCATCAAACCACACCCTTCCCAGAGCCTATTTACCAACCCTTCTCTCCCCCAGTAAAATTTGCTGAATGTAACCTCAGGAAATGAAGACCATGGCCCCATTTACTAAACTTTAAGGAATAAGAAAAGCAGCTAATCACCCATATGCTTTTTTTTCCCCATTAATCAAAGAGTACATTTCCTGGAGAATGTTGTGCTATATTTATATTTATATAAATATATATACACATCAAAAAATTACATCTCACAAAAAGTTTACTGATGGAAATATAATGTGCATACTTTGTGTATGCACTAGTTTGATCAAACGATTGCTTCAAAATGATATTATTGGATAAAAAAATAAAAATAGTAAAGAGAACATTGGCACTTAATGTCTGCAAGGAACTGCATCTTTTAGAATATATGCCATAAATCAAAGAGAGGGAATAATCTTCTACTGTGCTGTTTATCCCTCTGCTTTTGTTTATATTCATTTGCAGGCAGATATGGTTCTACTTTCCCTAAGTGAATAGAATCATGGAATCGTTTAAGCTAAAATAGGCCTCATCTCGGCAAGATAACTTAGTTACACCAGTGTAATTGCTGAAGCATGGGATACACATCCAGGTCATTCCTCTCACAGACATAGTCACAAATACAATTTACAAACAGAACATATCTTGAACAACATTGAAAACAAAACACTTTGAAAAACATTGGGAAAAAAAGAAAATAAAATTGAAATTATTAAAATGAATTCATCACAGTTTAGGACAAGTTTAAATCACGCAATGTATTTAACTATTTCGTCTATTAAAAAACAAGAACAGTCAATACCAAGGAAGGAAAAAAAGTAATTACTTTTTAAATACTTGCATTTTTTAAAAAAAATGCTAAAAATAAATGCAACTATCCTGTCACTTGTAAAATGGGATTTCCTTCTGCATTTATTCAGAACCTTAGCACTGCTGAACAGATAAACTTGATTAGACGCAAGCAAACAGGCATAAATAAATTATAAAATCTCTGACTATGTACTATTCATAGTTTATTTTATCATTTTTTAAGTAATCATGATTTTTCCAGGGTAACAATAGAAACACAAAAACAGTTATTTAAACAATGACTAACACTCGTTCAGGTATATTGTTCATGCACTGTTTGTTCACACACACTCAGGCTTTCATATCAAACCATCTAAAGTTAATTTCTGTATTCAATAACATAACTGTCATAACAGTGACTGTCCCAGATTATGAGCAGTGCAGGGTACGACCTTGCCTTGCTCTCTGTGCGCTTGTGAACTCTTAGGTGTGATTTCCAAATATGTGATGAAACCCTCAAAAAATTTTGTTAATTGTTTATATATGTGCACGCACAAAATCTCTCCATATTTGAGCTTGTTTATCTGCACATACTGGCAAGTATCAGGGATTTTTTTATTCTTGTATAATTTATATGGTTTATTCCCAGAGAAACAGGAGCAGCAGTGCTGTAACCCCATGTAAAGCTGATGGTACAGCCTATAAAGAACCCAAACTGTTTCCTCAAAGCATCTTCTGGGGCTCAACAGTGAAAAGGCAGGACTAAGTAACATTATCATATGACTGAGTTTGCATGTATTGTTTTTTAATAACACAATAATCACAGTTAAATTACACACTAAAATATCGATTAAAAGACCTTATCAATGCCTCAAGGTCAAATCTCAAGCTAAAAAGTGTTTAATGGAGACAAGAAGTAAAATTAAAATTTAAACCACAGTTACATTTGTATTATGTAACAAATTTCAGTTGCATCATCACACAGCACTTTGTCATGAAATCCCTATTGTGAATGCCTTACAAGATACACTGGATGCACCTGCTCAGACAGGCAGCTTTATTTGCTGCAGTGCCTAGAAAATGTTGCAAATAAGACAGCAGATTGATGAGAAAAGGGAAGAAAAAAGGAAGAAAGTGCTTTACGGTTCTGGAACGCCACGGCGAACCAAATCTTACCCTTTCACCCTCATACAGCTATGTGGTCTGTGGTAGCTCACTTAGACCTCATCTTTCTTCACTGCTTTCCTGTCTTGTTAAGGGCCCACCCGGAGACTAAGAGCTCCAGCTGGCAGGAGCAATTCACAGTGCCTTCTGGAACACCCACAGCTGAAGTTAACAGGAGTTTTCTTTTGAATGTAATGTTGAACAAATGTAAAATATTTAGTCTTAAGCTGCTCAGATGGACTACCCAAACCCTTTTAACTTTTGCACCAATCTTTGGTTACTCCTCCGTAAAATGGGAATAATTATTTCAAATCGAGTTTCCCAGAAGTGCTGTGGAAAACAAAGATGTTGATGTTTGTGAAGCCCTGATAAAATAAATGCTGATAATACTGTATTTAAGTACAGGTTTGAAAAACTCCTAGTAAAACACACTAGGGAAAGAGGAAAATATGAAATCTTAATTAGCTGCTGCTGATTTAATGATTTATTTAGAGATACAATGCAGCATCCTGTGGAAAACAGTATAAAATGACCAAAAATAAAAGCATTCTAATGCACATGCACAGTAGGGTTGAATAAATATTGCACAAAGTTTTCAGAGAGTCAAAAGGTATTGTTCAATTCTGAATTCCAAATCTATGTGGTTTTTTAAGTTTTAAGAACTCTTTTCTTCAAACTTCCCTCTGGAAAGATAAACTAATAGCTATATTACATGATTACACATCCACTGCCTTAATACATCTTTCATGTACAAAAGGAAAGCTTTTTTCGGTCAAGAAGAATGAAAATAATATTAATTTTTATATTTTATAGCATGTAAGAAACTTATTGCTAGTATGTCAATTGATAACACTATGTACACCAAAGGCTGAAATATTGATGAGAACTTTAATCCTCTCTTTTCCATTTAAGAAATCTACATGTATAGGTTTGAGGAAAGCAATAAAATATTCTCAGTCAACCTTTAAAAAAAAGGGTAAAGTATAAATAGTCTGCCAACATATTTTCCATTCTAACCAAGCTACAACAAATGAATTAATTGTTGGGTAATTTAATCAGATGGCTTGCTGATAAAATTTGAGCAAAGACTTGATGTCCAGCACCTGACAAATTGGTATGGCTTTTTCTGACATGAGAAGTCTGTCCAGATGGCCCTAGAATGAGGGATAATATTCAAAATGTTGTTCCCAGAGAATTGGCCAGCTGTATCTCACACGAAAATGCTACTGTGAATTTTCAAAAAAAAGCATTAAGTATAATGGAGGATACTGAAGAGAGCGTTTAAATGTAATCCATTCACAATTTAGAGTAATTGACTCGGTTGGCAGGAGTTGTCTGAAATTAGGCTTTAATGGGCACAACTGTTAACACATCAATCTCAGACAAACAACATCTAGAACTAAGATGCTAACTTTTTGAAAATTGGCCTTCAGTTTCTTCTTCTACTGAATAAATTACTTGATATTGTTTACAAATTTGCCACCTAGAATAAAAAAAAAGCAAAACCTTTCTAAAGAAGTTTTACCCTTACTATTCTGCTGATAAACATCTGCAGGTAGTTTAAATCTGTTTAAACATATATAAATACAGTCAAGGTTCAGCAGCTGGGAGCAGAAACCCAAATATCGACATTTGTAGTGAGAAGACATTTTTGGATGAGCATTTTCTAACAGGCTTGCAGAAGGTCTGGAAAAATGGAACAAGTCTCACACATTAGAAGCAGCATCACTTTTTATATCCCTATGAAGCATTTATGTTTCACATTAGCATCTTCCTGGAGTTCACCCATACCCTTCATAGCAGAATTTTGTCCTGCCATCTGACAAAGCTGTACTCAGTCCAAGATTATGATCTTTCACATCTGCCAAGGGCTGAAAGTGTAGCCAGACAGAAAGAGCTGAATCCTTGAACTTCCCACCACAGCAAAGAAGCAAATTAACAGGGCCCCAAGGAAGACCCATTAAACCTTCATCACATATCCATCAAAAAGGTGATTATAACCTGAACTCTATATAGGCTGGAATGGTACTAAAGAATAAATGAAACAATTTTGAAGACTTCCATCACGACAGACAGAATTCAACAAGAAGAGAAGAAAGAATGTAATTTTAGTACATGTACCTACATTTTCAAGAGGAAAAAATTCTTGAGATATACAAATAGAATCACATGTAATATCAAAATATATTTCTATTTCTTACAGTACTAGATTTATTATTTTATAAATAAAAGCTGTATGAAAGTTTTCTTTGGTTTAAGTATTCATATAGTGGTTAGATTTCTCTCCTTGTAATCTTCAAAGCCATATCAGGACACTTGCTGCTTTTTAAATATTTGTTCAGTTTGATTTGTAGAAATAAATTGAAAACAGACTTAAGGATGTCAAGAGCTGCTTATAGATCATAACTAGAAAAAAAAAAGCAAAAACAAAAAAGCTGTAAAATCTCACAAAGAAACTATTATAATCTACAACTATTACCCCATTAATTTATTTTAGTACCATTCCTCCCTGTTGATATGAATGTGTATATTACTAGCCTGATTCATTCACACACATAGCACAAAAGACACCATCCAAAAATACAAATTTTTAGGGTATTAGTAATTAAATTAAAACAGATGCAACGAAATCAGTTTTGTTTATGCTTACCTTATATTGCTTCATAGAACTTTTTTTTTTTTTTAACAAACTGTAAGAGGTGATGGGTTTTTTTACTGTGAGATGGTGCATGGGGCAAATATAATAGACAGTGCTAATTGCAGGAAAACACTGAAACACTAGGGAAAGACTGGTGAATATATCAGTGGAGGTGGCTGTAAAGGAAAACATCCTTCCTTCCAGGTAGGTATTTCCTAACAGTGGCCAAGATTTACTAATCCTTGTGGTCTACCACTTCAGAAGAAACAGTATTTTGCTCTGTATGGCAATGAGAATGATAGGGCTATTAAATCATAGGGAGGGAAGCAAAAAAGCAAAGGAAGGAATCACTCAATACTCTTCCAAGTCCCTGAAGAATTTCATGATGTTCACAGGTGGAGCAGAAAGTGAGAAAATGTAAATTTAAAAATTATTAACAACTTAACAATTTCAATGGATTTCTTTGGAATTCTGCTTCTCTGTACCTTCCCCATCTCATGTAGATGCAGGAATCCTCCATATGGTACGTGGCAGCATACCAGGAAATTGTCTTCAATAAAGTTTTGAACTTTAATTGCACAGAATCTACAATTTTATTTTTTTTTTAATCTCTTAACAACTACATTAAGTATTAGGTGTGTGATAACCTGGATTTTATGATAAGAGATCATATTGGCACGTGTTGGAGAGGTGTTTGGAAGCTGGACTAAGCAACAAAATAACAGGAGTACAGGAACAGCCTTTGTCTTCTCACCAGCACTCGTCAAAAGATTTCCAAAGAAAACATAGAAATGTCTTTTGTGCAAGTTTTAACAGCTGTGTGTATGTGATGCTTTAAGACTGTGCTCTTTACAGTGGTTTTGTTCTTTCCAGCCAAGAAAATGTATCAGGCAGTCAGAAAAAAATTCAGAAAACTGCATGATTTTAATTAAATCTTTTGATAAAGGATTTAATCAGGCTATTTTTCCTTAATAAAGGGTTCTAAAGTTTTTTTTAAAAAAAACAATAGGTTCCTGAACAATTAGCATTGAAAATTTGGAGACCAAATCAATCAATAAGCTAGGAGTTAAAGGGATTTTAGTCCTGCCTTTAATGAAAAATCTTTGTGCAGCTTGAGCTACACTGTTTGTGTGGGAAGTCTTGGCAATATTGATCTCAAGTGCACATATTTTCCCATGTACATGTCACTGATGGACATACATTAAAGAACTGCCATGAAACACAAACCTGCTGATAGTATGAAATATTCTTAATATAGAGAATGTGTGCTTTTTACAAAGTTGCAATGATTAAAGAAAAATAATTGCTATGAACATGGCTGCCAAATATTCTTATTATGACCTTGCTTTAGAGAATTTGAAGAGGCACTTGTACAGCCTTGATTCCAGAATGGCTGATCTGTGACTACCTCTATAGTAATAATAATACTAGTATCATCTCAATAAGAAGTAATATGATGACACTTCCAGTAGGACACTTCTGCATTGATTTGCTAACTGTGATCTGAAAAAGGTTTATCTACAGAGGCAGTGCAGCCAATTGAGAAATAACTGCCTTATTTATATGAATACTGTGCATAATTATGAGTATGCTTTTGATGTCTTGTTTCCATAAGAGGGAAGATGAAAAGATGCTGATAAAGGAAACATCAGAAGTGGCAAAAAATTTACAAAATTACTGATAAGATAAAGGGGAAGGTAGCCTTTGTGGACTGATTTTTCCCTCTCAAGGTCAAGCAGAGAAGATAGAGACATGTACTCAATCCAGAGGGTCTGAAACATAAAACGTGAAGACTCGCATTCATCCCAGCTAACTGAAGTACCTAAGTACACTCAACTGAAGTACCTAAGTTATACTCTTCTTTCCTGACTGGGAGGACACACATCTTCAAAAAGCATTTTTACCTGTCCAAGATCTGCACTGTCCTCTACATACGAGCTGTTCCTCATACAAAAGAAATAAAGGCTGCCTTCATGCTCACTAAACTACTCCAGCCAGTGAGATAACAGGTCGTTCTATCCTATGAAATTTGGGAAGAGACAGGATGGAAAGGCAAAGACCTAGATATGAATGAAGCAGAAACGGCTGCAGATCAACTGACCTCTCATGCCTCCAGAAATTGAGGCAAATAGGCATTGAATGGTGTGCAAACATGAAAAGAAGGCTACAATCACACAGAATCATCAGAACAAGAGACTAAAACATCCATGTCTTCTTCACCATCTGGATTGTAATATCTCTAAATGAAAGTTTGTCTTAATGAAAAAACTTGTAAGGAGAGCTGCTGTGAGTCAGGCCCATCTTGCTAATGCAGGAGTAAAGCAACAATCGATGGTTCTACCCAAAGGGAAGGCCAGAGAGCCAAAAGGTTATTGTAAGGCATGTAACTTCTGCCTTATAAACAGGGCAGACAGCAATTCCAAAGCACTTCTGTAGAGCTGGTTCCCAATGTCAAGTGCATCTCCACTTAAGAAAACCAAGTGCTGAGGCAGTACAAAGCAGTGTAGCTTTGCTGCTTGTAAATGAGCTGTGTCATCTTACACAGCTGACTGTCTGCATGCCCTAACAATTACATTTACAACAAAATGTAAATGTTCTAGCTATAAGTTGCAGCAACTTTCCCCTCAGCTGCTGATCCTCTTTCCTTTATGGTGATTTGAGCCCATCCTCTGAATTAAACATCCTCATTAATAGGTATTAAATTAACTCATGAGCAGAGTTCAAACAGAAAAGAGGCTTATGCACACTAGGAAAAGGATGCAGAAAACAGCATAAATATCTGCAATTGTCAGTGAATTTGGTAGGAAGCAGAGAGAGTTCAAAATAGATGTTCTTACTGGCTGCTGACCTGTTAAAAATGCTTCCTCCTGTTATGAAAAACCCTTAGAAGGAAACAAACTTTTCATCGCCATGTTGAATTCTCACAACGTATTCCTTAGGTTATGTGCAGAAGTGCTTCATTTTAGATGCAGATCTGTCTCTTTCAATTACCAATGCAGACTACAAAGCATTTTAGCAATGTCACATGTCAATTTAGCTTCCTAAGTTATCCTAATTGGCTCTTTTTTTAACTTCAGTGACAGCAGGAAAAAGAAGATGTCTTTAGCCGTCATTAGTGCTTATGCTTGAGCACTACTAAAGCATCTAGCCAGTGCTTAGATTGAATAAAGATGCAGAAGATTTGATGTTGATGTATAATACCTGTTTTTAATGTGCTGGGGAGAACCAAGACACTTGAAAGCTCCATTGACCATAATAGCAAGCCTTGTGCAGAGGGCTTCACATTCTTCCATACTACAAAATAAATCAAGAGGGAAAAATAATTAGTAGTGTAAGCATTGTTTATACCTAACTTTAGTTAAAGCAGAAGAATCTGGACAGCTGCAAAAACAGGTGCACAAAACCTTTGGCTTCAAAAGGTAGCAGTCAAAGTTGTAACCCTAATCAGTATATACCAACAGTTATTACCACATGACAGATAGAAGAGAACCTGAAACCATTATTTATATTTTTTATTCCATGACTAATTGGACAATCCTGGTCAGAATAAAGGTATCATTACCACAGGCTTATCATTACCATCATGCCTCATAAGCAGTCTCAGGAATGCCACTGAGGGAGCCATGAACTCTGTTATTCCCTTTAATACATGTTTATGATTATTCTGAGCTAAAGGATGAAGGGAAAAGAATGAGAACCTTGCTCAGCCTTTCTTTTGCATAGCACATGGCCTTGAAAAAAGTTACCCTCAGCTTGATTGCAGAATAGAAGATCCAAAACACTACAATCCAAGCAGAATTTAGGAAATGGAAATGCATCTGAATAGAAAAGCAAGGTCCTCCTAGATGTGACTGCTTCAGATGATAAATAATAGCTTTGACTTGTAAAACTTATGGCAGATGAGCTACGTATTATGCAGAATTGTGTGAGCAGCTTTTTCAAGGAAGCACTTTGGATAAGGAACGCACCCATCGTCTCAAGGAGGACTCAAAGAGGTTTGGTGTTCCTACAATTCAGTGTGCCCTCCCACACCCTTCTGAGACAGCTAAACAAGACTTGTCTCGTGTGCCTCAGCCGTGGGCCAGTCTAAATCAAAGTGCTTTGACTGAACCAATATTGGCAATTAAGTACTGCCCTAGGAACAATTATAACACAACAGGGCTGCCAAATTGCTGTGTCTGAGAGAGACAGGGAGAGGGCTGACACATCTTCCCACAAATCAGGAAATTCACTGAATAACTCCTAATGCTCCCCTTGGCATAATGTTCCCCAACTGTGGCAAAATTACACAAATTTAGGTCTTTAGGGACTGTTAACAAAGCCTCACTTCTCCCCAGTTAACACAGGAGTTTTGTCTCTGAAATGTAATTAAAAATTATCTCTGAAAAGTAGGTAAACAGTCCTCAAAATCTGATTTTTACAGAGCAAGCCCTTTCTATACCTTACAAATGTATTTGCTGACATATATGAAAGTTCACTTCATATGTAAAATTCCTGTAGTTATAAAACTAAATCATCTCAAAGCCCCAATGGCCTTCAGAAAATAGTATAAATAGTATAAAATAATTTCTCCTTTCTTCACCCTGGCAAAACAATGTGAACAGTATCATTGTACTTATTTTCTGCTTCATGTCATTCATTTGTAGAGCTGAATGTGTAGTTAGTACAATTTGATGGATTTTGTTTGTTTGCTTATTTACATCATATTACTAATGAGATCACAGGTCTCTTCCTTTTAGCTGGTGTTTGACAACTAAAGGTTCTTAATCTGGACTGAAAATTCAAAGCATATTTTTTCCTGAAAATCACTGAATTGAATTCACAATGCATAACTTATATTCCCTAAATGAGTATGCTGGTAAGCACTTGGCCATCAAACATAGGTACGTGATTTTCAAAATTCAGCTTCCATAAATAAAACACTAGAAACTTTTTGGACATTTTTTTCATCAAAAATGGACCGGGACAACATATATATTTTAAGAATATCTAAAAAGAATCTTAAAATAGAAAACATTGGAGGGAGTTTGGCCACATTCCTTCATTCATTCATCTATACTTCAAATCTCATTTGGCCAAAGGTTTCATTGCTGTTTTGATTTTTGAATTTTGTCTTCTCTGGACATGTTTTCTCTCCTGCATTTGAAGACATTTTATATACAAATATACATACTATATATGTATTACCTAAGGGAATATTTACGTTATTTAATTTCACAATAGATGTTACAAAACCGTATTGATGTTTCCTCCATTAAACCAATATACCAGTGACCATATCTGAGAACTGACAAGACATTTAATGTAGATGGACTCTTCTAAGAGGATGGGATGTCCTACCATTTCCAGTAATGCATAAGAGAACAGCAGATGCATCCAGCTTCAGGATGCCATGGCTTACTCTTTTCATACACTGATGCAAAGCAGAAGCTTAATAAAATCAGAAGGTTTTTCACTCACACCTCCCTTTGTAAGGATTTTTAAGGTAGCCAGATACAACAAAGTAACATGATGTTCCAAGCAAGAAGAGACACTATAACACTGAGTAGAAAGAACACGGAAAAAGAAGAATCAATTACATCATCTTTGCCACGCCTGCAGCCCCTTGAGCAACACTCTATTCTTTAAAAATTAAATATGAAAAATACTTAGGATTTAAATAGGTTCTTTTTTCATGGATAGGAAGGAATTGCCATAAAACTGAAAGACTTAATCTGTGTTTCGCAGCAAAGTGAGCATGTCTTCAGAATATACTCCTCTGCAGCACAAGAATAAGCTGCTGGGATAAGGGTCTTACCTGTGAGATGTCAGCACAGCTGCACAGCCATCCTGAACTTCCTTCAGGATAGCTTTCCAAAGGTAGCGTTTAGAGCAGGGATCCATCCCAGAACTGGGCTCATCCTACAGGAAAAATGAAAAAGCAGCATGGAAAAAACATACCACAAGTTCTGCCCATCATGAAGAATTAACACAACTCACAATAAAAACATGCATTTGTCTCTTTAAATGTCACATTTCCAGATGTTTATTTAAGTGACACTCTGATCAATGTTTTGCTTTAACACATACAGTTTAATGTCTAAATTTATGGAAAGCACATTTTAATAAAGAAGTATATATATTAAAAAAATTTAAATATAATCCACTTGTATTTATAAATGATTATCATATCTATTTATATATCATATATGTATTGTTATAATTATTTATTATATCTGTTTAATTATATACATATACTCTTTTTGATAAGAGAGACTTGCAAGTGGTTTTTCTCACTTTCTGGAAAGGTTTGGTGACTACTTCTGATCTGCATACACATCTGTCACGAGCACAAAAAACGAGTTTTTTGTCCTATAGTTCCTAGATGTCTACATTGTCCATCCCACACCCAGGTGTCTGATAAGATGTTTGGATTTGACATCCTACAGCCCTTTTAAGAGGAATTTTCACCCACAGTGGAGAGAATTCACAGGATTAAATAACATTAACTCAGTGCAAACCAACTGGCAAACCCATTTCCTGCTCGGATGGCTTTCATAGGGAAAGACGTGATGCTACAAAATCTACATTTTCCTTCTTATCTACTCCTCCTTTCCTCACTAAATCAAATTTTTACTTCTTCCACTCATGGAAACAAAAGGAATTATATTTAATTGACAAATCCAGTCTCTCTTACTACAAAACTAGGAAGAAGGAAATGCTTCCAATTGCTTTTTATCTAGTGGAATTCCACAGGGAGTGTCAGAATCTGTTAGACAGATATGGCTTTGGCCGAAGTATTTTCAGCGAGGAATCCCAGCTGAAACCTGGAAGCAAAGTTTCCAAGAAACAAAATACACAAAACATCCAGATTGAAGTTAATTTTAGTGCTTCACTACCGATGTCAGAGGTTAAAAAATTCAGTCTCCCATTATCTGTGGATTGCTAACAAAGAAAACATAAAAAGCAATAAACATAAAGCAACCCACAATATTGCTCAAATTAATAGGTATGATCCTGGATGCAATTTAGAAGCAGATTCAATAGTTTATATTGGTGTCTTTGCTTTCAGACAAAATAGTAATAAAAAAACTTCCTTTTAAAATACTGAAAAATTCCTTTAAAATCTGCTAGCTTTCTAAAGACAACAAATGTTTTAAAGAATTTGACATTTTTAGATATCTTTCTTTCCTCTTTTCATTCTATATACAAGTCTTTGCCCTGCAGCAAGTAGGCTGAAATGGATACTTGCAGTGGTACACTGTCATAAAGACATTCAAAATCAGCTGGAGCATTTCCTAAGATCAGGAAAAAACACTGATTTAAGATAATCTCCTCCTTTTACTAGCTGAACCAGGGTCAGTTAAAGCATAAAATGCATATAAAATATCTTGGCTTAGAAGTGAAGCAATGGTAGGCAGTTAGAGGCAGTAAAATGTGTCTAATCTTCTGAAACATGAACCCCAAGAGAACATCAATTTTATCTGGTTCAACTTAGCCTGCACTCTCTTCCTGGATGCCCTGGTTTCCCCCTCAGCTCTGAGGAGCAGCTTTCCTACCCCTGACTGTTTTGAAAGGTTTATTGCATTTTTGAACTCTTCCCAGCCAAGTTTTAAGAAAGCAGTGTTCAATATTCTCTAGTGAAACAATAGGCAATGGTAGGAAGGAGAATGTAACATCGTAATGTTGCAGTTCTCAAAGCTTTGTAGTTTTCAAACCCTGATCTTCAATACAAAAGGCACTGTTTACACTGGAGTGGCCAGTGTCAGGCCTAAATGGGCAGTAGTATGCAAGAACCAAAACAACCTGGGATAAGTAATTCAAATTAATATAATTCATAAGTATTACTTGATTGTGTGACTTGTAAATGCAACAAAATGTAAGAACTAGCCAGATTTATGAAATACAACCGAGCAAGAATTAGGAGTATCCTAAAAAAACATGGGTCAATTAAACACTAATTTGGACCATGGAATATTACAATTGTATTTGTGTTGAGGGCTTTTTTTGGTTTTTTTCCTGCTCACCCAATTGCTCCAAGGAAGAAAATAATAATAATAATAATAAATCACTTTCTATTTTTGTGAGCACTGGAGAAAAAAATTAAAGTAATTCATATAGCAGAACAAAGAAGACATTTGTACAGCTGTGTATCAATTACACCCTGACTAATCATGAAACTATCTGATTTTTTTCAGAGCAACATACAAGACAACAAAATTCAATGTAGGCCATTTTTCATAAGCACAGTATTACTTTAACTCACCAGTAAAAGTATTTGGGGTTTACCAACTAAAGCCACAGCAGTAGAGAGCTTCCTTTTTGTGCCAGCACTGTAGGTTCTCACCAGTTTGTCAGCATGGGCGTTGAGGTGTAACCGGTTAACAAGGTCCTCTGCAACCTGTGGTTTGCAAATTTGAAAGCCAACAAAGATGAGCCAGATTAGGTAACATTTGTGCAAAGATTGAAAGAATATTCTGTTCATGCATGTTAAGAAAATGTATATGTTGTTTCCTTATTTACTCATGCTTGCTGCATATTATTACTTTTGAATCTTAAACACAGACAAAAACTGCTCTGGGGCCTCTTCGTTCTTCAAAAATGATAAGGATTTTCTCATATAAAAATCTGTCTTTGTCACTGCTCAGGAGATTTGTATTTGGTTTGTGTCCATGGATCAATGATATAAAATGTCTCTCATTTCAACTTATTCTCCACTATTTATTTGATCAAATACCTAAGCAACTGAAAATTCAAGTGAAAAAATTCTCCATCAGCTACAAAAAAAAGAAAGGATGAAAATGTCAGAAAAGCAAGTCACAGTTGTGGATTTAGCTTCTTTAAGACAAAATGTAACAGGATTAAATTAATATAACCTTTGTAATAACTGAGAGGGGTAAGTTGATCCTAGTTGGATTGGTTTTTATTGCTCTAACAAGAATGTATGATCTGAGCAAGCTGGGAAGGCATGTGAGCACAGCTGGAGACAACACTCATGCTGCCTATGGCCTCTCTTCTTTACCCTGTCAGAGACAGTTCTGACATACAAGGCTCCCTAAAATACTGAGGCTAGAGAATATCAAATGTAGCAATAATCTTAATCCATCTCTATCAGCTACTACTGCTGGACTGTCCAAGGAGATATTACTCAAAACCTTGAGGGACACAGCAGCAACTTTTCTACTTGCTGCTGCCAAATGTACCCTGCAAAGCAGCCGGTGTTTGGTGTAGACCTCTGGGTGAGGCTTGTGTCAACAAGGAGTGATGAACTTTGTAACAGAGCAAGTGGGTCTTCTACCTGTATGTAGGACAGCTGGAAGATTCTTGTAAAACAAGGAGTTGCATGGTGCTCTTACTGCCCAAAGTTGCCAGAGCACCCCCGGCAATATGGTTCATTCTCTTTGCTTCCTCTATATTCCCTTCAGCAAAAAGCAAGGAGGGATTTGAAGGCTTAATCATATCAGATGGACAGTTTCCAATTAATTCAAAAGTCCAAAAAAAAAAAAGTCAATAAACAATATTGTGAATTAATATTCACTATCCATCATAGACAAACTGCCACAAGCATAATACTACTTTCTATAGCAGAGTTTCATGCAAACACCTTTGGAAATGATCAAGATATTCAAGACCCTCTTAGCAAGATTTTTCAAGTGATACTTATAAAAGTAAGAGACATCTCTGAGAGCAAGTTGTCTGTAAGGAGAAACAATGCTGCAGCAGTGAGAATCTACAGCATTCTTGTGATGATCCTTGGACTGGTATCCATAGCCACTGTGTTCGGGGTACCTGGATGTATATACAACCTGACAGCAACACATGTTCTCATACAAAAGCCACATTTCAGAAATATTGCTCTGTCTACATTAGATGCAGAGAGGTTTGAAAAAAAAATTATAACAACTGTTAAATTAGCCACAGTAATACTATACTGAAAAGTTCAAGGCTTCTGCTATATCAAAGTTAATTCACAGTAATTTACTTCCAATTAGAGATTATAGCTGTGGCTTCAAAAATGGTTAATCACCTAAGCTATATTCTAAAATAAGACAGCTGAGCTTTGTTTTAATACGTGTTTTTTTTTCACTTCCAAATATAGGTCTCATTATACACCCAAGCAACACACAAAGTCCTCTAAAGAGGACAGCTTATTCTGTCTAAAAAACTGACTTGACTGCTACCACTGGGATGCTTTGAATGTTAGTGACTAAAGGATTATCCTCCTACATATTGACTAACAATCATCCAAATTACATAGAAAAGCTCATAAGAATTTAAGACCAGAAAGTGAAAAAAATACCATGTTCACACTACATAAATGTTTTAAACTACAATGTTGCAGAGTTATTAAAAAATAACCAAGAGAGGACTATGCATCACAGCTGATATGCAGTCAATACTATCCTTTAGCTATGATTAGAACCACTCTTTCTAAGACTGCTTTTAAGTGTCATCTAAAGTCATCAAAATGCCTTTTTTAAAAGAGACAATGAATTTTGCAGGGGGAAGAATTTAGAAGGTCAAGGAATAGTGCCAGAGAGAGAAGAAAGTAACATTCAGGTTAGATGGGTCCTCTTGTAGTCAGTAGCTCCCAAGGAGACTCCGTCGTGTCAGGTATGAACATAAAGCTCCTTGTTGGGAGCAATATTAAAAAGAACTAACTTTGCAAGATTTTTAATTCCTCACATAGAATTCTCCTCTCTCTGGTGTGTGCTCAAGCATTCTGCATGACTAAACAATCTCCTGTTTCATAAAAGGAGATGAAGCCTGGCATGCATCCTGCTATAGAAATTTTTCAAGAAAAGGTTTAAAAGCTAAATAGGTGAAAAGAGAGGGGTGGGAATCATTTCATAGTACCCACTTTGCTGCTGCTTTAAACGTGGAGAGCTTCCAGGATAAACCTTGCAGATCATCATAGTGCACAACACAACCTGGCCTGATATCTAGCTATATTCCTTTGGCAAAATATAACAAATTAGAACTGATTTGGAGCTGAATCACATCAGCAACATAAAGGTAAAGGAAGGCCAACTTTCTTATTCCTAAATATTTCCCAGTTGCACCTAAAAGAGTCTCCTATTCCTGTTACCCTCCTCAACTCCTACATTTCAAAAGAGCACTGCAGAGACTATGGTTCAGCAAATATAAGAATATAGAGCTCAATCTTCTTTGAAGAGATAACTCCAGACTTTTTTGTTTAATGCATATTATAAGATTTCCAGCAATGTTTCAGCTTCATCAATAATACCTAAGCAATAACAAAACAGTGATTTGAATGAAATTAGAAATATTACATATTAGGTATATATTACATACTAGCTGTTTTGTAGAAGAGCCTAAATATCTCCATTATAACTTCATTTGTCTGTATAGCCAGTGGTTTCCATCATAGTACAGCGTAAAATAAATACAAAAATCCTTCTTAAGCTACTTTAAATAAAAGTCAGACTTGAGCATGTGATCAATCTTCTTCATACACACATTTATGCCAGAGAATTACAGTTCTAATGTCTTCCTTCCTGTACAGAATGTGAGATACATAAAAAAGCACCTTCTCTCCCTCCTTGTCATATTCACAATGATGTCCTATTTGAATAATGTTTCGATGACCTTCAGCAGCAAAGAGCGAGGAAATACATCAATTTATTTAGCAAGTTCGTAACACTGAGGTCAAATCAAAAGCTACAAAGTTATATGCAAATATATACATTGTAAGCACACTTGAACCATGAAAATATTTAATGTAGATTCGTGGCTGTAACAATGTATTTAAATGTTTTCCTTCCAGTCCATACCAGCAGTAAAAATTATAACAGATTTCACATCTATCAGCTAGATATTTCCCTATTTTCTAATATTTTTTACAACTATTTACTTTTTGTGCTCATCAACTGTAATATATTTAGCCAAAGATTTTCCCCCAAAATTAATTTGGGCTAGTCCATCTAGCTTTAGAACAGGGATTGGAATGCGCCCTTCAATCTGTAGCATCTAAACAAAATCCTCCAATACTTTGTGGAGTTCCTAAAGACAACACTTATTTCTGAAGAGGCTATAAGATAACTTTTGGCACACATGCTAATATCTGTGGGCACGGTCTCCCAAAACAGGCATGGTCTTCTCCATCCACCAGGGAACTAAGAGGTACATCCATTCCACTGAAAAGCAGTAATTGTGTAATTAATGGTTATTAATGCCTATGGATTTCCACTGCCTTTAAAAATTACCTCTAATATTCAAGCAAAAAAAAAAAAAAAAAATAAAGAAGTGTTAGGACTTTCAGTCTGCATGGCTTCCAGAAAAACTTGGAGATAGTCAAGACTCAATCTATTCAAAGACTAGAAACATCATAGTGTTTCTATTTTGACTTGAAAGGCTGTATCCATCAGTGTATTGGTGTATTTTCATCATTGCTGACACATTAAATAAAATGCATATCTTCTTGCTATTTATTTAAACAAATCCTCGTAAAGCAAATCTGACTCAATGCTGAAAATGTATATCATACTCATTATAAATTATAATAAACATGGATTGAATTCTAGAGTAATCTGAAAAATAACTTTATATGTCCAAAGCAGTAATTCAAAGTGTCAGCTTCTGAATAAGTTGATACAGTGTAGTTTGAACATCCTAAATAGAAATCATTTATCAATTCCACACAAAAGAGTATTTATGTGGCTTTCAAGTAAACTCAGAATTGTTAGATTTTTTACATTTGGAAAATGTATATATCCATGGTCAAGTTTCTGGGGAACAATATTTTTTATCCCAAAATCTCATAAAACTATACATACTAATTCTGCTTGGGATCCAAAAAAAAGTAAACATACAAACAATGAATGGATTTACAGATTCCCATTTCCAGCACCTACATAATATAACATGTAAGGAAATCACTGAGATTCTAGAATCAGAGCAAAATCCTCCTGGAGAGTTAATGAAAAGAGAAAGCATCCTGATATTCCAAAAAGTTACCTCAGAAGACCTGATAAAGCTTCTTTTGAGATTTGCAACAGAAGTTTTAATGCTAATGAGGGATGCCATTTGATGCTGTGCTAATCATTTTAATTTTTTAAAAAGCTGAGTGCTGTATTTTGGAACCAATTGAGATCTAGGAAGTTAATATAGTAAAGAAATTAAAATTAAAATTAAAACTAAAATTAAAATTAAAATTAAAAATACTAGGCTTAAGCAGTATCCTTCTAAATAACCTAAAAGCTTTACTCTAATTTTTCCAATTTTGAACAAAAATTTTCAGAGCAGATTTGTGAAATATAACAAAACTTCACATTACATGCGAACCTTAAAATCGATAGTAAATGACCCATTTTTCTCCTCCTTTCCCATTCATTTAATTACTGTTTTGGAACATTAAGTGCACTCAACTTTATGTCAGGCACTTAACTCCTGCTGCTGATAAATCTGTCTTGCAAAGGATTTGATCCTTGAAGTTAGTGCTTCAAAAGACAACTTCAGCAGCAACACAACCTGTAAGTCAACCTGCCTGCTCACCAATGTCTTAAAAAACAAAGTGAATGTATGTTTCTTTCCTTATCAAACCAATGTACTCTCTGGAATATATGTGTCTGTGCATATTAGTGTAATTAGTCACCAGTAAATATTCAGAGGCAGGCCTGGAGTGCTGTATCCTAGGCATAGGAAGGAATGATGAGAAAATAACAGTTTATATTTCCATACAGCTGCTCCTCTAAAGCATTCCAAAGCCTTATTTTCTTTATAGGCAGACAGAATGCTCACTTTCTCCAGGCACTAGTCATTTCTGAGTTGAAGCACAGCAGCTGCTGAGTGCTTGACAGCAGTGCCACACAGTCGGAAGGGCGTGCTGACAAAAACTTTTGTTTTCCTCTGAGATAGCTGCATTTCAGTTTTTGATGGAAGCAAACCAGAGCAGCTAAATATTATTTGCAGGAGTGTTTTGATGCCTTGATCACAAGCACACAGCAGCAAAGTCTGCTCTGCAATCTATGCAGACAAAAAATTAAGACAACTGAAAGGAGGAACAGTCTCTCTCACCAGTGTGATGCTAAGGCACAGAAGGCTGACTATAAAGGATAGTCTAAGCCTATATCTAGATCATCTGAGGTCCAGGAATGTTAATGCTTGTCTTCTCTCAGTGCACACAGTAACATAACTCACATCTAAATGAATGATTTTCATCCATTTGAAGAGGGGCATGTATGTGACATACCATACCACTTGAGGAACTTGTTCCTAACCGCTATGGAGGACCTGTCACTTCATGGAGAAAACAGGTAATTATAGTTGAGGGCTTTAGTGCAGTAACAACCATCTCTTAATAATTTCTTTTGGATTGAGAGAAATATATGCAAGTGTTCAGTACTCTCCTAGTAGTCTGAAGTAAAAATTAACACAAATGAAGGATAAACAATCAAACAAAAGACTATATGATAGTTTCTGAGCAGTCAGCAGGTAACGTTGTTAAAACAGGTAACAGTCCAGGTTTTGTCCTGGACACTGGATACTGTCCAAGACAAGGGGCAAAGACTTGCAAGAACCAATTATTTCCCCAGGCTTTCATCCAGAAATACCCAAATGATCGGCTTAAGACAGTAAAAATTCAAAATACTGCCTGTCCTGATGAATACTCAATGTCCCTTACAGGAATCATACTTTTTTCTGAAATAGCACCTATCTTCTGAGGAAAAAGGAAACAGGCTGCAGATAACCAGAAAGCAGTCCTCTCACATACAGACAAGGAACTGATTGCAAACCATTTATTAGACCCCGAGGCAACAGTCAGAAAAATGCTGGGTAGTCAGAAAAAAAAACAAAAGATATTTCAGTTCATGCAGTTTTGCTTCTGAAAAAAATGAAAGGAAAACAACGGGCAGTATTCTGGAGGTTACAAGGGCAGTGCTAGAGGAATAGCTACAACTTCTGACCAATCTATACAGCAGGAATTGACAGATACCAATTTCATATCACACTATGGTTTTCTCATGTTAATAGAGATGCAATTAAGCAGAAAAGAGTGAGCAGCTTAAGTCAGGTCATTTTGTAAACTTCCATCTGCTGATAAAGAAAACCTCCCAAATTTTACACCATATCCATTTCGTACTTAATTCCTGGTATTGGCTGACTGGTAGCCTCATTACAGAAAAAAGAGCTCAGTCTGCTGATCAGCACAGCCACACCTGTATCTGTAAATCCAAAAGTTTCCAGTGATATTCCCAGCTGCTATCAACTTCTATGCTGGTAAGCTCTCAAAGTATTTTCTTTGGCCTGTTCTCCTTGGACAACCCCAAGCTTTGTGTGGCAGCTGGAGCATTTAAGAGACTGCTCCCATCTTGTGAAGTTTAAGACAGCAGAGTACTGACAGCTCCTACCCCAGTGCCCAGGTGCTTCATTTATTTATACGGAATCATACAACAATTTTTAGTTGCTTCAAAGTTATATCGTATCTCTGAAGAAAAGAGTTTTCAGAGGTACAAGACTCAAAATGTGGTGTTCTCCCAGATTTCTTTAAGTGTGATAGTGAAGGCATCAAACCATTCATAAATTTAATTTCTTTTAGGGTTTTTGTGCCTGAGATTTCATTTGCAATGATGTTATTTTACTATATCCACATTGTTTAAATAAAATTGTGGTAATGAAAAACCTTATTACTAAAGTTGTTAAGACAAAATATTAGATAGTTTTTCACGTTAAAAAGGTACAATTGCTCTATAAACCCCACAGTGCAGCCTGGCAATAGCTCCCTCTGCGAATCTATTTTGGAGTTACCTTATGGATATCCTGCTTTGGAATTCCACGTAGTGTGCAGTAATAATAAAGATGCTCCCAACCTGTTAAAAGTTCATCCAGGGCATCTTGCTGTGGACAGTATCCAATAAGAATACCTTCAGAGCTAGCAGAGAGTATATCCATTTCAGACCTGTTTAAACAAAAAGAAAAAGATCTGAATGTTACTTAAAAAATTCCATGACCCTGGATTCCACCCTTGGGATACAAGGAAAACACACATAGCCTCAGTTCTGCAGATAAAGGAGACTGAGTCTCTTTGCCATTGCTACTTAGTGCAGCACCACCCACACACAATGCACACTTTTTGTCCCTTTTGGATTAGCACAGCCACCAGCATGTCGCTGTTGTGACAGCGTGTGTGTCAAGGTCAACAGACCAACACATGAAGAAGAGACATCCATGACAATTAAAGCTCACCAGTTTTACTTATCTTTTTGGTAGTACCTGCTCTAAGGAGACACATTTCAAACTATATGTTGCTCATATATTATACTATTTACAATATTATATTATTCATATCAATCAAATTGAATATTGAAGAGGAAGGACTTGAGAGAGAGGGAAATGTTGCTGTGTATTCTTTGTGTGCCTATGACCACACGTACGCATGCGCGCATTCTCTAAACAAGAGTAAAACAAAACACAGGATATTAAAGTCAAGTAACTTAAAAGACAATACAGGAAAAAGTATAAAATTATCCTGATTTAAGAGACTTTAGCCTTCATTTTGCAGCTCTACAGCATTACTTGAAATTACATTCATTGCTAAGAAGCAAGCTTGATTGCAAGGGTGTCTCATTACCCATAATGACACTAAATCTATCCTATTTATTCCAACGTCTAATTCAACACTCAATGATGCTGATTTACATGTACAGAAAGACCTGTCAAAATGAAGATACTTAATAATAAAAAAATCTGAGCTTTCAAAGAAAAAAAAAGTTTTCAAAAGGTTCTGAGTAACAGAATGTTTTTCCTCTAAGTGGTTTTCTACATTCTGATTAAAAGAACTAAATATATGATTAATCATTTAGACAAAAAGTAAATGCATTAACTGCAGGATCTACAAATACCAGCACTAGTGAAAATATAAATATGCATCTCCTGTTATTCAGGAGTCTGAGGAGAAAAAATTCTGCATTTTACATAATGAACCACAGCATGAAAATACATTTTAATGCTTTCAAAAGATAAATTAACATGATTATGACAAACCTTCTGTGAACTAATTAGAATGGTCCTTTGCTGTTAATGGCAAAGATATAAAATCATGGTATCTTGGTTGGTTTGGATGATGCTATTTAAGTTATCTGCTTATAGACACCTCTCTAAACAATGAGTTAGCAAAAGGTAGAAGGGTGATGGGGAAAGAGGATAACAGTAGCATTCCTCATTAATTTATATCCACTTATAGGATATTTTCAATTAATTATATACAGAATTTTTACTGTTGCAGTTTCCAGCCATACCTATGGCAAACTAAATAATTTTTCTTTAGTCATCTTTACCATAAGATATGGATTGAATAATGCTGATCTTTCTGTATAACCAGTCAGAAGCAGTGGATTCCTTATTTAATTGATTCTAACATAGCAAAATACTATTTTACATTGAAATGTTATCTAGATGTTGTCAAACATAGATGTGTCTGAGGTTTGTTTTGCTAGGAAGATTCACACACAAGGTTTACTTTTGGTGCAGCTGCTGTCTTTTGAGAAACAAGAGACTGGGCTTTTGGTAACATGCCAAGTTCAGTCAGAAGAGAACAAATCACACTTGGGGGTAATTTCAGGGACATTTACTCAGCACAAACCCTGCAGCTGGACAGAAACATCTTTTCTGCAACGGGCCCCTACCATGAAGAACAAAAAGTTAAATACGGACAGCTACAAAAAAAAACAACAGACGTCTAATGTTCTTTAGCTAGAACTGTATTAGAGCATCCTTACTCAGTTTGCATCAGGAAGTAAAAAGTGTCCTCAGTGCTAATTGTACACACAGGATTCTGGTGCTCTGCCTATGTAAAGCACCCAGTCATAGGTGAACAGTATCCCACCTACTGACCTTTAGCTTTCATAAAGTGAGGGCAAAGTGAGAATGCATCATTTAATATTCTTACTCAGTTTGGTCCCTTATCTTGAAACTTTATCCATTAGTGCTGACCCTGAACACTTCAAGACTTCCCATTAACACAGAGATTTCATTGTATTCACTAAAGAAGTCATGGACCTTTCCACCTCACTCCTCCCCCTCATCTCTGTATCTGTCAAATCAAAAACAATACAACCAGAAGACCAAAAATTATCTTTTTTAATGTGCAGTATAATGCCTCTTCTTCCCTCATAACATCACAGAATAGATTTCCAAATCAAAATTCTGAATGTTATAATTCAGATTTTTTTTAGCTAGGTCCTAAGCTTTTCTGAAGATACAAATATATATAAAAAACAGGTTAAAGAAAAACACATTATAATTTTTAATTATAGTATGTATTGTACAACAGAAAACAAGCTCCCATCCTAAGAAATTGATTTTCATTGAAATTCAGTTAATCCTTCAGATTTCATTTTTATGGGCCTAAATTAAATGAACATTTAAAGTAGTGATGGCAAGATACCAGAAAATCTTCTCAGTAAATGATAAGAATAAATAACTGTAAATACTTTTCACTTTTCTTTTTTTTGATTCATTAAACTGATTATAATCCTTTTCTTCCTCAGCAGACATCATCATGTATGCTATTATCAGAATCAAATTGGAAATATGTTTTTTAATGTTTTCTGAAATATAGATTAGCATGCAGCAAAATGCTGATTCTTTTTTTCTCAAGCTAGAGAAAAACAGCTGTTTGTTTTTTGCCCTATTATTATCAGGATGCCAGAATTTTTTACCAGACTATTCACATTAAAAACAAGACATACGGGAGAAAAAAATCAACTCATTTTATAAATAGAGAGAAAGAACATGTAAGTATAGATTCCAACCCCTCTCAGGCTTTTGTCCATAGTACAGTAGACGCAATAAAATCTTGTGTAATATCTAAAAACTATAGGGAGGAAAACAGGCTTCTACACTAATACACAACTTTCTGTATCTTTATAATAACACAGCGTACTTTTTATCTTTAAATTCTGATAGTAATTCTTGATTATATCATCTGATCAAGTTAAAATATAAAACGTTTCCTCCTTCATTTTTAGACTACATCCTTATGCCCAGTCAATACTTCCCCTTGTTAGTTAAGTTTTCCTTTAGGGTGAACAGCTGCAATAAATGACATCATCAGAATATTTCCAGAAATCTTTATATTTTAAATATAGTCTTAAAGTTGCAGAATTGCATTTCTAGAACTCCTTTAGAAATGGTCAGCAGAACATCTGGCATCCTCAAAAAAAACCCAGTGGAGTCTATTGCACTTGAAGTATGGAAGATTTTCTATTCCATCCTCATGTAAGTACTTTGGTGAGAATCATGATATTTTGGTGCAAGACATCCTGAGAAAACATCCTGGACTCAGTAAGACTTCCTTCACTATGGAGTGCTCATCTCATAGTTTTGTACTATTGAGAAAAGAAACTTGCCAGACTTTTAAGATACTGGGGTCATAAACTAAAACCAGGTCATTGAAAATTTCTGATTCAAAGTCATTCCTCCACTGACCATTTCAAGGCTTTTAACATTAATTTATTCTGAGTGCTTAAAGAAAGCCCTGAAATCTGATTACAGGTTACATGGGGCTGGCATGGGGCTCTCCAGTCAGAAAGCCTTTGCTGACACTGAAAAGAAACATAACCACTGAGATGAGGGAATATGATCTTGGACACAAACCTGTTTCCTTCTCCTGTATAAACTGGACCTGCAGTTTCCAGAAGGCCAGAGTGGCTATTGCAGAACTAGAACTGGATCTTATTTGTTACAATGGTTACCATGAACACTGCTTATAGGTGGTCGTGGGCTGGCATTCAAAGGTAAACCTCAGTGTTTGGTATCCAGAGACAACTTAGTATCCCTGATATCAGTCTTATGGCTGGTTTTGGAAAAACTGTTCTGCTTTTGGCTCCACTGTGCACTTTGTTTCACTTTTATTTCTGCTTTCTCTGCAGTTGTTGAATGCAATTACTAACAGTGATATATACAGTACTTGCAATACCACATATATATATCTGCTTCTGCAGAGAGATAAATTCCATTAATTAGTCAAAATGAAATATAAATTTACAAATTACAAAAGTACTTAGACATTTCATTGTACTCATAACTTCACATTCAATACAGTGCATACTAATGCTCAATTAACATTACAAAAAATCAAGGTTAAAATGTAATTAATGTAACTATAGTTTCAGTATAATTAGACTAATTATACTGATATACAGTGTAAAAACAGCCATTTCAGCCATTATATTGATGTAAATTTATTCTTCCTTTCAAGTTAAGCTATTTGAACTACATTTTTAATTATTTATCAGGCTGAATATCATACCTATCAAGAGTTGAAGTTCTAGCTATAAAGAAATATTTTACTTTTCCCTCTTTGTAGAGGAGTTCTTTGGTCTTATGACTTTGTAATCCAACAGCTGAGACAACTGACACTTCATTCAAATAGGATGGGGAATTGCTGTCATGGAGGATCTCTGTGCAGAAGGAAGATGGAAATTCATGGGAGATAAATTAATTACACAAGGAAGACTGCCAAATGCTTCAGTCCTTGATGGGGCAACTTATGAACAAGATGTTACCAGGTTTATCTATTTTTTTTTTTTTTTTTTTTTTTTTTTTTTTTTTTTTTTTTTTTTTTTTTTTCCTTCACTCTTTTTTTTTTTTATTTTTTTTTTTTTTTTTTTTTTTTTTGTATATGCATCCTACTACACTCTAAGTATGAACTTAAAGTCAGCAAAGTACAAAAGAAAAGATTGCAAAATAGAGGGCACCAAAAAGGCAAACAACCACCAGTCACATTATTCATTATTTTATATTGACCTTGCCATGACACTTAAAAGGGTTTTCACACTTTCTCTTCAAAGTTGTGTTTAGCTCTCCTCACTTGAGAGAGGTTTTATGACAGAGTCACTAAAGAGGATTTAAACACAAGTATAGAAAGGGGAAGAAAACAAAGCTGGGCCAAAGTACACACAAACACAAAAAAGTTGAACAGATGTACAATATCTGCTGATACATTAGCCCAGCAGACATTCAAAGACTATGAAGACTCACTTTGTTCTCCTTTGTTATACCACTTTGTTAAGTGTCAGCTTTTCTTTGTACATATTTAATGCAGACCTTACTTCTTCAAGCTGTTTGACAGAAAAAGTAACTACAAAAATGTTTACAGTTTCATACACTGCCGTTCATTTAGACAGCTCCCACACTGGTGGCAATCTAGTTATGGCAGTAGAGCCAAGCAGGAGACAATTTAAGTCCATTTTTACTCTTATAAAGCAACATCTGTGCTACAGAGAAAACAAAGAGCTCCTCTAATTGTCAACCAGACCATGCAGTTAATTATTAAACATATTTAACGTTCACAACTCTTTAAAAGCCGGTTGGTCTCTTAATGTCTTATGAAACCATACTTTCCAAATACAAGTAAACAAATGTTATTAAAATAAACTACTTTCTAGCAATTGCCCTTTTTGCTTTTGATATTTCTGTCCCTTATTAAAGGTATTTCTGGTACTTTGCTATCACTATTTTGTTTCCAAGCCTTCTGAAGTAACTGCTTCAATGCTGCTTGTTCCTCTGTCACTCTTCAATATTGGGGTGGCAAATATCCCGAATGTGGAGATGCACTCTCTAGAAGCTAATTACTTCTCTCTTTCACTTGCACAGATATGTCACTGATAACAGCAATATTAATGAGGTACACAAAACAGTAAAAAAGTAAAATGCCTTGTGAAAGGCATTATCTTCACAAGATTAGCTGTGATTTGTGATAAATTCCTATTATTCCTCTGACTGGACTTATTTAATCACATAACAGTTACAACTAGAAGGGACCTACAAAGGTTATATAAGTTGTCTAGAACATTTTCTGCAGAGGGATATGAAAATTTTTAAAAACAGGTTTTTGTGGACTGCTCAGCTTGTATACTATAAATATGTGTTGGTCACACAAATTGTAGGATACAAAGTTGAGGAACATAGTGCATTTAAAATATCTACTTAATTTGTAGTGTATCAAAAAGAGAAAACCCCAATTAAAACAGGTCAGAAGGCTTCCCAACCACAAAATTGCTTCCCACCAAAGAAGGCCAGGAAAAACCAATTTGCAGAAATTATGAAGTCGGCTCTAGTATTTAACAAACATTCCCTCTTAATGACACCCTGACATATGAACCCCAGTGATACTGAAAACTAACATACACAATACCTACCTGCCATGGAATTTATTAGCTCTTGGTATGAAAAACAGACATAGACCTCTCTCTCAGATTCTCAGAAATAAGCTTTCTGGTTGTTTTGTTGGTTTTTTTTTTTTGTTTTTTTGGTTTTTTGGTTTTTTTTTTTTTTGTTTTTGTTTTTTTTTTTGTTTTTTGNTGTTTTTTTTTTGTTTTTTTTTTGTTTTTTTTTTTTTTTTTTTTTTTGTTTTTTTTTTTTTTTTTTTTTTTTTTTTTTTTTTTTTTGGTGGTATTAAGCATTCAGCAAACAAGGCCAACAAATCTTTTAAAAGTACTTGAAGACGTTGATAATCTGCTCTTCCCAGAGGCATATCTTAGATTTCCTTGAGATTATAGCAGCACTTCCTTGAATACAAGTTGATTATTGGTGTGTAACGCTCTTTATAACCCTCTGCACTTCCAAGATGTTTTAGGTTGACCTTTCAAAAATTTTACTTGGCATTTAACTAACACCTTTGAAAAATCCCATCTTCCATTTCTAGAATTCATGTTATTCCAAGGTGCAATAGCTGTCCAATAAAATTCAAGGCCACTATCAGTGCACCTGCCTCAAAAAGACACTCCTGACTTCATTTTAAATTCAATCAGGAAAATGTATGCATGGACTTGTTTGGGTTTTTTTGTTTAGTTTCTTTGTTTTAAAATTTGTTTCTTAAACCAGAAACTTTCAAGCATAGTTATTCAAGGAAATGAAAACTGTTACGAATTAAGAATTTTCTGCGTGGAATAAAATTAGTTAGGTTCTCCAATGTTTATAACAGTAATTTTACATACTATTATATTTAATTACTTGATCATGAAGAATACATCATCAAAGTAGGGTTAGATTAGACATTAGGAAGAAATTCTTTACTGTGAGGGTGGTGAGTCACAGGAACAGGTTGCCCTGAGAAACTGTGGATGCCAAATCCCTGGAAGTGTTCAAGGTTAGATGCAACTTTGATTAAGTTCGTCTAGTGTAATGTGTCCCTGCCCATGGAGGGGGGTTGCAACTACATGATTTTAAAGGTCCCTTCCAACCCAAACCATTTTATGATTCTGTAAGGGATCCATCAGACTACAGCGTCTGGTCCTTTCATAGTGACACAGGACAAAAGAGCTGTTCTTTCCAGTCAAATCCAAAAGAGGTGGAATCTACATCTAAGCTGCGTTATTCATCAGGAATAGGTATCAGAGGTAATGTTTTTATGGAATCTCCTTCATGATATAAATGTAAAAAAAAAAAAAATCTGGTTCTGCTGACTAAGAAATATTCTGCAGCTGTGATCAGCAGCTGCTTTCTTCTTCTGACTGTAGTCTCTGTGCCAGGCACACCAGGCTTCTGAGTACACTACCAGAGTAAGGAAAGGAGAAGAATTCTTACCGTAATATCCCCCTTCCTTCTTTTTTCTGAGTCATAAACCAAATCAATCCATCTAAAGTTCCCTGCAATTAGTAATTTTAGTCACCCTTAGCTGCTGAGGAATGGTTCTCTAGACCTGTTGGGAGGAGCCAGCAAACTTGCCTCTTAGTGATTTTCAGGAGTACAGCAACACAATGCACCATGATCTGCTCAACAGCAGATTCCAAGATATGAGGCAAGGAACAAAGTCAGGAGGGACATAAATTTCTTCTCATAGCCTCAAATTGTTTTTTTCTCTAAGTTTAGCTACTGTATAATAGCAGCACTTGCTTAAGGTGGCCTTCTTGAATCAGTGTTAAGTTTTGAAGACTTGGGAATACGATTCACACACACTTCAACCCCCGTAAACACAAAAAAACCATAAACTCTATTGACATCATCAATAATACAAGGTGATAATTAATGTTGTCAAGGGTATTTTGTACACTGAAATTCAGTCGTCTAAGGCTTTCTCTCAAGCCTCCTAAATGTGTCAAATTTCATTACCTATGCTTTAGTATATGGTAAATAACATTGCATCTTAATATATGCTTTCATGTTGGATTTGTAAAACACAGCATGGGAAATGAAAGTGACACACACATTGTCCAGGGACAACATTTAGCCTACTGTCAAAAGTCAGTAGCACACTAAAGTTGACCTCAGAAGCAATTTTATCTGTTTAACCACAGGTACATAACAACACAGCTGATAAAAAGGAATCCAGGCATTGTTGAATTGTTTTGTAATATTTTTTTAAATCATCCTAGGGTGTTCTAAAAATATATATGGTAGTCAGCAAACACACATTGAGTGTCAATATATGTAATAATGAATTATATTCTTATATAAATTTATATTTGCTTCAATAGATGTTAAAATTTTGGAATTGTCACACCAATATTTGCCCAAATACCTGGTAACCACATTGCACAGGGACAGGCATATGTGATCCATGAATTCACAGGTGGGACCCAAGGCAAATCCCACAAAAATCTAGAGCAAAATACTGCTCAGAATCTAAACAAAACATGGGAGCCTAAATATCCTGATGCCCTGATGGCAATATTTTATATAAAAAAAAATATTATAGATATTTTTACTTTTCCAAATCTCAAATCCTCTTCAAACTCATGCTATAAACTTCTGACTTCCATCATATCCTGGTACAAAGCCATCCATCAGTTGCAAAAAATAACAGATGTTAATTTTTATCTAGTTTTAAATAATTTCTTTTTTTAATTTTGCTTAATGTCTGAAAAAATTTGTCTTCTGTTTAAGAAAGAAAATTATAAAAATAAAAATATATGGAAAATTTTAAATTAAAGCAACCGCCTCAAAATTCTCTAGCCATTTTAAAGTCTCACTCACACCACTTCTTCTTTTAAGAATAACTTTCCCAAAATCTGTGTGGTTTTTTTTAAATAATTTCTGCTTTATGATAAACATTTTTTAAGACTCGTTATAAAAGATACGAAAAAATATGAAAAAATACACTAAAGTAAAATTATGTTTGATAGAGGTGAAATTGTCTTTTTAAAAGTGCAAATTTTCCAGAAAACTGAATTTTACAATGACTGAAGCTACTTATTCTTTTAGTTAAATCTGATGATCATTACCTTTGTAAAGTAAGGAAACACTAACCTGTGAAAGCACTTGATTTCTAAACCAAAGAAATGCAACTTGCCATTTTGAAAATTCAAAAATTCTTCCTTCAAAAATTTCTTAATTAAACTCTTAACCTGTCCTTGTCCAAAAAAATATTTTGAAATGTACATCATCTAGGAAAAGAGTCCAAAATCCATTTATATATGTGTATATATGTATTTACAACTGACTGAAAAAAATAACTTTCTTTCCCCTCCAAATTTGCTGGAAAAAATGAAAAGTATTGGTTGCATCTAACCCAAAGTCCATTATTCATTTATCACTCCATTGCAATGATAAATCTCACCAACAATACGTCTTATCCTAATTACATAGCATATTGATCAAGTAATTAATGCAGGACTCTGAAGTACATAAGCGTAAGAAAATATTTTAAAATTACCCTCTTGAAGCATTGCTCATCAGCCTAAGCCTGGAAAACTTTCAGTGCAGTATTTGTAGGGGGATATATGTCCATGCATTTTAACATATGTTAAGATATTTTTTTAAATTTTAAAAGCATATATGTTATGTCTTCTTAGAGTTTCTCTTTTCCTACCAGACAAGTTTATTCTCAATTAACAGAGCTGTCAAACAGAATTAAATAATGCTAAAATGCTTTTCCACAGAGACTTAACAGCAACAAAGCAATATACATTTAAAAGGGAGCAAAATAGGTCCCTAGAGTACAGTATAAAGGACTGAAGATGTGCTGAGTCTTTGATCATGTGCATTATCAATTAGCACTATTCTGATCAAACCCTGTGTTATTTACCCAGTAGGAGTCCTGATAACAGCACGTCCTGCAGATGGGATGGTATCTCCAGTCAGCATCTTAAATGTTGTGCTTTTCCCAGCTCCATTTGTTCCCAGGAGTCCAAAACACTATCAGAGGTGTTTTAAAAAGAAAAAAAAAAATCAATATGCTATACTGAAAAAAATAAGAAACATTACCCCTTCAAATTTCTTCCCTTTCCACATTTCCTACTGTAGGTCTGTAAGAAACTGTATATGGATATAATGAGTGAGCAAATTCCCTCTCCCACAGAAAATAATTTTAAAAAAACCCATATATATCATATCTTGATTACCTCGAATTACTAAAAGTGACTTATTTAGGATTCTAGCACTCCTCTTAAAACCCTGCTCAACAATCAAATTCATTATTTTTCCATATTATTAGTAAATGTTACATTTGAACAGGAGGATTTTAGGTCCTGCTTCCAAACCCTGGATATCAGTCTGGAGAGTCAATATTTCCCAGCTTCTCATGAGCTGCTTCATTCTGTACAAGTTTACACCAAACATTCGAGACGTACTCATTTTGAACTCTTATTTCAGGGCCCCAGCTGCAATGATTTAATGCTTAAGCTAGGATAGAATTCATATTAAGTCTACACATAGCCCTTTATGATTTTGAAATACTTTTTTCATGAACTTTCTTATTGATTCATAGGTTTTAATCAACAATAACATCCTCCTGGTTACCTCAGTTACCCAATGAGCTGATCAGTAAGCAACAGGACATCACTGCACCTGTGCTGCCATGCGCAAGATTTCCAGATCTTCTAATTTTATATTAGCAACCAAAAAAAGTCTTTTCTTTCTCAGTGGCTTAGAAATTAATATCTGTAATTCCCCAAAACATCCTAACAATGAATAAAACCCCAAACATGTTCAGAACTAAATTTCAATTTATTGAAATAGTTTATTTGTATATACTATATTCAAATGTACTGTGATGATTTCAGCATGGGAACTAAAAGTGTGCTATGGTAGCAAATTCAGAGCTCAATCCATAGTTTGCTATTGAGTTGGGTATTCTGTTTTGTCTTTGAACACTAAACTGCTATACTACCTTACTTGCTTTTTATGTTAGCCTATAATAGAGTAATTTGATAAAGATAAGCAAGAGTAAAAAAAAAGTAAGACTCTGATCAATGTAAACCAAAAAATAAATGAACAGTTGCTTTCAGCACCACCAGAGTTTCTGCTTTTATCCAGTTATTGATTTTCAGAAATTACTACAACTGAAATTTTTCTGCTGTTCTCTACAGACCCTTCACCGTAGACACACTGAGTATGTCTCAACAATTGCTCAGAATAAAGTGTTACTTTATAAAAGGGGAAAAATAAGGATCCCTTTACCTCTCCCCTTGGTATGCCCAAGCTTATGTTTTCCACAGCTGTGTTCTTCTTACTGAAACCTCCATAACACTTCCTGAGGTTGTACAGAAGTAGGACATCATTACCAGTTCTTCCACCAAAGAGTCTCTGTCGCTCCATTTCTACATCAACATCTTCTGAAGGGCTGTCCATGCTGTTAACTGAGCAATGACCTCTACAACAGAGGATGATAATAAGTGATAAATGGCAAATTGGTCATTGCTGCACTCTGCATAACTCTTATTTTCTTGGCTGTAATCCTTTAGCACTTGCTGATCACTTCTCATCAGAACTGAACGGAAAAACAAGTACCTGTATTATTTTTTGTAGTTTGCATTAATTCAGGTACACCATGTTATTAGAAGGATTTCTCTTCAGTTGTTCAAAGAAATACACGATTTTCTTTCTCCAAAAATTATTTCAGTGCCCACTGTGGCAGAATACAAATGTTAACACACCTTGGTTTCCGGAGGAGATCCCAATGAAGGAAAAGACGTAAAAGAAGTAGTAGTGTTCCTTGAATGGCCATTTCCACAAAAACCCAGCCCAGGAAATCCATCTCAAAGGGGCTCACGTAAGAATCTATTCCAAAGTTCCTGGTCAGGTCAAACTTGATCTGATTGTACGAAAGCTCTATTAAACCCTGGCCTAGGCAGAATTGTGGGAATATGATGAATGTCCATTTGAGGATATTGTAGATGTTCTGAAAACTCTGTATTAAGACATGGCAAGGATGGAGGAGAATAAAGAAAAAAGGGAAAACAAATTAGTTTTCTCCAACAGCCTAAGAAGCACACTTGCAAAACTGGATACTGCATTCAAATCTCACTTATGGTAAACTGGATTCTGAAGTGCACATTGTGAACTATTTTGGGGACAGGGTTTATATCATATTGCATTTTAGACTTTCTACAGCCATGGCATTCTAACCTTAGTTGAAGTTCACAAAGGGTATCAAAACACATGTAGTCATGATTCTTCTAGTTCCTTAACATTTTAATATTTGAATACTATCGAATCTAAATCATCAACCTAAACCCAGGTGAATACCAAATTTGCTTACACACTATCATGACACATAATCCAGATTTGACTTCAAACATCAATTTTTGACCTGTACATGAATAGAGAGTCATACTCATTCTGAAACTCCTTTCCATCAAGTTGTTTAAATACCATTATGACTAATTAAAATTACATACATGGAGTGAGAGCGCACTGTATAAATTACTATTCATACAGTGCATTAGTGATCCTAGGAATATGCAGCTTTATCTCTTATGTCAATATTATTCAAACACATTTTACAATGCATATAATCTATTTAATGGACCAGAACAGCTCCCATTATGTGCCAATTACAACTTAATGGTCTAGAAAATGTCAAAGTTTCAATTAACACTGTTTTTCCATTATTACAGCATGCTTTTTTGGGTTATAGACAAGCTAAAATTCAAAATGGTAACAGTCAATACACAATATTGTAGGACAGAAAAATCATGAATATTTAAAAGCCATATGTTTTTCTTCTGGAAAAATAATCTTATCTGTATAAATATATAAACACACACATGAACATTCTCAAATATATGCATGTACATCTGTGTATACATCTCAGTTAGGAAAAAGGTAAACCAAAGATTTTATACTGACCTGCACTTTGGAAATTATAGCTAACAAGCGAGGTAAGAGAGTCATCAGCATGGTACACAGGCCAAACACAAAATTTAAGGAGATGTAAGAAATAAAAGCTACATCTGAACTTGAGAAGAATCTGGATGCAAGATACATCCAAGGTAAAGTTGCATATCTGAAAGTTTAAAGAAACAAAACTGTCACAAATAAATTACGTTTTTGCCTCACTACCCCCGAAAAAGTCAGAAAAACCCCAAATTATTGTTCCTTATTTTTAAGACAGGCAAACAACTCTTTAGAACAAGTGCTTTAAAAAAGGGACAAATTTGGGATATATATTCTTTAAAAAATTGGCTTATACTTCCAGAGAGGCATACATATTTACTACCATGGTATGTGCAGATATGATGCATTTCTGCACAAATCAGCTACAGATATTTACTTTGGCTGTTCCAGATAGTTCGCAATCCTGATTTCTGAATGACTGCAAACCCATGCACCTTAGCAAGTCTCTTACACAGATATAGAAATAAAATCAAATATTTAAAGCTTAAATCATGGATGCTGAGCAGCTATCTTTTCTGAGAGGCTTTCATAGGAAGAAAAAAAAATAATAAGGAGATAGTGAGAAAAGAAAGAGAAGAGAAAGAAGTAAAACCCAATAATTTTTGAACTGGAACTAATATTTGTGCCAGTGATATGCGAGAATTGAAAAATCCTACGGGCCATGTTATTACCTTAACCTGGTTGTCAGTAGAGTAATGGCTATGAAAAATGAGTGCATAACACTATGAGGATAAGACAGCATGTCCATGGCTACATCATCTTCAATGAGAAATTTTAAAGGGAGGAGGAAGGTACCTCCATTATGACAAGTCAAATGATGCCTATCCAGAATGGAGCAAGCACATACTTTTATTTTTAAAGAGATATTAATAAAGATTAAAACAAGGCCCAGGCGATCAGAGCATGCATGCCCTGTAAAGAAAATTTACTTTCCATTCAACATAGTGCAAGATATATCTACCAAACAAGCAGTATATAAACTGCAGGAGCATGGGTATCAGCACACACTATTGCACAACAATAAGTATATGTGCAGTATATATATAAACACTTCCTATATAATATTAATATGTATAACTGGTTTAATAGTGAGCTCCGTGCAATAGCAACTAGTCAAAAATCTGTGAAGTCACTTCTTCATTGCCCTAAAGTGTAGTTTACATTATTAAACTAAGTAATAAAAATCCCTTTTGAATTCAGTATTCTGTACTTTAGAGATGAATCTTTGCATTGGAAAATGTCAAAATCCTTTACTTTAAAAAAGAAAATTGCAATCCCTGCTGGGAAGTAATAATAATGTTATGTTCATTTTACAGGCAGATAAAAGTTAAATGACTTAATGTTTGGGTCTTAAATGAGATTGTAAGTATTCAAGATCCCACTATACTTTTCAGCATCCTTTTGCCAGTCGTAATCACACAATCTTTTCTTCCCTTCATGCGCATATGAAAATCACTGTTCTCAGAATAACAATATCATAAATACAAGTCCATCCTTGGAAACAGCTCAGGAATGAGATATGATTTACAGTGCTGCTGCTCTGCCGTAAATGAAAGCAAAGTTTGATTTGTCTGCTTATAGCTGCTAAGAAATGAGTAAGACTCCCAGATTCCTAAAGCTACATGATGTTCGAATGCAGCCTTTAAAGTTGTGGCCAATCACACCTACATTTCTATCTTCTTTCTCTTCCTTCAAGCTGCAACTGAATTTAGTATTTTCTAATATAAAAGACAGAACATTTTGGACAAAACTGCTTAAGAATTTGGACTAGAAAACACCTCTGCAGTTATCTAAAAGAGAAAAAGATATAGTTTAGTTACATTTTTAGAGGAGGTCACTTTTAAAGTAGCGCACTAAGAAACTTGATTATTCTTTCAAGCACACCCTCTTCTCTGTAACTTTTTATATAATTGGGCTATTTTTATCTTTTTTCTAGATCAGAAAATCTGCACAAGTGTACCCTGAAGAGAAAAAATATTTTTAAAGGAAAAAAAAATGCAGATGATGATGGCATGCAGATGGATGAGGATTATATCCACAGTACTGGGGAAGACTAAAATGGTCACAATAAGCTTCATCACATTTACAGTGTAGTTAGGCTGAATAAAGGATAGATTAGGAAGAGTGGTAACTCTGAAGTTTATCAATGTCCTTGAGACATGTTAAACTTACAGACAGCTATTGGATCTATAATATATGTTAATACACATCGAATACACAGATTTTCTTGTTAAAAATCACTGCAACATCTGTTATGTCAGCCAAAACTGAAAGGTACGAGAGGGATTATATTGAGCTGATTAAGCTGCATCTGGAGTCAACAAAATAAGATCTATTTTCATTCAAAGACTTTTTTTCTGAAATATTCAAAGTTTAACTCAACATTTTGGTTAAAACAGTGCCAGCATAACTGGCACTTTTTAGTACACTAAGAAGTACACTTTGGTAGGGCCAAAGCCCATAGCACACCAGAAAAACCTGTCATGACTTCAGTAGACATACAGGTCTGTACTGTGTGCTTCAATTGCTGCTTGGCTAAAATTTCTATAGAAGCCTATGCCTCGCTAATATGGCAGTAACTGGATCACAAGAAGGATTCAAAGGTTGTAAAGCTAATAAAAAAAAAAAAAAAAGATGTGAGATTTCATAGCGTGAAATCTTTGCACTAAGACTGGTGCCTTTGACTTGAAGGAATCACTTGATGAAAGAGCAGAAGAAAGGAATTGAGGGTGGTACAAAAGAAAGCTACAGAGAAGAGGAAATTATGAACTTTGGATGTTTCATACAAGTTATTTACAACATCCTAGCATCATAACCTCTAGAATATTTCATACTAATTTATCTAGTCACATCCAGGAAAAATAAGCTCAAACCGGAATTATAAGGAAAAACTATAAATAGAATTTTGCAAGGAATTTGGAAGGTTTTACGAGATGGGACTTGGCTTGATTTGGCTTGCAAAAGGCATTTAATGAAGAACAATTATGAAGTGTGGTTCTGAATAAACTTGGGCTAAAATTTCCAAAAAGAGATTAGCTTTGAGGATACCTACAGGTTCCAAAAAATGAGTTGCTGGAGGCAAACAAACCTTGAAAACAGTTTCAAGGTACAATATAGTAAATTGGAGGGGTTTTGAAGGGTTTATCTGAGACTCTTCCCTGAATAGAACATGTTCTCATCATGTAGAAGGTTCTTCCTTCCTTTCCTACCATTCTCTCATGAAGCAGCTATATTTAATTATCTAAACATCTGTCATGTAAGACATGCACTCTCCCCTACAAGGGTAGCAACAATTAGTTACTTGAAATAAGTAATAAACTTCTCAGAAGTCTTTAATAATTCATCTTCAGCATTTCTAACATCACCTTAGACAGCACATGGGAGGAGTTATGAGTCCCAGTACATTTCAACAGACCTGGGGCTTCTGTCTTCAAATAAATGACTTTAAAATCAAACTCTATAAGAAATCTCACCCTGAAATCATGGTGTATTGCATAAGTTGTGCATGTACAACAAAACAACTTTAATTTTGCCTCTTTAGTGACACAACAGAATAATTTGATTTGATATCAGATAATTAATTTGGTTGATCCCAGGGCTGAACAGGCTCACTTTTATAGAAATATCAATCCTCTGTTTAACCAGTTCTTTTAACTTTCTGTAACAGGATAGGTTTTTTAGTTGTCTTTTTTTTTTTTCATTCATTGCTTGGTTGGTTTTGTTAGTTTGCTTTTGTTGCTGTTGGTTTTTTCTTGTGAAACTAAGCAAGAGAGTAGCATGGCAGAACTTTCCCTTCTCACAGTACTATTGGGAGACAAATCTATAACCAGCCCAGTACTTCACACTGGAGAGACTTCTCATTGGAAATGTAAAACTCTTGGAGCTATGTTGAATTATAGAAAATGGTTAGAGCCGTAATAAAAGCTATTTCTTACCTTCTTGATGATATTCTGCACAGCTAAGCACTGAAATTCTGACCTATGTTAATAGTCTCTCATTTTCTGGAAGATAACATACAATCAATGTCTAACAGCAAACTACTGTTACAGAGGCTGAGTATCTTCTGAGATGTTTGCACTCACTTTTTTTTTTTTTTTTTCAAATGTGTAAGTAAATCTCCCTCCACTTTTTGTGTTTAATTTTCAAACTCACATTTCAGCCTGTTTTCTCAATATATTTTGCTGAATCATAATTGTTTACAAAGACAGAAAACCATGCATCCAGCAGCAGGTGCAAACTACATCTAAAGACTTATGTTTGTTTCTTAGAAGCTATAATTCCATGGTAGCATTTCCAATCACATACCCAAAGAGTATCAGCAGGAGAACAGTGGCTGCCAAGTTCTTTCGGAAAGTGAAGGCTGATAGCTGGAAGGCACTAATAACACCAACACACAGGGTGACTGGAACCATGTAAAACAGCTAGAAACAGAAGGAAAAAAA
>VWYO01017012.1:23176-40118 GCA_013400275.1 Rhadina sibilatrix | reverse complement strand
GCTAGAAACAGAAGGAAAAAAACATTAAGCAGGTGAGCATCTTTTACTGGTCTTACCTAATTTGCAGAGAAGGGTTTTACGAATTAACATTTCCATACTTGCAATACTATAAGTTAGGAAGAAATAGGAGGAAGGGCTGGGAGATTTGATATTGCACTTGCTGTGAAACTGCCCCCTACACATGAAACAACACGACAAGATAAAATCTGACTACAGAATATCCCCCTTAATCCTATTTCTATTGACCTTTCCAATACATCTATTTAACAAGCTAACTCTTCCAGATAATGAGTCCTTGTGGGGCTATTGCTCCAAAATATCAAATTACACTGTGAATACAGAGGCTTGGTTTCAGAAACAGCAGTTTCACTGATCAGTGCTGGATTCATAAGGGAGAATAATAATGATGCAATTTTAAAAGAGATTTTAATGAAGGACCATGTGTGCTGATGAAGCAAATTACATCTTTTATTGGGAATGGACACAATATGTAAAAGCATTACAGCCATTAGACAACAGGCAAAGCAGTTTCTCTGTTAAGTCTCTTGACATAACAGCAACCAAATTAAACCATACTTAAGGGTGGCAGAGTGGGATTGGTACAGGAGATTCATATTCAAGTATTCAAGAGAGGGGTTCTGCTTGCAAAGTGCAACGTCAGAATGTGAAAACCTGTGCTCAGCTCCATTTTCAGTGTCTGCCCGCTCTGTGCACTGAACCTGAGCTCAGTAGGGCATTTACTGCCTCCATTTCTGCTTATGCAATATTCAGCTTTATAGCTTTAACCTAATAGAACTGAGATTCTGAGATACAACTGCAATAGAGGCAAACAAATCAAGGTCTAGTTAAATATTCAGCGTAGAACAACAACATACTGTTAAAATTAGACTTTCATACAATGAAAACCTGCTCCAAATTAAAGCAGAGGCTATCACGTCTTCTTTACTGGGAAAACGTTGGGTGTTTTTTTTAAGAGAAGGGCAATGGAGTAAAATGCAGATGGATGCAACATTCTCATCTTATTCACAGTGTACCTTTTCTTTGCCATATATAACTATCATAACATTCAACCCACAGAGATATGTTTCAATTTTCCTGAAGCTGCTTAAAAATATTGTAGAGAAGTCACAAAGCACTTGAGTACCACTATTTTTCAATAGAACTGGGGCTTCTGTCTAGAAATAAATAAATAACTTTAAAATCAAATTCTATTGGAAATCTTATCCTGAAACCATGGTATAATACAGAAGTTGTGCATGTACAACAAAACAACTTTAATTTTGCCCCTCTAGTGACACAAGCTTAATATAAACAAAATCTCTCTATTTCTCTTTAAATTTTCTTAGCACTTACACTTTTTCCATTTGTTGAACATAGTAATGAATATCATTCATGCCTATAAATACAGTAGGAACAGCCTGATTCTCATGAGAGCAATTTCATAAATCAAACAATTCTGCAGGCCTAGTAAAGATTCTGCTGCAAGTAATGCAGGACACAGCCTGTAATACTTAAAATACATAGAGGGATTTAAAATTTGACAGTTCATATATTCATGTGTTCAGTGTCTCTAAATGATCTGTAGCACAATTAGCATTTAAAGCAGTGTCTGTTCTTTCCCACATCATGATTGATCATGCAGTACTGTGTTGAATTTGTGAGAACATTTTGAGAGATTGGCAGAAAATAATGAGGAGTTGACTTTGCTCACAAGGAGAAACTGAATGATGAAGGACTGTTTTTAACCAAGCCTTCTTATCTGAAGCAGTAGCAAAAAGAAATACCAAGATTGACTGGCCAAGTAAATAATATGTGGAAAAATGTGTTCTTACCTCAAGATTGCTCAAGTGTGAAAATTCTGATTTCAAGCATGGGTGAGTGAAGATCTAATATTTCAGAATTAGAATGGTCTAAATGAAAACAGAGTGTTCCAAGAATTTCTGTTCCTGACCAGAGTATCATAATATCCAACCTAAAGTTTGGAAAGGACCTTAAGAACATCAGGTCCAACCATTAATCCAGCATTGCCAAGTCCACCACTAAACCATGTCCCTCAGTGCCATATCTATATTGCTTTTAAATACCTCCAGGGATGGTGACTCCACCACTTCCTTGTGCTGCCTCTTCCAGTGCTTGACATAAATAAAAGGTACCCATCATAAGTATCTCTCATATTATCCACAACAACACATAACATAATTATCCTTTAAAACAGCTGACTAGCATTTTCAGTTTTCTCCACTAATTTGTAAGGTTTTGTGCGTGGAAGGTTCTTTCTGTCTAGGCTGATTGGCCAACTTCCTTTTATTTGTTAAATAGTGTACATAGCTAAAGCTAGAAAACCATTTACAATTCAACTTTGGGAAGCAAGGAACACAATCCTCACCCTACCTTAAAGCAGGAATGCTGACTTAATGTTTGTTAGCATGTCAGGCAAGAAGAGCTGCCACTCTGCACAATTCAAATCTTATTCATGTATCTTGTGACCACATCTCCTTTTGCTCATTTTCATGAAACTAACCTGAAAATTTACACCTGAGCACAGGCTGCCCCACACAATACATACCATATCACAGCAGAAGTTAGCAAGCCAGTAAGTTTTGTAACCCAGGCCTGTGATGTGTTGCAAGCGTTTCGTCCCAGACACTCTGTCCTTCACTATGGCAGTTCCAATGGATGCAGTAAGGATGGAGAAGCCCAGCATGATACACAGCGCTACCCCACACTGACGAACATTCTCCATTCTAGGGTAAAAAAAGCAAAACTGTGCCAGGAAAACATGATGGGGAAAAACCCCTCAAATGCTAGCATTTTTCAGGCCAACTTCTCACCAAAACACTAGACTTAATCTTGATTGCAAACACCATAGAATCACAGAATGATTTGGGTTGGAAGGGATCCTAAAAATTGCCTAGTTGGAACACCCTGCAATGAGCAGTGACGCAATGTCTCTACACTGTCAACATCTAATTAAAGAACAGGAACAAGATGTGTTAAGTTACAGAACTACAGGGGAGTTACAGAGCACAGCACGTGTCTGAGTTGTAAAGCGAAGCTTATGCAAATATTTCCCCTTTACAAAAAAACTAAAATGTAAACTCTCAAAAATTACTTGAAAGAGTTACTCTGTTTAAAACTGTTAAGACACAATCAGCATAAATTCAGTATCTTTCTTTACAAAATAGTGCAACCATTTTTGGTATAAACAGTGGACTTGACAGACAGACTACACAAAAAACATGCTTCACTAAGTAGAACTGAATTGTGTCTATCAATTCACAGCATCTAGTCCAGTAAACATATATTCTTATTTAATTTATAGTTTCAATTGTCTGCTGAATGCTGCTGTGAAACGTTTTAAAAGTTTGCTCACATTTTGTCCTCATCCAACAGGGCTCCTCCATATGGTTGGCTGTAGAGTGTTATCCCTGTGAAAAGAAAAATAAATCATGAAATATTAAATCACATTAAGGACTTCAAGTTTCGGAGTACACTGTTAACACGTGTTACACATATGAATAAAAAGGCTAAATACTTAGTAATCAACAGAAAGACGCCAAACACCCATCTGCAAAACCAAACACTGTCTCCCATTGAGTGATTTCCGGAGTTTGGAACCATTAAAAACTAATGAATAAACATAAGTCGTACTTGCTTTTGTGCATTCTGAAGTTCAGAAATTGGTCCAATAATGCTATATATTGCTACAGCACCTACATCACAGAAGAGACCAAATACAAAACCTAAAGTAGAATTTGTTCATATACCTAATCTTCTCGGATAAAGTAGATTGTTACTGCAATTTATACACCTGGTTTAGATTTTAGATTGGATCTTCCAGTAATTTTTAGATTACTGATGTTTTGCTGAGAAAAACTGTTTAGCTAAACTCAGAAAAGAAAAAAGAAAAGTCACAACTTTGATTGTAGATCTATAAATTAAAAACATGCCTAGTTTGCAAGACCAAGAAAAATCCTGACCTGGCAATTAATTCTTAGGCTAATTTTGGTTCTTGGCACAGCCAGCAATCTAAGTTAATTCCAAGATTAACTGTGGAATTGAAAGGTAGTTTATGAACAAAAACTTGTCCTTTTGTTTTTTTTTCTTTTTAAGCAAAAGAAGAAAAATTGCAGGGGTGTGAAGGTGCACAATATTGTAGCTGCAGAAGTTGCTGTTCCACTGGACTTGATGCTGTTTGCAACTTATCTCTGCAGGCATGCCTGACAGATGTGCCAGCTGTGCTGGTTTTGGGCTGGATGGAATTAATTTTCTTCACAGTAGCTGGTATGGGGGTCTGTTTTGGATTTGTGCTGGAAACATTCTTGATAACACAGGGATGTTTTAGCTTTGCCTGAGCAGCGCTTGGAGCCAAGATGTTTTCTACTCCTCCCCTACTCCACCAGTGAGGAGAAGGGGGGAGTGCACAAGGAGTTGAGAGGGGTCACAATGGGACAGCTGACCCTGACTGACCAAAGGGACATTCCATACTACATGGCATCGTGCTCAGCATGTAACATGGGGGGGGAAATGAGGAATGGGAGGGATGTTTGGCATGAAGATGTTTGCCTTCCTAAGTCGGTGTTAGGTGTGATGGGGCCCTGCTCTCCTGGGGATGGCTGAACTCCCTCCTGCTCACATAAAAGGGTGAATTAATTCCTTGTTTTGCATTGCTCGTGTCTGTGGCTTTTTATTTATGTATCAAACTGCCTTTATCTCAACCCATGAGTTTTATCACTTCTAATATTCTCCCTTACATGCCACTGGGAGAGAGTGAACAAGTGGCTGTGTGAGTGGGCCTTAAATTTAACCATGACATCAGCATTATTTCATTAGTGTCTAAATAAATCTATGCTGTTCCAAATCAAAACAAACAAAGAAACAAATTTAATCCTAACAGCAATTATAATTTTTCCAGTATCTTTGATAAAGATATAAATTGTTGGTAGCCTTAGATTGGCTCTGTGGGGCACCACTTAATTGAATTTGTTAAAGTCCAGCTGTATAAAGACAAAAATATCTTCATTCTAGTAATAGGTACAATTTGACTAAGCACACATTTACTTTTCTCCTTTAATTTTTCATTCCTCATCTTCAAGCCAAAGTAATCTAAACTTCATTAAGTCACTGCATGTAAAATGCTGAAAAACAGGATGATTATTAACTCACATACAAAACTTGTACAAGATAAAGATTTTTCAAATAACAGCTAAACACAGTTCACTGTAAAGCCCAATGGTAGTTAGAAAAACAAAAGAAGATTCAAGCTGATAATATTTTGATGTACCACTAGTAGATACCTTGCTATTTGTAGAAGTCTTTCATGTCATGTGCCTTCAGGGACTGTTTAAAATTTTCCTTTGTTTTTCTTTTAAAGCATTAATTTTTTAAACAATTGCTGCTATTTGTTCTGAAGCAAAACTGGCATATCAAAGAAAATTATTTTTTTCCCACTGGAACCACTGAATTTCCATTTATGTAAAGGAGAAGTAGCATGACAGAAAAAAGTTTAGTTTAGTTCCCAGAAAGTTTTTCTAGGCTTTTCTAATGCTTGAATAAAAAAGGGGAAAATTAGAAGAAATAATCATAGAATATGCAGAATTGGAAGGGACCCACAGAATTGGAAGGGATCATCAGATCCAACTCCTGACCCTACACAGGACACCCTAAGAGTACACACCATTTTCCTGAGAACACTGTCAGGCTGGTGCTGTCACCACTTCACTGGGGAGCCTGTTCACTGCCCACCCACCCTCTGGATGAAAAACCTTTGCTTTTAGGATATCCAACCTAAACCTCTCCTGGGTCAACTTTGGGCAATTCCCTCAAGTCCTGTCACTGGTCACAAGAGTGAAGGGATCATTACCCACCTCTCCACTTCCCCTCATGAGGATGCTGAAGACTGCAATGAGGTCTCCCTTCAATTTCCTCTTCTCCAGGCTGAGCAAACCAAGTGACTTCATCTGGTTCTCATAAGGCCTCCTCTCCAAGCCCTTTGCTATCCTTGTGGCCCTCTTTCGGGTGCTCCCTAATAGCTTCATGTCTTTTTTATATTTTGGCACCCAAAACTGCATAAAATGTTTAGGGTGAGGCCACGCCAGTGCAGAGCAGAGCAGGACAATTCCCTTCCTTGCCCAGCAGCAACATCTCGGGGGGAACTAACAAAATTTTCAGATTACTGCATTGGTATTAAACAAAAGTCTACAGCAGTTGACACAGAAGTGCACTGTAGAAGTGCACTGCTTTAATTTTCTAGTACAGAATAAAGGGAAACTATGAAAAAGAGATAATTGCAGGGGAAAATAAAACCCCATGACATTAAATAGCATAATTTAATGATACAATGCTTCTTGCAGCATTGTATCATACAATACCAATCAAAATTTTATGATATAATGCTCCTTGTAGCATTGTATCACACAATACCAATCAAAAGGCAAATTACACTGAATTAATTTCCTTCTATGGAAGAATCATAAAAACTAATCACACTTCTTAAAAGTAGCAAATATTTTTGACAGTCAACTTCAATTTAAACCATGTAGATGAAACAAAAGATTACGTTTTCTTTTAATTTACACTCACAACTGAAATTAAATTTCACAAGGTTGTGGATTAAAAGTAAGAAAAGTATGACTGTGCGAAACTAAATTCAGTTGTGTTTAGAATTCAAAATTCTATTACTGCATTAAATGTAATACCTTTCATTCAGTATTTTAAGTTTCTTCAATTAGTCTAAGGCATGACAATCTCTGAATTTCCTACTTTTTAGTATAAAAAATAGGGTGATTTCTTCACCCCATTGTCAAAAAATAAATGAATTATTTATATAAAGCCAACAAACTGGCCTATAATTCACAGAGGAAATAAGTCCCCTTGAATTCAAGAAATAAGTTTTAAATTATCTTCAAATACCATAACAAACCCACAGAATTAATATATGGTATTTGCTATTATATATATTTTTTTATTTAAAAAACCCTTCCATGTACTTCTATAACCTATCCCTTCCCACATTTCTCTAACCACCTAGACCATCTTTTTTTACACGTATCTCTGTCCCAATATGGCTGTTAACATGATGTAAAATCTACTTATTGATACTTTTTTGCCTTTATATGCCTTTTTACTGTGCAAAGCTGCTATAATGAGGCTCATTAAGTTGAAAACTATCTGCCATCTTTGAGGACTTAAAAACTATAAATGACAGATAAACTAAGAAGTTCTAAATTATAAAGCTCCTATTAAACAGATGCTTCTGGTGTTTATGCAAGGATTTTTTAAAGGACTGTACTTGCAAGCCTTGTGTGAATAGCTCTCAGGGCAAATTTTACCATTTGAGTATTCACAAGGGAAAAGCAAGCCAGGCAATAACACAAAATATGATATGATTCAGCACTAACTCTGTCTGCTCCTTTTCACAGATTTCTCAGTATAGAAATTATTTCTTCCACATCTACAGATTGCCATTATATTCTCCTGACTTAATTACAACAAAATTTTTCTTATCATCCTAAAACATCCTTTGTCTATGTCCTCAGCATGCAGTTGGTCACATCAGTGATGTGATGACAGTGATTACTTAGGCTTTCTTATGGGCAGAGGGAAAAAATTGTAACAGACATCCATTCCAACCTTTCCAAAACCATGCAAAAGCAATTCAGGAATGGGAAAAACTGTGACCATGGAGAATCTTACACTTTAATGATCTATCCAGAGAGAACAAGAACACCATGATGGAAGACTCTCTTAGACGTTTTTAACCTTCTTTAATATAAAAATGAAGAGTTTCCAAAAGGAGAAATATGATTTCTCCTGTTTGAGCAGAGTGAAAAGGAGGGCATCACAAAGAAAGGAACACCTCTGTATGCATGCTAGTTGATATATTTATGTGTGTATGGTTCTGAAAAGAAATTAACTCAGATGTCAATTGCAGCAGAGAGCACAAGCAGTCAGTTACTTTGGTAATACATTTTCTTAGTTTTTTATTTAGCTATGAAGCTTCTCTTTCTTTCTTTTCTCACTTGTTTTGCCTGAAGTTAACTATGTTTTTGGCGTGTCTTTTTCCCTCATTTTTTGTCTTTTATTAATTTAAAAGCTCAGTTGTCATCTCTTGTATTGCTCAATGAAAGACTTTGCTTTATACAACTGAGAACAAGAGCATTTCTTCCAGCCCTGCAAGCCACATTGCTATGGAAAAAAGAGGTGGGAAGTAGTCAGAGCTTTACAGTTTATATATAAATTTCAGGAGTAGCACATCTGGGGCCCAGGCAGGAGAGTGTATTTACTTTAAAAATGACACTAGAAGACACATGCTGCATGCTTAGTAGTAGAAGAGGCAGTAAATTATTCATTGTACCCTCTTCAGCTTCTCTATAATTTTCCTTTTGTGTTTTAGATTCTAATTTGTTAATAAGATATTCCTAACCTAGTGAAACTAATTGTTCATAAAATATTAGAAGGATTGTAACTTTTCCTACAATAAAATACTATACCTTTCCATTCTGGATAGGAAAGCTCACAGGAAAAAGAAAAATGCATCCACATTAGACAAGTTTGCTGTGAACATTCTGCATCCTGCCCTGTTGCCTTCCAGGAGCTGCACAACTCAGGACACCTTTCCCTATACCAACATCTTATTAACAGTCTGTAATCTGTGCCTTCAGGAGAAAGTGCTCTAGGTCTTTTATCTCACATCTAAACCAGCTGACCCTCTGTCAGAAAACAAAGGCATACACAATTTGGTGAGTGAGATGAGAGCGTTGGATGTTTCCATCCTGTACTCCTTTAGAGAACTGGATGTTTCCATCCATGATTAAGAACAGAAGACACTGGTAGTGCAGTCCATCCCACCTGGGTGCAACTTTTTACATAAACACACTTCAAAATCTGTGGTTTTTCAGTAAAAATGAGGAAAGTGATAGGAACCCAGCAATACTTTTTTCAGTATCAGTTGGAGAAATCTGGATGAAAAAATCTTAAAGGTCTTCAAGCTTGAGTGCCATCACTGTAGATTAGTCAGAGCTGTCCTCAGGTATATTTTGTGGTTTTGCACTGTATTTAGGGTGTGTCTGGATCTGTCTCTTGACATTTCTTTGTAAACTGTCTCTTATGTCAAGCTGAGTCTTGCATACCTGGGCCACTTTAGCTATGTGCTACTGATTATGAATACCACGATTGTCACAGACTTGAATAGAAGATTTATCTAGCTTTCTTTATTCCAGGCATTTTATTTCAGATTAAATAAAATATTATGTATAAGAAAAATAGAGGTAGTATTTGGAGTAGCACATACACACACACACACATACACACACACATATACACATATCCTCACACATACACATGTATATATATGTGTGTGTGTGACAATATTTCTACTTATATAAAATTAAACATTACTATTAAGTGAAAATTACAATTTATATTTTATGGAGAATTTCACAGGCAGCACCATAAATGGTTTCTATTTTAGTTTCCCCCACTAACTAGACATGGTTAAGAAGATTCCACCCAAAGGCTACTTTGCAGTTTCCTTTGTAATATGGTTTAAAGTTATAATTTGCAAAGCAGTCAGGAAACTATACAGCCACTTTCCACCAAAATTCAGCTGAAAATGACTCCCTTGATCTCTTCTGCTCTTTTGAAGAATTGAATTTGAAATAAATGAGGATGCTACATGAAAGCTTACAATGAATCCTAGTATGAATTTTTTTTAAAAAAAATCAATGACTTCAATAGGAATCCTAAGATGGGAAAGCTGCATCGGAAAAGGCCCTTCTATATTGAGATATTTTTGTTCTTTGAACAATGATGTAAGAACTTTTTTGACCGCTCTACTTTACAGACATCATTATAGATGACTACCACTCCTTTCTTTATACAGCCTTACCCTAAGAGGTAGATGTTAGTCCTTCTTCTATACTCCAGCATGATTAACACATTCTGACTCAATGTTATACAATTAGGTGTGAAAAATAACATTTTTACTTGATCAAAATTTCAATATTAAGCTTAAGCAAAAAAATACTGCTTTTTAATTTTTTATTCCTCTTACTTGATTGTTGCATTTTTATTTCCTCACAATTACATTACTTAGTTGTAAGAATGCAGCATTTCAGAAAGAGATTAGAAAACATTGTTCATGTAAGCCTGAATACCAGTCAGAGGTGAAGGGTTTTGACCAAATCCCTGCACATCCTACTTTCTTTGTTGAAGTGTCTAATTTTTTTAAATTCATTTATTAACATGTTCATCATCTGCCACTAATTTTATAACCCACTAGAAAACAGAATACATTTGATTTCTTCCACAGTTGAGACAGATGACTTTTTCCCACAGTGGGATCACAGACTTACATGATGATGAAGGTAGGGGAGGATATCCACATGATAGAGAAAATGACATATTTTTATACAGTAAGTATTACTGAACTTTTGCTGCAAAAGAGACATCTGATCCATTAATTACAACTAACTGACATAAACTGACTGGGCCAATTTCTGTTGCTCCATGCATCTCCAGCTGGGCATATACATTTTCTTCAACAGACACACCACTCTCTATATGAAAATTACAAGAAACAGACATAACTTTCCAAGCATCCTCACAGAGAAATTTACCAATAATCCCAAATTGTTAAGAGGCAGGGGTTAGGAGAAATCTCTCTACTTGTAGAGAAAGTATTGCAAGATCAGATTACACAATAGCAAAAAAGAACAGATTTTTAATCACTAAATAAATATAATTTCCTGCTGCTGCATGATGTAGAGTCAGTAATTTGGACTGGTACAACAGAAAGCAATAATCAATTTTTTTCAAAGGTTTTTGAACAAATCCCTAGGGATATAAACCAGTGCAAGGCAGCATATGTCCTCTATATGCTTGGGTAAAATTGTTTCCTTCAAACTTCAGTACCAAATCATAAGTTTGTATTCCCTGTATCCTCATGACTGCAGAAGAGACTTTAGACAAAAGTAATTAGCCTCCTGCTCAGCTCCTTATTATCAAAACCTCTCAAACTTGGACCAGTGCTGCTGATCTCCACTGAAAGTTACTGCACCTGTCCTTATGGGTGAAGCAGGTAGAACTCAGCACCTGCTGTGTAATGACTCTTCCCACCTCCAAAGATCTTGAGAGAACTCCAACTGGGTTCATGTTCAAGAAATAACACCTAGGATGCAACTGCAAAGTGAAAGGGTTTCTTAGCTTTTATATGAGCACTTAAATAAGTTGTTGATCCTCTTGACCTCACTCAAGGTTGTTTCAATATCATAGCTGATGCTATATTGTTTACATCCACAGAAATGCTCTACTCTATTGTAGTAAGCTTCTTGCTGTAAAGCAATTTCTTTTTNTTTTTTTGGTTGGTTTGTTGGTTTTTTTTTTTGTTTTTTTTTTTTTTTTTTTTTTTTTTTTTTTTTTTTTGTGAAGGAAGAAAAGATTTCGTCCTTACAGTCCCTTTTAAAGGGCTGAAATATTTAAATATTTTTATGTCACTTAAAATACAGAAGTACTGGTTCTGTTGATAGGAAAAAAGTTGTTCTGTGAAAAAACATGTTGTCAGTATGAGGCAGAACTACAAAGCCATGTTTCTGCAACATCTTAACAAGCTTCCTCACAGCAATTTCCAACAATATTCGAGAACTGACCTTGCCTATAAACAGAGTTTGGAAGAAGAAAAAAAAAAAAAAAACAAAAATAACAGATTTCAGTGTTGGAACACAGTATGCGTTCTTCTGACTGCTGACTTACAGGACTGCATATAACAATTTGAGTAACAAAAGCATATGACTCGTTCTTCCCTGTTAGAACAGTATCCTTAAATAAGAGAATGTTAAAGTGAAATGAGTTCAGGTGGCCCATATAGCACTGGAAAACAGTTGAGATTTTTAGAAATAAAATATACATATGTAGTGGTATCCACAAAAAATACACTCATATACATATACAAATGTACATAAACAAATACATACACACAGACACCTAGGTAATTTGACCTCTCTTCCCAAGATTTCTGTGACAGTTCCCTCTGTGTTATGGCTCAAGAACATGATCAGTCCATCTTTATTGCACTTCTCCAATAGATGAAGGCATAAATTAATTGCTTTCTAGTTCTTAAGCTCCACTTCTGCAGGCGGCTAATATATTCTGCCACAAGATTATACTATGAGCCCATACTTGTACAAATTTCAGTAGAAGACTTGAACCTTTTCTTAAGCACTGTTGTGCTTGCTGTGTTTCTGTGTCATGCAATATCAAAAATTACATCATTCCCACAATCTTTGGGATAGCTATCATTTTCTCTGAGTGTAAGCAGGACAGCAAGCCCTGATTCTCCATGATAGATATAAAAGTAAGGGTGTACAAACATTTAAGTTCCAGAATGGGATATCCCATGGCACAAAAAAAAGCTAGCATCAGTACAACTCATGAAGTGCAGAAAATGTTGATTAAAAATTCTCATTAAAATATCTGATTTCATTTTGTTCAGTTTCTGTGTAAACACAGAATTAATGAATTTCAATTTTTAGATTCTTAAGATTCCTTCCTCATTTTCACTGATTTAGTCTTCCTTCTTCATTATAAAAACACTTGAAATCATTTTACCATTACAGACAACCATCCTAACTTTACAAGAACTCTTAAAAATTGGTCATAAAGTCTTTTTAAATTCCTCTAAATCAAATTCCTTTTAACAGAATCTTAAGAATGAAGGGAACTGGAATGAATAGAGGTTAACTAGAACTTCTGGTGTTAATCAAGCCCAGATTTCATACTAGATTTTCACATCCTAGAAGTTCATCTGTGTTAACAGCTGTCTTTGGCCGCAGTCATTTTTTAGATGTCAGTTCATAAAATTTTTACTTTAACAGATTTTTATGAAGTTCAGGGCTATCTGAATCACAGAATTCACATTTCTCTTTTGCTTTGCACAATAATAGGATATAGTAGCCTTTTCTGTTCCTTGAATGACAGGATGCTATGAAACATCACATTGCTGTGTAAATTTACAGGTTAATCTGGATTTGCCCTGGATATTTATATAAGAAGATATAGTAAAATGCCAAAGAATTTACAAATCCATGGTCTGTTGTTCCTTAGTCATCATCCCTTTTAAGTAAGCCCTAGTAGTACTTTCAGAGGGACTAACATGCCAAACCAATTTACACTTACTTAATCCACAGGAATGTCTTTGTAAGGAATTCATATGGCATGCTGAGATTTAAATTCAAATTTTACTATGTACTACATCCTCCACACAAACTTTCTGTGTAATTAAAAGTTTCACTTTTCAATCCTCCAGAGAAATGAGACTCTGAAATCCTACTGTAAACTGAAAAGAAATCATAATTATTATAATTTATTTTAAAACTGCTTTCCAAAATATATGAATAAATACAAAGAATTAAGTATTACCATACTGTCTCCAATCCACATTAGAAGGTAAATTGAGCCACAGAATTAAGTTATTGAGTTCATTTAAGTAGGATGGCAGCGAATGGAAACCTTTTTGGTTATACCACACCTGGAAGAAAGAATGGAAATTGTCAATCAAAACTTTGTTCAATCTGGATGCTCTTCTGAAAGGTCACATACCTTTAAGAATTTTATGAAGGATATCTAATTCTTCTGTTATGTCATTTATTTGTAGAAGAAAGTCAACTAGGCAGAACAGAACCAGTTGATTTGCATAGCTCTTTCAACAGCATGCAGCAGTTTTCTGTTGTCGGAGCTGTACACATATGTTTATCACTAAATTGAGATTCTCTGATTTAATGAAACACTGTGTCCCCCTTCCCTTACACACATGTGATTCAACAAAATAGAGGGAGAACAATGTGAAAATAACACCTTCCAGTTTGATCAAAAATACAAAAAGATGAGTAAAACTAATGCTAGTTGGAGGAATCATTGAAATTTCAAAGAGACTGGTCTAAATAATACCTGCATATGACACACAGCACAAAATATCTAGGAGCAGAATATTCTAAAAGAGGGGAAAAGAAAGAATCAAGGAGACACAGTTTACAACGTATGAAGCTGTTCCATAGACGAAGCTGTCTCCACCTTCAACAAGCATTAGTGGCTTGTTGAACATGGAAATTGATGCAGACAAACTTAAATGCAGGCAAGGCAAGCCAGTCTGTCTGAGGAATACTGGGAAACAATTCTGTTGCAACATATACTTTATCTTCAGATCATGCAGATTCACCCTGACTTGATAAAATACTCTTAATTCACACTTCCACTTGCTAGAGCCCTCGCTGAGAGCTTGATATGTCCCAAAATCAAATATACTGAGATTTGAGTTTCCTCTGCAGTTAGAGATTGAGTCTTATCACCCATTACTGTTAATCACAGTGCCTTTGAATCTATACTATCCATACTGAAAACTGGGTCAAATTATTATGTGTATTTATTTTCAGTTTCAGTGACATTTAAAACCATCTGATTACTATCAATTTCTCACATCACAGCACACTTTCTTCTCTCCTTTCTTTTAAAACAGTTGAAAAACTCCTAGCCTTTCCCTCTTTGATATCAGCTGTTCATACTCTGCATTTTGTACATCTTAGGTAGGGCAATTCTCACTGTCTCTCTGGATTCTGAATCATAATACAAAGTGAACAGGATTTAATATTTATCTTTATTGCCTTAACACTCCTCTTCTAAGATTTTAGTTTTCTTAGATTATTTCTAGAATTACCATCTATACAGTTATATCTTAGAAACTTCCCTAAAGATTCTCTTATCATTCCTTTGATGCTGTTCTCATATATTTGTTGATTATTGTGCCTTTTTTTTTTTTCCTTTTTTCTTATACTATCCAACTACAAACCTTACTTGGACCCTAGTTACAGACTTTCGACAGTTTTGCTGACACATTCTCCTCTATATTTCCCTGTGCAGGCCGCCTAACCTTCAGTTCTGTTTCCCTTTCTTAATAATTATTTTCTTCTGATTAATTCTCCTGACTACCTCCTTGTTTGAATCTCCAATTTTTTTTTGAGGTGAGGTTTACAATACTCTGACTTATTTCCCCCCATCAATCCTAGATCATGATTCCTAAGGTCCACTGTCATTTTTTTCTCTGCCTCTGACCCCTTGCATCTTCTTTGCCACAAGCTCTGTTAGTAATCTTTCAAAAAATTAGCATCTTTGATCTGCCATTATTCTTGTCTGCAATGCCTTTCATATTTTCTACTCTTCTTAATGAGGTATTCACAACTGCTTGAAATCTGAACAGCATCATTGAATCATCAGGGTTGGAAGAGACCTTTAACATCATCAACTCCAACCACTATCCAGCACTAGCACTGTAACTGCTAGAACACTAAACCACATCACCCAACATCAGATCCGAACACTTCTTAAATATCTCCAGGGATGACTCCACCAACGCTCTGGGAAAACTATTCCAATTCCTGACCCTCCTAACTGATTATTTTTTCTAATATCTAATCTGAATCTCGCCTGTTTCAGCTCAAGACAATTTCCTCTTGTCTTCTGCAGGCAGAACAGAGGAGACCAGCCACCACCTCACTACAGCCTCCTTTCAAGGAGTTGTAGAAAGGAATGAAGTCCCCCTGAGCTTCTTGTTCTTGAGACTAAACAAACCCTCAGCCATTTCTGATGAGGTATACTCTTAGGCCCTTCACAAGCCTTGTTGCCCTTCTCTGGATATGTTTCAGCACCTCAGTATTATTTTCAAGTGAGGTTCCTAGAACTGAACACAGTACTTGAGGTACAGCCTTACCAATGCTGAACACAAGGGGAAAATCATTGCCCTGGTCCTACTGACTACATTATTCTTGATACAGGCCAAGATGTCATTACCTGGGTACACATTGGTTCATATTCAGCTGGTAGTCAATCAGCACCCCCAGGTCCCTTTTCTGCCAAGAAACTCTCAAGACACTTCTCCACCAGTCTGTAGCACTGCATGGGGCTGCTGGGACATAAGTGCTGGACACAGCATTTCACCTTATAGAACCTCATGCAGTTGTCCTCAGCCCAGTGACTCAGTCTGTCCAAGCCTCTCTGAAAAGATTTCCTACCTTCAAGCAGATCAACACCCCCATACAGCTTAGCGTCAATTCCGTATTTACTGAGGGTGCACTCAATCCCCACATCCAGATCATCAACAAGGATGTTAAGTAGGACCAGCCCCAAAACCAAGCCCTGGGGAACACTTAGTCACCAGCCACCAAGTGGATTTAGCACCACAACTCTCTTGCCCAGCCCATTCAATTTTTTACCCACCAAAGAGCCAGCCAGCCAGCCGGAAGAAGCCAGTTTTGCAAGGAGCATGCTGTAGGAGATGGTGTCAAATGCTTTACTGAAGTCTGGGCAGATAACAGGCACAGCCTCATCTGGTAAGCAGGTCACCTTGTCATAGGTCAAGGTTGGTCAAGCAGGACCTTCCTATCAAGCAGGACTTTCCTATCATAAATCCACATTGGCTGGGCCTGATCCCCTGGATCTCTTCCATGCACCATGTAATGGTACTCAAATGTCTCAAACTCTTATGCACCCACATTTAAAGAAAAGAAAAAAGAAAAAAACTCTAACATCTTCCCCTCTTTGCAAAGTCATGAAATTCCTTTGTTCTTCTCCTGTTCAGTTTCCACAAATTATTGCACAAACTAGATCTCTCTCATTAATCAACAAGAGAGGTCTTTAACAAAATGTAATAAAAAAAACCCTAAGATTCCTGAGGAAGACTGAAAATCTTTGCATGCAGGGCTTCCTGTGCAAATAACGACCAGGGCAAAAAGACAGAAACAAGTGATCAAGGGCAACCTGTCTTTTTCACAGCCTCATACACACATCTCTAATTCTATCACTTTTAAAAGTTTTTCGCAGAATAGAAAGTTTTGCATGCATACATAATGAAACTCCAGTGCAATTGTGTCTGTTGTATTGGGAAAAAAAAAAAAAA
>VWYO01017012.1:0-23145 GCA_013400275.1 Rhadina sibilatrix | reverse complement strand
AAAAAAAAAAAAAAGGCAATTAAAAATACAACAAAGCAAAATTCTGACAACACATCCTCATTTAATTCAGGCACGGGAAAGGTCGCAAATGTTCAGAGAACACCTTTTAAATATGGTAATGCAACCAGTATTCAAATGAATACCACAATAGAGCATTGTGTTTAACAATATATTTCAATATCCAACATGTTAATTGGAATTATCCTCCAAGCTGCATTATGTAACTTAATCAAACCATGAGGAAATAACCAAATTGAAGATGGATATTTAATTTATTATAAAGTGGGAAAAGAGACATTTAAGGTTGCTCACTTCACCAGAAAGTATATTTAAAGGTCTTTTTTCTAAAGACTTGGTTTTTATTCAAAATTGTTAGCAAAGGTAAAATATAAAAAAATGAAATGTATTAGCTCTAGCTGAAACCTTTCATATTTCTTTTGCTCCACACAGGTAATTATTTACAGAACACAGAAAAGACCTGAGGAACCAAAAACTATATATATATCAATATAATCAATTTTTATTTTTATTTTATATTCTATACATGGTTAGGAAAATTCTTTCCCAATGGAAAACCCAACCCCTCACCACATCAGACTGAAGTTCTGTGAAGACGTTTTACATTATTACATAGTCTTTTATTTGCTGTTATATTCCAGAATAAAGCTAGACTGACATTTCAGCTAACATATGGCCGATCAAGAAAAAAAGATGAGAAGGAGCAGAGAAGTCCCTAAGCATTGCTGGACCAGACTCATGACTGATATTAAACTAGAAAGATGTAATTTTTTTCCTCTGGACACTTACACAATTACTGTACTGTAAAGCCTCAAGTCACAGCCTTTGGGAATGGAAAAAATGTACTCTTCCAAATAACATGTGAACAGTACCATTTGCCTTTCAGCAGTATTTAAAATTACCACATGTTCTTCCTATATTTCATCATGATATAAAAAAACAGCAACTATGAAGCTATTATGGAACAAGTTTTTGGCCATATTACCAAAGGAAGCCCGAGAACATACAGTCATGAAAAATACAAAAAATTTGAGTTGTTGTGCTTTTGCCACATAGCACCGATCTTCAATGAATGCCAATAATCAATGTTTTTAATCAGCCATATTTGTCATGTGGCAGATATATTCTCTCTCTTGGGTACACATATACACATTCTTTAGGTGCTTGCATATACCATTGGTGTAGTATATACGGCGCAGTATGATTAGGTACAGTAAAATAGTTACTAAATAAATATTTTTTAATTTCAACAAGAAAAACTGTCGGCTTTCAAGTGCTGAAGAAAAATGTTTAAAGATGCAGAAATTTTCTGAAATAAAGTGAATCATACAGTAATTCTCTTCAAATGCAAATTTCTCATTTTCTTTCATATCAGGCTATGTAAATGGTACATTCACTGTCTTATGAGCAAACCTGAAAGGTCAAAGCAAAATCTGGTCATTAGTTACTGAAAGGTTAATGCAATAACTTGACATTGCATCACTTGAAAGACATTTCCAAGAGATGCTTTAGATAATACAGTGCCCTTTATAAATTTACTCCACTATTTGCTTTGGGTCTAAAATATGAAGCATACTTACTAAGAGTTTAACTATAATTTATCCCTGTCCTGATGGCAGGTGGAGCTCTATACCAAATACACTGAAAAAAAAAGGACCTGACAAAAACCACAGTGCAAGCATGTCAAAACAAGAGTCTAAAATTATTAAAGATACACAGGAAAAAATGGAAGTCAGGAAAAAGATCTTGCTGAAAACTTTCAGGTTTCTCATGAAAGAATTGAACTGGAGCTCAAAGCTATAAAATTTATGGGACTAGAAGCAAGATTACAAATTATCAAAATGAAAATCTATACATGCTCAGATTTCTATGTCGAATAGGGAGATTTCTACGAAATTATATGAAATTAGAAACAGGAAGATTACATGCAAAACTAAGCATAGCATAAAATGACATTGGACTGGAGAAAATCTCTATTTTTTTCTAACACTTTGTCTCAAAATGGATTTTGGGATGGAGCTTATTTATGTTGCTCCTTGTTTTCTTTTTTTACTAAGAGGAAATAAAATCTACATGTACATAAAGAAATTTAAGGGCAGAAGTATCTTTCTTTTGTATCCTAATCTAGAATCTGGAAAATGCACAGCTTCCTCTCAACAGGTCTTGTTTGGCCCAAATATGAAAACAGAGACATCTCACTGATATGCATTAATACTTCTCCAGGACTGCTGTTCCTCTACTTGTAATGCATCTACATTTGAATGGATCCCACAAATCAAAGAAGAAAGATTATTCTAAGCACAACTGAAATAAAGGGCTTTTCCTTAAGGCCTTTTGGTATACAGTGGAGAGGTACAGTATCTCCATATTGTGAAAACTTGGGATGAGACCTGGAGGCTAACAAACACTTACCAATGCAGGGGATTTTATTTCCCTTGGAATGTTTTAGAAAGGTTCTTTTGAGAAAAGAATAGTATATTTGTTATGCAGGAGAAGCTGCTCCTAGAAGATGTCTTTACTCTTAGGGGGACGGTGGTGAGAGAAATGAAGCAAATAAAGTATCCCTTGTAGGCATGAAAAAGCATCAACAGCAACCCATTACTGAGATGTTCAATACACTTTGGCCAGTTCTGACATCGGCTTTTTGTAGAAAACAAACAAAAAATATTATCTGGCTAACTATCTAAAAAAAAAGTTTTAAACTTAGATTCTAAAATGAGTTCACTGGAAAAATTAAAAAAGAATGGTGTATCATTTGACTCATTTAAAACTTTATCTCAAACACAGGAGAATACTTCAAGGATTATGAACAGAGAGTTAGACTATAAGAGACAGAGGATTCTTTCCCAATTATTCAAGTGCAAGGATTTCATGTAATGATTTATTATTTGCTAAGCACTGTAATGTCTGAAGTCTGAAAAAGTAATCAATACATACATACAGATGTGCACACATACTTGCAACTCTTACCTTAGCCAGAGGCTGAGATTTGGTGTTATTCAATTTTTTATCTTGAAGTTCAAATGCTTTCACCTCTCCAAAAGACCAACCACCATATCTGGTAGTAGAAATTAAAGTAACAAAAAGTTATCTGCCTTAAGCTTTGCAGTTTTCTTGCAAGGATAAAGTTGAGATAGCTACATAAATGCTTTATTTTTCAACTGAAAGTAAAACTTCACCCCTCACAAACTCCTTCCTTTTTAAAAAGGAGGGGGACAATGTAGTTTTTAATCAGGTGAATATTACTGGCTTTTTTCCAGCAAAGGCATTCCCTTAGATAAGAATTTTTGCTTTCTGAAAGCTGAAATCTTTGAGCAACAGGAAGGGTTGTGAGCAAGTGAGGTATTATTGACATCCACAAGCATCATAAACAGCTTTATTTATTCTTAAACCATTTTGATAGCATAGGGTTAAAATATTTCTAAAATCAAGGGAATTGTATACAATAGATTCAGGGGGTAGAAAGAAAGGTTGGGCCTGGGTAGGCCTGGAAAAGGGAACTGGGGCTGGGTAGGCCCTGGGAACGAAGGCTGAGCTTTGTCTTTACTAGATCATATGAAACTGCACCTGCATAATCATCACATAAAAAGTGTTAATCATAAGTGATACAATTGTTAAATGTAATGATTGTTGGTAATTGAATATGATTATTGTTTAATCATAATAAGAATCATGAGAAACGATGTTTGGGGGGGCCTGATGAAAATGACAAGAATTCATGCTTGGATAAGATCAATGTATACAATAGAACAATATGGGTTTAATAATTAATATATAGTTATATAATGAAAAGAGTATAAAAACATGTCCATCTCAAATCCATGTTGGAGTCAGATTTGGGTCTGTACCTTGTACCCCTAATTCCCAGAGCTCTTCAATAAAAGCACCTGCATATAATCATTCTGTGATTATGTGTTTCAACACTAACAATTTGTATACTAGCTCAAATCTTTCATCTGAAGATGCTTACCTCTATTTGTATCAAATCAGATGCACCTTCTTTTAATACATAAGTGGCTAACACTTTCTTCTCCTCGATAAAATCATACATGGTCTAATATTTCCACTTACATTATCAGCAGCAGTTGAGTTGTAAAAGCACATGAGTAAACTTCAAAATACAGCAGATAACCTCTGTTGCTGATATCACAGAATAGAAGTATTGCCAGAGGCATACCAGCCCTTTTTACTTCAAAGAAAATATTAATTGGAGCATATCCACCTCTATTTGATTGAGTCTCTGAGGAATGGAAATTATATTGTTCACTTGGTTTAGATATGCATCTCTGAGATGCTGAAATATAACTCACTACGTGGAAGAAACTCCAGAGTATGCCTAGAGGCAATTATCATGCAGCTGCTGAAGGAAGTTCTGAGATGTGACCATTGAGGGTCTTTCATGTTACCTTGAATAGCAGCCTAACTCTACACCTTGATAACAATCACCAGATAAAGACAACAACCCTTTATAGTCTCAAATGTCTATGCTTTGGATCAGGAAGGACTGTGGGGTTTATAAACAAAGGATAAACAAAGGCTAGACATTTTAAGGTTACCTTGTTTTGTTGGAAGACATCACTAAATACTGTTCCACGGGGAACCCTGAAAGATTATACAAAATATGTCCTTTTCTATTCTTCACATAGGGAGCAGAGGTATTGAAACTTGGGCACATCTGGAAACAAGTATATATAAAATAAGTAAAGCACTTTCTAAAAACAGTGGCCCTACATTTAGCCCTATTTTTGGATTTTTATGTAGATTTCTTTTTACTGGATTGGCCTTTCTCAGCTTTAACAGATTTTCAATAAATTATGAATAGTTTTATGTTTATAAAGCAACTCAAATGATTATGCCATCCACATGTGAGAAATCTCTTTGATTTCTCTTGCAGCCCTGTCAGTCAGTTTGTTTTGAAAACATCAAAACTTGTATATAAGTTTAGGAATGTTTACAGCAATGAAAAAGGCAAGACTCCTTTTTATTTGCTTTTCCTGAGAAGAAACACAAAATAAGCACCAGATAAATATGAGATGAAAGAAAAATTCTAATTAATGTTATAAGCGTTTAAAAATTTCATTGATGAGCTGCAGAGAAGAATAAAGGAAGATGTCTTCTAATGATTCAGAGGGACATTCTCACAACCAATGAAAAGGTGATAGGTATTAGACTCAATTATCTCAGAAGCTTTACAAAGTACTTTTTGCCAATCAACTGAAAATTTTTAATTCTTATTTGACGTCTCAACCCTACAGAAAATAAAAATTCACTCTCAAAGATTGCTCTTACATAGCTCACAGACAGAAGTTCTACTTCCACTTTCAAGTCTCTGTTTGCATGGCTAATAGACCTCTCCCTAGTCTAGGTGAAAGTTCCCATCTGTATTTTATTCAACCTTCTTGTATTTTAAGTATAAATCTCTTTAGTATTAGAGGCAAACTTATTCCTTACCCAGAAAAGCACATAACAAGCTTCCTCCTTCCACTTTCCCAAAACTGTATTGCTATATTTCATATGCAACTCTATAATTATATCTTTATAAACAAAAGAAATTTTTTTGTATCTTTTTCCCTTTTGGGGAAATACATTTGTCACCTCAGACACAGTTTCATATTTTTGTTTATTACTCAACTCAGAGCAAGTCAGCAGGAAAAATCATTAGTTAAGAAGGTCAGAAATTCATTATGCTTTTCAAAATCCTTCATTTCTTGAAGCCTGTTGTGTTTTGAAATCCAAAATACAAACCAAAAGCAAACTCTAACAAGAAATCTCATTCATGTCTAAATTCCCTGGGTTCTACCAGCTAGGTTCACCCACCCTTCCCATTGAAAGCAGGTAGTCTTCCAGATGTTACAGAAGTGTTATATTTCAAACTTGCCTCATATGGCATTTTTTCTTTCAGAGTCCTATAACATATTTAATGTAACTTGCAATTTAATAATTATCTGCTAAAAATAGTTCGCCTGTCTCTGATCCTTTTATTTCAGATCAATCTATAGCCATTCCTACTGTACATATATATTCATATATATAAACAAGAAAATTGTGTACAATTTTGTTAAGTGAAACAGAAGTAAATCTCCAATCACAAAAAAGTCTGACCTGTGAGGATTTATTTCCTCATCACTTTCACCAGCCCTTCAAAAACAGTACCCAAGGATTAAAAGTAATATACACACATATTTTTTACATATATAAGCAAATAGAAATTACATACCTGCTCAGACACGCATCTGCATGAATCCTGAGGTGACATAGATTCCATCTGCCAACATGAATTATTTTTTCTAATGGGAATAAACATAATAAAATTATAACTGGCAAATGAAAGGAATATGTCACTTAACAGAAGAAATCCAGAGGGTAATGAGCAGATCTAGCATGCTGAACACCTTCTGAGCACTGATCACAGCAGCAGCTGTGTTTAGAGTGGTAGAAATTTTACTCATTTTTATCAGTTGATTTATTAGAAATATTTACATAGGCATCAAATGAGCTTCGTGTCTTATATTTGCAGCAATTATTAAAACATGGTCACCACTGTATTCCTGGATTTGGAAATCTAGAATCCTTCTTAACATTTTGGAAATCTATTCATCCTTCATATGGGCACCAGGCTTGATCAAAAATCATCCTGAAATTAATCAGAAAACTGCCACTGACTTTTAAGCTGTATGGATCAGATCTTTAACAGTAAAGCATACTTTGTTCTTCACCTGGATGCCAGCTCCTTTATCAGAACCAATTTTTCACTAACTCCATGCTGTAAAAAAAAAAAAGCTTAAGATAATCCATTACACAGAAAGAAAAAAAAATGTTCAATTTTTAAAGTAAGGAAATAGTTACTTTAGTTACAATTACCCATGTTGTGAATGTGTGCATGTGTGGTCCCAATCAGAGAAATATCCCAGTAGAACCTGAGAAAGTTTTCCTAGGTTATCATCTTCAGTGCTGATCAAAGAGGCCATAAGGGGTATAAGAAAGGAAGAGGAAAAAAAAAAAATAAAAAAAAAAGAAATAAAGGCATGTTAATATGTCTAGCCCTATTAACCTTAAGCCTCAAGGTTCTATGTATTCCCCAAGAAATCAAAGGATTATAAAATCCATGCATAGGAAACATACCAAAATAATCTCATTTCAAAAAACTCTATACGAACATGTAAAATTCATTACAATTATGGCTAAACAAATCTCAACATCTACCCATGGGCATCCTTCTCCTTATAACCATGCATTCCTAGTGGCTGGCATTGCTAAAGTGGTTTTATGTTTAAAAATAAATTTATATTATATTTATAAATTCAAACAGCATCTTGTTATGTTCATCTGTATATTTGCACACCTATATGTGTGTTTAGCAATATATACAGATTAATTCTGTATATAGCATAAACCACATTAAAAATAAACAAACAAATAAATAAATAAATAAATAATCTAGTTGGTTTCAAAGCTGAACATAGAGAAATTAGGTTGAGTAAGAAGAGCAGCAGGCTTTGTAAATACTGTGTGGCATTTTCAAACCCAAGAGTTGTTTTGAGAAAATAACTTCAGACCTAAGCAATTTTTTTTAAAAATGAAGCATGCAAAGGCTTGTTCAAATGCACTTGTTCATTTACATATAAATGGTCATGGCTGGTATTGATTTGAGTTCAATCTTCTCCAACGTCTTTGCCCTTTCCTCCAGAAAACTCTTCACACAAAGTTTTCTAATTTTATCTTTCCCTTAGAATAATCTGTAAAAGTGCACTAAACATCAAAAAAAAACCCCACATAACTATTGTAAAAAGTAGCCTATCATGTCTAGATTACAAATAAGTCCTTAAAATAGGAGAACTAAAGAGTAAAGGTCCCAGAAACCTGGATATTGATGATGATGGATGAGCCCTTTACCTAAAGAAGGATTCTGCATTGTCATAAAGTCTTGGTGTCAGCCTGAGAGAAGGATAATTGATAGCCAGTGGCTTCACACTAAACAAGGCCATTGCCAGTGCAACAAAGAGGACGGGCAGCAGCACATTGGACAGGCTTCCTCTCCAGTCTCTCCTTGTGTGGTGAAACCTCTTCATCAGAAGGGCAACAATCTGTGTGAGAACAAGGTGGGCTCCGCGCACACTCGAGGCTCCCGGAAGTGAAATATCTAAGTGAGACAAAGAAAACAACCTCTTGACAAACAAGGAAAGACAAACTGGACTTTCAGGTGCTACTTTGCCAAATACAGAACGTAACACTCTTTAACCTCTAATAAAAACAAACCACATAAGCCTAGCATGGTCTCCTGAATGGAATAGTATAGCCCCATACCATATCACTTCCAAGTATAACCAATTAAGCAATTAAGTCCTCCTATGAGAGAAAACAGATATTCAGTTAACACATCTTTATAGCTTCCCATACACAGCTAATGGCTTACTGAATACTATTTTCCCCAGGTATTCCTTCGGTCCTGCGCTGGTCTGACCATTCCTTGTGCATTGCCACCTTTGCTCACAAATTACTCTGACACACACGGCCTGCATTAGCACTAATGTCTTGAACTACCTTGATTGGAATCGGCAGCAACTTTTCCACAGAAATTTCAATGGATCTTCTTCAAAGCATCACAGTTGCTAAGCACATGGCTTCTCATAAAAGCATTCCCTTCATTTCCCTGCTCATATGGGACTGATAAAATCTTCATATTTGTTAGTCAATTCTATTATCAGAGCTCATGGGCTGTCCTTCAGATTCACATGGGAGTGTGTCCACAGCTTATTAACATCTCACAGATCAATCATTTTCCTGATAGACTCTCTCTTAATTTTATTTTATCGTTCTCTGTCAGACACTTGTTAATCACACCAATCACTCCGTCTCCAATTTAGCCCCTAATGCCTTCTGGGTGTGTGCAGGTTCTTATCAAACTCCCTTGCCTGTGGCCTTGTCCAATTGAATGTCCTTCAACCTCTTTCCTTCCTCACAGCATAGCAGTATCTGGCAGATTTACTACCACAGGTATTTGTACTGTAGCAAGACTGAATAGTCTGTTTATTACAGTGCTCAAAGTCATCCTACATTTTATGAACATTTGTGATTTGCCTCTTATTGCCTTCCCTTCTGTGTATTGAGAACACTCTAACCAGCATTTCCATGTTCCATGTTTAAACAGCCACATGTATGGAAGTTCCCAAGTAGCCTCAAACTAATTGTTTTTCTCTTAGAACAGTTTTTTTTCTGAGATAATAGAATTTTAATCCCAGACCCTTTGCATTGTTCTGAGAGAGAAGTGAGTCTTAGCCAAGAAATGAGGAAAACATGGAGAAAAATTAATAAGATAATAAGCTAAACCTCTGACCATAGTCACTGAATGAAACAGCTCAAATTCTGCACTCATTACTTACAGGTAAATCACCCTCAGTCCCTGGGAAGGTCACATGTCAAATTCCCCAGAAAATAAAACCCAGGATATGAAAAACAAGAAATGGCCAGGAATAAACATGATACGTTTGAACTGTATGACCTGAGAGCTCTGCATGAAGACTGGTGGTCTGTGTTGACGGTGCCTCCTATCCCATATCGTGGACTGAATTGTTATGTCTAACAGCTGCTGCTTGGCTCGTGGTGACTTTGCTGCTGCCCGGGCTTTTGCTTTGGCTTTTTGCTGCTTGCTGCTGCTGCTGCTCGCTGCTGCTGCTTGCTGCTGCTTGCTGCTGCTTTAACGGGTTTTTTTCTCTCTGNGTTTGTTGTAGGGGACTCCCTTTTAGAGGTTTTTCCCCTAATTTGTCCTAAACCAACACAACTGGTTTAGTGAATGAAGGATGAGCAGTGTATGCTGTTTATTTTGATTTAACAAAGCCTGTGACATGGTCTCCCACAGTCAAATGGGATGTGGAGGACAATGAGGACCACTGGCTGGACTGACAGGCAGAACCCTGCAGGCTGGGAGCAGGGGTACCAGATCCACCTGAGGGAGCAGCTGGTTAGTCAGGGTGTCCCTCAGGGGCAAAGATGAGCAAAACACTGGCTAACAGTACCTTTGAACACAGATGTGTGCGCATACCTGCACCTGGAGGGGATCCACCCTGTTTGGAGTCATCCTTATGTCAGGTACTGGGGACCAGGAAAACCTCCTGGCAGCAGGGGCAGCTCTCTGGCAGCACCTAAGAGCCCTAGTGGCATCAGGGAGCCCACTCATCTCTGCTCAGGGAAAGGACAAGCTGTAATAGACACCAGCTGGTACCTGGGAAACTCTGATTTCATAAATCAGGAAATAAATTTACTGTGAAGAAAACAAAACTCAAGACCAGCCTGGACATGGCACTAAGTAACCTGCTCTTGACCTGCTTGACCTGCATTTTTAGCATTAATTTTTAACAGACCATAATTAACTCCAATTAATTTGGTGGCTATTTTGAAGGGAAGACAAAGGGGGAAATTCCTTTAACTCCACAACCACATGTTCTTTTGTCCCCAGAAAATCCCATAGAACAGAAATTGTCTCTTGAAGATGTTCTAATCAGAGCCATATCTTGCTAATTTGACAGCTAACACAAATGGGATTTAAGGTTTTGAATCTGTGGAGAGAAAAAGTAGCTTCAGAATTCAGATTTTGATTCAGCTTTCTAGTGCCCTGATCAAGAAAGGTTACATTATAGGCTTGGAAATTTTTGTTCTGTAAACTGGAGGAGGAGAAGACGCTCTTGTTAAGAATTTTTTTTTTTTTTTTTTTTGAAGAAATTTCTTAGGAATGTATTAAGTTTTTCATATTATCATGGTAAGACTCTCAATAGTTGTCACAATACAGAAATTGAGACACTCAGAGGCAGAAAAATCTTCAAGGTATGAGTGTTTTTAGACTAAAACACATCCAGTAAGTGCTTCCAGCTCAACATCCCCGAAATTCTAAAGTATACCATCTCTCATTTATTTAAGAAAATAAGCACAGAATTAGATGTTTTCTGTAGTCCCAGACCTGCTTATAAATCATTAGCACAAGATATGAATGAAAGAGCCTTCAAAATATTTGACCCTTTGAATCTCTGAAAGGCAACAATGACATCTACTTTCTGGGGACAGAAAGGAAAATCACAGCTGCTAATCCTTCTTTTCTTGACAAACAGAGGAGAAAAATTATAACAACTTAATTCAGACTGCCAAAGGAAGGGAAACTGTCACCATGAATATAAATAATTGTCCATTTTTTCCAATATCCTAACTCTTACTCAATATTCATAATGCCAGTGAGCCAAGACACATCCCAAGAAGATGCAATAAACCATTATAGTGGAAGTATATGTTTGACTGTTTGACTCAGGCACTACTTTTTTTTAAAGTGATTTATCTTTTCTGAAACCTCATATGTTTATTGTTTAAAATTATAATTAAAAAAGGTGACAAATATCTTTCTGAGTTATCTTAAATTTCCATCTTTATGACCTTGAATTCTGCCATTTCTTTGTGTTTCAGGTACAAAGCAAAGTTCTTGTTTATTTATTTTGAATTTATTCTATCTGATGATACTGGATGGGCTCATAAAACTTCCTTTAGGAGACAGGTTACAGAAGTTTTCAATCCATCTTCTGCATAAATAATCTCAACCTTTCACTGTCCTCTTATGAAAATCTTTATAGTCCTAATCAACCTCGCTACTTGTCTCAAGTCCTCTTATATTAACACTGTATCAATCTCAACATAGAACGTGTTCAACGCAGCTGCCTATCAGATGTGGAAGCACTACTGATTTATACAATAGTATTACACATTCTTGTACTGATCAACTTGTTTTCTTTATGCATCATATCACTTCATCTGACTGCAGCCACACTGTGAAAAGTAGCCTGCACTGGGCTTTCCGTAATAGACTCAATATGGCTTTCGTGATTCCCAAGGTATTAAATCATTCTTTCAACTAGAACCTACAGAATTAATTTTTGCTTCATGAAGCTTGTAAGTAATTCACCACCTACATCTGGTATGTATGTCAGGATGCATAAAAACAGCATACATTTATGGGAAAACAGCGTCTGATTATCACTGAGAATCATAAAGGCTAGAAGACAAGACCAGCTGACCTCTCTGTTAGGAAGTCAATTTTTATGTAGAAAGCTTATGAAAATATCCTCATTAATAATTTAGATCATAGAATTAAAAACCTGACCCAAGTGTTAGAAGCTGTCTTGCTTGACTTACAGATGCAATTATCCACCAGAATTGCAATTATATTCACAATTAACTTGTACTTCCCAATTCATCCAGACTCTGTATTACAGACAAGACTTTTTCTAGTTTCCAATACATATAGGTTTATATTAGGTACAGGGAAACAGAACAAGTCTTAAAATCCAGAAACAAAGATTATCAAAATCCTTGCCTATAGACTACTCTAGAATTGGGAGCAGAAACAATTATTGTAAAAGTCTTTAACTAGGTATTAGATGGTCCTTTTCTCCTGTATTTTGCATTTCTAGAAAACAGTGAAATCCTAATCTTTTTTCATGGTGCAGAAGGAAAGACGGGCTACACAACAAATAAATTAACAGCCAGGAGCATACATTTTCAATTCTACTTCTGTCACTTTGGCCTTTAGACAAGTCATTTAGAGGAGATCCAGATTTTGGGAAGGTAATACTAGATCTCCAATGCCCTGGCAAAACAGTTAAGTTAGCTTATATGAAACTGGTTGCATTGGGAGGCAGTGCACATTTATTGGCTTATCAGAAGTTTTGTGCCAACAAGTAGTTCTAAGCTGAGCAAGTGAACTGACATCATCCTGCATTTCAGCACATGCCATACTGGCCCAAAGGCAGTGCTAGCCCACCAATCTGTGCACAGCATTTCATTAGAAGATATAAAAAAATGTCCTCCTTCTTCTTGCACATTTTTCTACTCATTACAAAAATTAGTTAATAATATTGAATTTGTTTCCAGGAGGATTTTGAAGACAGAGTTTCATGTGGGGAATGAGAATTTTTATTTTACTAAAAGGCACTTTGATGGTGTAAAGCATAAGGGGAATGCATCTGGTCCATGTTTCATAATATGAATGATTCTTGCTGATATATAATAATGAGTTCTCTCTATCCAAAGCTGATCAGAAAAATATTTATTTGACGGGGAATTTCACAAGAGAAGTTCCCTTGGGGCATTTTTAAATATAAATCCTCCTATTCCTCCCCTCAGGCTATTTTTAATTTTAGACATTGTGAACATTTCTTCTTAAAAGCTGATTCAAACTGTTTCCATGTTAAGAATTTCCTGTCTTAGAGTTTCTCCCTACTCCGTACATACTGACTAATCCAATTAAGTAACACTTTTGAAGGGAAAACCTGTAGGGTTTTAATGAAAAATTTTGGTTTACATTCTGAGTCACAGATCCCAAAATAGAATTGCGCTTGGGCCTGAAGACCTTTGAGACAGAGTAACAGAGATCCAGGCAATTGCAGAGTTCATCAGTAGAATTAACATGTTTTAAAGCCAAGGAAATGGTCTCTGTCACTCCCCAACCTTGTAAAGAACTCCCTTCACAGTTCAGATCTCCCAAGCCCTTTTCCTTGAGTCAGACAGTTGACTGATTAGACTATTTCCTTCCTTTATCCAGGATATTATTCTTGTTCAAGATCTTACACACTTAATATTTGATCACACTGAAGACCACTGAACAGATAGTGTGAACAATACATCTGAGTCCTATTGAAAAATCAAGGAAGAACCAGCACAATCAGAAAAATGTGCTGAATACTCTCACTGAAGAAACTCCAACACCCAAATCTCACCATTTCAAATCTTGTCCCTAGAAAAACTACTAGCAAACTCATAAAGGAGCCTTTTAAATCTCTTCATAATTTTTTTATTTCTTAAAATAAGGGGTATGAACAAAAGCTTATTTGTATGCAAAAAGCTTAGGAAAAGAATGCAGCAAACTCCTTTCAAACTCATCACTGTATTTAGAAGAAATACATCCTCAAGTTAGGCCTAAACTGGGTAGAAATTATCTACTCCAAGCAATGTGTAGGCTGAAGAACTGGTAGGATACAGTTGCACTTAAATCTTAGAGAGAGAAACACTTTACAGTATCCTCACACTTAACATGTTGGAGAGGTGATATATCTGATTTTTACTAGTTAAATGAAAGACAGAAGTGTAAAGTGGGTTTGTGCAAAAGGAAAACATCTAGGTGTTAGAGAGCAAAAGGCCTTCATCCATAAAATAACTTTCTTTACTCACTGCATTGTTATCCAAGAAGTGATAGAGGTGTATCTAAGCAAGAGCATTTCATCCTGGACATCACACTTTGCATACAAAACTTTCATTCAGGTTTGTGGTAGGGAGTAAACACATTGTACAGGTAGCATAAGGCACATAATTAAATGGCAATGGAAAATACGTGTCCAGAGCACAATGAATCTGATGAAGGGCCTGGAGCACAAGTCTTATGAGAAGTGGCTGAGGGAGCTGGTGTTGTTTAGCCTGCAAACAAGAAGGCTCAAGGGTGGCCTTATCACCCTCTACAATGGCCTGAAAGGAGTTTGTAGACAGGCTGGGGTCAGTCTCTTCTCCCAGGAAACCAGCGACAGGACAAGAAGAGTCTTAAGCTGCACTAGGGGAGATTTAGGTTGGCCATCAGGAAGAATTTTTTCACAGAAAGTGTGATGCAACATTGGAATGGGCTGCCAGGGAGGTTGTGGAGTGACTGCCCCTGGAGGTGTTTAAGAAAAGACTGGATGTAGCACTCAGTGCCATGGTCTACTTGACATGGTGGTACTAGGTCATAGGTTGGATCTGGTAGTCAGAGGTATTTTCCTACTAAAATGATTCTGTGATTCTGATTCTGTAAATTTGTTAAACAAAACATGAGATCCAGTCTTTTTTTATTATTTTGTTGGGAGAGGAGAAACTGTTAAAACAAGGTATACATCACCTAGATTATCAAGAGCTCATTAAATGCAGGAAATTACTATTCCTGTCCCCCAAACTCTTCAACTCTTTTAGAGTTTACTAGGTGAACTGATCAGAGTCCCTACCTGAATCTACTTTTTCAACAGCCAACCACCACCTTACACTGCTGCAAAGATCAACAAAGTATTCAGAACAGATTTTAAGTGTAAAAAAGAATACAACTCAAGGTCTTTATTTTTTCTCCAGGCATAACACAGCCTTGTTCACAATATGCATATCATAATTTAATTTCAAGAACTTGCATTTTCTCAAAGTTAGAGCATACTAGAGGTATGAACAATAGATGAAGAGTTGAGCACCATTGAATGCAAGCAAAATATTTCTTCATGATTATGCAAAGTAGATTAAAAACAAAAATCAGATACTAGTTTTCCCTTCCTTTACATGTTCACAATCACAACTACTTATAGCCAACATTATATTTCTATTACATGAAATATGAAATTAGGTATCTTAAATATCCATTCAAGACAGAAAGAAGGTAAGCCATCCTCTTTAATTAACTAATATTCATATGCCTATAGAATTTCCTGACTGTTTTAACCCTCTATTAAATGCAATACTCAATCTCATACAAGTGCAGAAAAAAAGCATTAAGCTTTGTCATCACTCATGTCAAATAACAGAAAATCTTTTAAAAGTGTCACACCATGCAACAGCACCTCATGTGGTAGTAGATAAAAACTTTAAAACAGATATGCATCACAACCACGCTCTAAGTGTAAATTTGAGGAAGCAAGAAAGCCCAAATGGCATTTAGCAAGTAAATAAAATAGTCAGAAAGACTGTGAACTGAGACCTCTCCTTTTAATTTATGGACCTGCTTTATACTCTTGCCTTCCCAAAACTATTTGTCTGTTTTATCTACTCATTGCATTCAGTCTTAAAACTAGACTGCAAGCTGTCAAAGGTGGTAAGGACCTGGGTTTTTTATTCTTACTATTAGTCTGTAGGGTGTCTGGAACAACAGGGCACGACTTCAGATTGGGTTTCCAAGGCACCGCGGCTCATACAATAAACAATAATAGCTACTACAAGCAGCTAGGAAAAAAACAACACCCGTGCTGCTGCTCAAGTGTGAGCTGGTGTCAAAACAGCCCTTGTTGTTTTTACTAGTGTGGAAATGGGCAAAATGTAGCCATAGCAGAAACCTGACTGAGTTTATATAAATTTGGGAATGTAACACTTACAGGTTATAAAGCATTGTCATTACTTTCAGTGAAGGGAATTAATTTTTGAGCTCAAAATACTCTCTTTGCCTTCTCCAGACATAAGAACACAAACAGTACATGAGCATAAAGAAATGGGAAACAATGTGCTGTCTTCCTATCCATCACCCTACAGAAACCATGGAGAGCCAAATACAGTTGCTACACTGACAGCCAAGCTAATCTGGTGAACAGTCACCTAAAATAATCTGGGCCTGGTGGAAGAGAGGGACACACTGCTGAATGCATTGTTCCAATAATTCATACTGTCTTGGGTTATGGGACCAAAAATGTGTATTCTATTTCATTTGTTGAAAGCAGCTGGGGAGATGTTCTTTTTCTTTCTCTCCTTATAATTCTGGGAGGAGGAGGGGCAGATGCCTTCTGATAATGGGCCAGCTGTTAAAACCAGGTGGGGCAGTGTTTCTTATCTCTTTCACCACCTGTCCTACCTCCAGGGGGATATTTTCTGCTAATGGGCCATTAACACATCCCCAAGCAATCATCCCAAAGCAGACATCCCCAAGCTATACATCCACATTCCATCACCCCATTGTGAGATGCTCCACCCAGTGGGAGGAGCCAACCATTCCTACCTGGATAAAAACTGAGACGTAGAAACACAAGGTATCTTGCTTCACCTGATTCCTGGAGGAAGACTGGACCCTTCTCACCATCACTGGAGGAGTCTACAGGATCATCTCTACTCTAACAGAATCACATCTGCCACTCCAGGAGGACTCACTTTTGGACTGCTTCCAACACCCTGACCAACAGGGTGTCAGGTTGTAGCTCTGACTCTGTCAGGGTTTCTAAGATTGTTGTTTGTTTGCTTATTGTTTGTTTTACATTTGTTACATTTGTTAATATTCCTACTAAAGAACTGTTGTTCCTATTCCCAAATCTTTGCCTGAAAGCCCTTAATTGCAAAACTGTAATTTGGAGGGGGTGAGGGGTTTACATTCTCCATTTCAAGGGAAACAAGCTTTCCCTGGTAGATACCTGTCTTTCCAAACCAATACACGTACGAAGAGGTTTTCAATTGTTTCTATATTTGTGATGCCTAAAACAATCTCTTTTGCTACATTTCCAGGGGTTTTTTTGTGCTTTAATTGCCATAATTTATATCTCTTCATTCTAGCTGGGATTTTTGCCAACTTAAACCACACTGAAAAAGTTCTATTTAAACACTAAGTATTTTTTTAAGACTTGTGTGGTGAACTCTACTGTGGCCAGAGCAACTTCATCATTATGGGAAGGGAATATTCTTTGGAAACAAGCAAAAAAAAAAAAAAAAAAAAGACAACCATTCAGTCAGGTAGACAGACTATCATGTCTTGGAAAAGAAAATTACTGCAGATTTAAAAAAAAAAGCACAGAATGTGGCTACAGAATGGAAACCTATTTGCACCTTCTGTTTGTACTCTTTGAAGGTATGAGAGTAGAAGAGAAGCACAAAAAGTCAGAATTGGAAAAAAAAAAAAAAACAAAAAACAATTCATTTCACAGGTATCTATATACTCATGTCAGACTTGGCCAAGAGAATTAATACATTTTTGTGCACAGGCAAACAATCATCAGATACATTTTGTGCACTAGAATATACCCTCTTATTACAATAAGCAACACACTTACTGAGGTTGGTCCCTTTTCTTTCTAGAAGTGTGAATCAATACTCACAAAGCTGGTAGAATTTAACCGATAGACTCAAGTTACAACACTTCAAGGCTGAATCCCATGCAGACAATAGGCCTAACACCCACAGTACTTTTGCTGTGTTTGGTGAAAAACTGATGAAAGGCCAGGACAGCAATAAAATCTGAACATTTGCTCTACCACTTCCCATAACAATACATGGGAGACTTAATGATAAATACCTTAGCATTTCCAACTAGACAGATTAAATATAGCAATGGAAGAAAGAACTATATATTCAAACCAGGAGTTCTCAAACACTTCCCACCGGTTAGTTGCCTCCCAGAAAAGGAACTTTTAAATAGCAAGTGTCCAACATTGTACTGCAGATGACTTCTGTCATGTAGTTGCTCAGTTTGCCATGAGTGGCCCTTGAAAACACTGTGTACAGCACTCTGGAAGAAGCCTCTTGGAATTGCTCAGAGAAAACTCAGACATTAAACAGAGGAAACAACTTCAGCAGGGCCCACATTTCACCGTGACAGACAAGGACGTTCTGACCCACTTTAACTTTCAGAATTTGTGCAAATATTACCTTAACACAAACAAAGCACTTAGTCTAAAATACTGCAGCTCCCACAATCAGGAATATTTTTAGACTGTATCTCTACTGGAGTTATTCTATTAATAAAAAAAATCATATCAAAGTTTGTGCAGGGAAACAATTCAAACTGAAAGTTCTGCAGGAGGCATGTTTTATTCAGACCTGAAGCCATAGTAAACAACTGAAAAATGTGTTTGATGACTAATCTTGTTCCTCAGGCATTCTCATAAATAATGATCTCATAAATAGTGGTATTAAACAGCTTCAAGGATCTGGATTAGCAGAACCAACTGCTCCATTTTTTCTAATGTCTCAAATGAATATAGTAACCTAAATAAATTGTAAAGTAGATCTAGAGACAGACAGAAAGAAAAAAATTTACATGACTAAAAATTTCCACCTCTACAGAAGTCCAACACCAAGTCTACTATCATGACATCCCACTTATATTTCAAATGAGGAATTGGGTAACAACAGTGTAATATCCATCTTGTATCATCTTGCAATAAGTTTACCATATGAAAAGTCAGCAAAAAAAGTGCAGTCCTAAGTGCTTTATATACTGCCCTTCATACTGAAGCTACTTCACGTTGTCCCTTGTAGCTCCTAAACCAGTTTTTTGTTAGTTGAGGGGGAAGAAAGAAAGAAAAAAAAAAAAAAACAAAAACAAAACAAAACCAAAAAAAGACTCNAAAAAAAAAAAAAAAAAAAAACAAAAAAAAAAAAAAAAAAAAAAAAACCACAAAAAAAACTCCTCAACCCAAAACATGTAGTACTGCAGAATGTTACTAGTATTGAGAAAACAGATGTGTGGCTATTGTTGAAGTCTTTGTGGGTTTTTGTTCCACAAAAGGAATGTTTTAGCCACAAAGCAGAGACAACAATATCATCGAAGGAGATGCTTTTGAGAAGGCACTGGACAGGTAAAAATCTAGCTTCATGTAGAAGCATCAACCTCAAAGAGAACCTTATTAACACAACTAAGATTCATAGCACACCTTCTTCATACATATGATATTTACTTAATAAATGAGGGAAGACATCAGGAAGATTTCATGAAGCCCCTTCCCTAAGCAATGTTTTGTTTCGGAATGAAAAGTATCTTACTCTTGATAAGCATTTCTTAAAAAAAGGTCGTTTACGTGACTTACATAATTGAAGTTAAAGTATCTGCATTTGCTGGTGCAACAGCATTAATAAAGCAAAACTGTTTTTAAACGCTTGTATGCATGTGTGTACATACACAAATGCTTTCTTCATTTGTAAATATATATATAAACACAAAAAGATCTATCTATAAAATATACTCTCCACTTCTAAGCTCAAACAAGGCAAGAAACTATCAGAATTTAATTTTCTTATAAAACCTGAAGACTAGCTATTGACAACAAATATTTTCTGATGCCATATGTATGGCTTTGTGTTGATTATCTAAGAGTGAAAATTTTCTCCAACAGACTCCATATAATGGGAAAGAGAAAGAATAATTTATCTAGTATATGAGATATAAACACTATCTTTGGGAAAATCCAATTTCTAAACAGCAAAAAGAGCAAAATCTAAAAGAATTTACCTGTTTAAACTAGGAAGAAAGTATTACTAAATGTGTAGCAAAAGTTACATTATATTGCACTGGGCAATGTATCATTGCTGTTACCAGGCAATCCATTGCTGTTGAAATACCAGTTGCTTTTTGGAAAACAGATTTTCATTTAAACCACTTAATGAATACAGATTTTTGGTGATGTTGCACATGTGAAAAAAGTGGAATACCTGCAAAAAGTGTGTGCAGGTCATTCTCAAAAGCAGCAAATAAACACAGGAATGCTGGCTGCTAGATCTCAGTTATCTTTTGAGGAAGAGTTCTACTTCCCTTATATGCTTTTCTTTCTTTCATTTCTTTTTTTTTGGGGGGGGCGGGTTCAGTTACTTGAGAATAATTACAGAATGAAATGGAAGACAAGCAGTCCTTCAGATTGGAAAATAAATCTTCTAAATATTTCTTTAAAAGACAGGATTTTAAAAATGCCATGAAAGGTCATATAAGTAGTCTATGCTTTTTTTTTCCCAGTCTGTAGCTGTGGAGATAGCCTCAATAAATTATAGGAACTAAAAGAAAAGAGAACATTATGGAGTGCAAAGGAAAGGTTGGAAGGAAAGACACACACACAGAAGGGAGCACTAGCAAGTACGAGGGAAAACAGTTGCTGTATGAAGAAATACGCTATCAAGAAGAAATCAAAGAAGGGCTTAGAGCAAGACATAAGAGCTACACAACTGAGATTATTTGACTACTTATTTTTCAAGATATTAAGGGGGCTCATGTTCTATCAATTACCTTTGGATAAATAAAGCATTCCCAATGCACCTATGTGTATTCTTTATCTCTCAGGTCAAAGAAATATCTGAACACAGTGGAAGAGATACCAAACAGTTCCACTTCTAAAGCAAGTGCTGTTAATAACTAACACACAAACAATTCAGATTATGACAAAGGCAAGGAAACTGGTTGTCAGAAAATAATCAAGTTCACAATATTCTCATACATGCATATCAGGCAATAGGAGTTGTGAGATGTTAGTATCAAGTACAATTTTCTGTTTAGAAGGCCCTTGAGATATACGGAAATTTAATACATAGTCATCACCATCAGAGGTTGCATGCATACCAGTTCTGTGACCCACAGCGTAGATAAAGTTTCCCTGGGGATTATTCTATCCTAAGAAGCAGTATCCTCTGCCACTAGGCAGGATAGAAGAGACATCATCTCTTCCATCATAATAGGGGGCTATGCAACAACTTTCCTGATTTGTTTTCAGATTGTAGTCTGATTACAGAAGTTTGACTCTATATCTATAACACAATTTACTGGTTCGAGCAAACTTTCCATGCAAAATGAGAATTTTACTACCAGCATTCCTGTCAGCAGCCACTTCTAAACAGAGACACTGATGCTTCATGTCTACAAAATTCTTCTATTCTTCTCATAAATCAAGTTACACTTTGCAAGGTGGAGTATTGAAATAATTCTGAGGTTCTTTTATGCAAATTTTACAGGGAATTGAAAGAAGTGAGCTCCATTCAAAAATGGATGTTAAAATATAACTTCAAGGATATTGTAAAAATCACTGTCAAGCCTCTTTTTGCAGTTACAGTGAACTCAATTGGTCATAGTGTATTAAAGGATACTCTTTAAGAATAGAAGAAACCACTTGATCACGTACCAAAAGACGTCAAATCCCACTCTGCTGCTCACGTGCAGAAATCAACACCACCCTTTACTACAGCATATTTTCTGCAAAGACCCAAGTCTTGTTTCAAATGTGCCAGGAGAAGCAACCCACTTTCCTGGGTAGAATAAGTCCAACTGCTAATTAACTTTTGCCTATCTTTAGATTACAGCTATTTGCTTCCTTTTTGCTTCCTTTATTTCATTCTCTCTTCTGCCCAAATAAAAGGTAGAATTATACCTTAACAGATAATATTCTCCATGCTTTTAAAAAAAAAAAAATTAGGATCTTTAAGCAAACCACTTCTCTATCTTACTTTTGATAAACTATGTTAAAAGAGCTCTGATGGTGCCTTTATAAGGACTTTACTGCCAACCTCCAATATTAATTCTTCTCTGCTCACTTTCTGAATTCTTTATTCTTCCCTAAAGTCATTCAAACTTTATTTTTAAAATGTGGACAAAAATGTTGTACTAGTATTGTAGTATCAGTCTCATCAATTTTGAATGGATAGTCAAAATGACCTCTTCGCATAATTTTGCACATTAAGCTCAAATATAAATCACCTTAGCTGTCTTAAAATGCTTTTCTACCAGGATCAGCACACAACTTAGAATCAGTGTTTTCCAAGATATTACTCTCCATTACACAGACCCGCCTAGCATTTGGCTTCATTAAAATACCCTTTATTTAGAATGGATTCAGCTTTTCAAGTGATCTCAGTCCTTAGGAATGGTCTTACCACATTTCCACAGTTGTCCTTTTTTTTCATCAGCAAGGTTATTTTTACTTCAGCATCACTCACAAAGATAGTTAAAAGGCAGAGTTGAAAACCAGCTGAAATTCACAAAAGCTCTTCATTTTGATATTTCACTATTAATGACTGCTTTTTGTCAGCTACAATTTCTTAGTGAATTAGCTTTTAGATGAGCTTTATGAGTACCATATATTGTTGATCTCACCAATCCTAACAGAAGCAATGTCACATTTAGCCCAATATGGTTTAAAATGGTTAATTTTAAACAGCTGATTCAGAGAAAGAGTTAAGCAAAGTTAAAAAGTAGTTATGCATTAACCTGCTTCCACACCCACACTGTCAGAGGCTAACTTATCCAAGAAGTTAAAAGGCATATAAGCTTTAATAGCATTTCTGTTACTATAGCTGTTCATATTATGCATCCATTAATAACCATCCTCTGGCTTTTTTAAACATATTGCAGTACTCTTAGTCTCTGTAACATTATATAGCAAAAAAAATTCAAATGTTATGTATTATTGCGTGCGAAAACATAATGAATCGATTTTGAATTTTCTACAGTTTAGTTTCACTATACCTCAAGGGTTCCAACTGTAGTTTACTGCCAGATGGGACTAGATCCAAAGTTGGTATCTCCCAGAAATTTCTAAGAGAATAAATGCTACAAAATGAAATAATCTGGGTCTTCAGCAAATCTGGCGTCTTAATTCAACATATTGGTTCCCGAGCGAGCCAGTTAGACCGCTCACTAGCCTTTTA
>VWYO01017011.1:6243-17547 GCA_013400275.1 Rhadina sibilatrix | reverse complement strand
GATATGGGTGGCCCTCCTGGCTGATGTTCAACTTGCCACTTGACCAGAGCCTCCAGGTCCCTTTCCATGGTGCTGTTCTCCAGCATGTCATTCTCCAGTCTGTCTGTACATCTGGGACTGACCAATTACAGATGCAGAATCTGACATTTTCCTTGTTAAACTTCATATGATTGGTGATTGCCCCATTCTCTAATTTGCTGAGGTCTCTTTAAAGGACCTCCCTGCCTTCAAGGATACTAACAGTTCCTCCTAGTTTTGTATCATGCATCTACCTGAGAGTCATTTAGTATTAACTTATTTTTAAGACTTCAATCTAGAAGCTGAAAAGCTTTCTGCTTAGAAATAATTTGTCTCTTACCTTTTGGTTTTGGAGGACAGCATTTGATGAACTGGAAAATTATGCTGTCTGAACGGACTGTTTCTGTCTGGTAACAGGTCAAGAGATCCTTAAGATTACTAAAACTTCTCTTGGTTCCACTAAGATTATATTCTCCATTCTCATTCTTTGTAATCAAGCAGTGCTTATAATCTGTAGTACCGTCACGCTGCAGAAAATTTTTCCATTAGAAATAAAATTGATTAATATTTAATATTTGAAAGCTTATTTAAATGTATAGCACTCTACTAATTAAAGAAAGGATGCTTCAGGAAAATACGATCATAATTTGTTATTTTGTTCTCACTACGCAATATTGATTCTGAGAAAACATGACTACTGCCATCACTGGAATTAGCATGTTGATGCTAGAGGAAAACAAACGTTAATGAAATCTGAAAAGATGGAGCTGAGAAAACAGATAATGGATCCTAGGAAAAATCCTTCAGAGCTATTAATGAAAGCTTATTAACCCTGACACGAGGTTACATCAAAACAAAATTTTGTTGGAAGCAATAGCCCTAATGCTTATACTCCATGTTTGTTTGGCAGGCATTTGGAGATCTGAGCTGTAGTTTTGCTTTCCTGTCATCTCCAGCACAGTTCTAAGAAATTACTTCCTAATACATATTTTTAATATGCACTGAATTATTTTCACAATGACTCTTGAAAAGATAGCATTAAACATTTTTTAAACAAGATGAGTTCTTAATAGTTCTTTTGTGGTCCTGTATCTCAGTATTGCAGCAACTGTTCCAACAAATTCTGAATATAAAAAGCCCTTCAATGACTTGAACAAGGCTCAGGAAAAGAAAAAAAAAAGTTGTGGCAAAGTCACTTAAAGGCAATGGTAGTCTTCTCTCACAAGCTTGGTTGTCAACTTTGCCTCTCGAAGCCTGTTCAGGAAATGATTTCTCTTCAAAACATACTTCATTGACTGGACATAACATTTCTCCATTCACACCTTAGCATTATTTGGTAATTTTCAGAGATGTACCAATCTCTGACAGTATTAGCAAACTTGCTAGCTTGCTGTACACCAGCAGGAAAATTCATGTATTTTAATAAACATATATTTATTTCTATGTTTTTAGCTTCCCTAGCTAAAAACACAAAGGCAGCTCTGCTAATGTAATTAAAGAGACATTTATTCTGGAAACAAGATCATGCAATTATTTAACAGCAATATTAAAGCATTATATTATCACTAGCAATGTCAGAGAGAAGAGGTACATCTGGTTCTCTAGCTTCATGAGAACCATATGCATTTCCAGGTGGCCTTCTCTCTAGCTAACACCAGATATACCCAGGAGATTTGTGCTGATGTAACAGCTGCCAAATAATATGGCTGGCCCAGCACTAGGGGTGGGGACAGGACCTAAAACCAGAGGGACCTGTGAAGGAGGCACTTTCAGATTGTCAAAGACTGTACACTCAATCTAATGAAGGCCCACTTATGATGGGGGAGGAGGTGTGTGGAAAACCAGGGAAAAAACTCAACTAAAAACCCCCAAACTTTAAAAAAATAAAAAACCCACCAAATTGCTTCATCTCCCAAACATTTATCATAGTCCTGAGATCAATGTCACTATCTCTAGAACTCTTAAGCTCTCTCTTCCCTGTCTTGGTCTCCAAGGCATATGGTAGGTGCCTTAGCAATTCTGTACCAACTCTGATGTTTCTCACAAGACCCTGAAAGTTAGCCCATCTGACAAAAATAGCTATAGAATATATTATATTCTCCCAGAGGGAAAATTCACAATCGTTTTCTGAACAGCTCAGGCTCACTGTTATATCACAACAAAAATTAAATAGGCACTAAGACAGAATACAAACCTCTATAGCAAAGGTAAGGAAGTATTTTTTAAAGTCTTTAGGACTGCAGCGAAGGACGTAGAAACCAGTTTGATTACCCGCTTTCTTCAGTTTACTGATAGCAAAGTCCATGCTATAGTAAAAAGAAAATGTTTAATATCATGTAATTGCAAAATTCAGTGATATAAGAGGTTGAGCAATGAGCAATATCAACAAATATCTAATAGAACAACAATCAAAACTTTAAACATCTTTCCTGAAGTTAATCCCTTTGCCCTTTATTTTCCAATATATAAGGTGGTTGCTTATGTAGAGAGCAGTATATTAAAATTTTTTAGTACTTAACCATCACAATTATTTATCCAATAAGAAATGTTAAGGGCTAAAAAAGGATATTCCCCACAGCTTATTATATGATTTTCAACATGCATTATGAAAGAAGCTATAATAAAGTTGCCTAACAAACAAGCTTAAATCAGCAAAACATTTGTGCAGGTGAAAAAGGTGTTTAACCAGAAAAAAGGCTAACAAGAAAAAAGAACTGAAATAAAACAACATTCATTTTTATAAGAATGAATTTCCTCTTAAACAAGCCTTGCCAACTCCCTATTTCTATCCATATCAAGGAATGATATTTCCACTTGACTTTTATAAGATGTCAAGAAAGCACGGTATTTTACAAAGTGAAAAATAAGAGGAAAAATAGAAAGCATTTTATGTTAGATAAATACAATAAAAAAAAAAAAAGTTGCCTATCACAGTTCAGAGACATCTAAAGGTCAACTTATAAAAATAATATCCAATTGTCACATTACTAAAAAAAATACTTACAAAATAGGCCCATGACAGTTGCTTTGGATATTTTCAAGGACTGATGGTGGTGCTACTTCTTTACAAAGATAATGATGGGCATCTGCTGTTAATCTGTAATATCCGTCAATCAATGATACAAAGGAGAGAGCTTCTCTTAATGACTGAAATTCGGCCTCCTGTTCAATTGCGAGAGAACAATGCAGGGTAGGGAGGGAGAGAGAATTTCAATTTTTAATAGGCAACAGAAATTTCCTGGATATGCTAATGCAATAAAAGATACGCATATCTTAAAAGACATGAATAAAAGCAGTTTTTAACTGATGTTTGTATGTTCTACCTTCTTATTATCTTTCAAAACTTGATAGCAACCTTCAGTGTTCGAAACCAAATCCAAATCAAACAAAACAGAGACCTTGTGGATGCCTTATCCTCGGAACAGGGTTTTGAGCAATCTGCTCTAATGGACTGTGTCCTGGCCCATGGCAGGGGTGTTGGAACCAGATGATCTTTAAAGTTCCTCCCAACTCCAACCATCCCATGACTCTATCAAATCTGCCATAAACCTGCTCCCCTCCCACCCTTTAGTCTAAATAGATGAAACAGCAGAGGAGTGCCAATGGGAAAGAGCATTTGAAAGCGAAAAATTAGTAGATACAACTCAGCATACAGACACCTACTGCACTGCCAACACAGTGCTGTTCTTTTCCTTAAAGGAAAGCCTTCACTTATCAAGGATTTATATGCCGGTCTTCAAGTAAAAAGAAGAATCTTCAGGAAAGTACTTGCCTGAAAACTTAACTACTAGACAGCAGAAACTGGCATCCTGAGCTGGATCATAGACAGATGACCTTTTACTACTATGAAGACAGGTACACTTGTTAGGAGCAGGAAGAAAAATAGTGTGGTCAAAGGAAAATGGGCGCGAAAAAGGTCTTACACTAACTATGATTAACACATAAAAGCAGATAAATTCATCCGCAACAACATATTTATTGCTGCAAATAAAACAAAAACAGAGAAGCATTTTCTGAGTGACCCTAGATTTCATTCAGTAGTGTAATCCAACGAATAGGCTTTAGTATGTGTTTCCTGTAACACCTGAGACATACCTAGTAGCTGAACACAATTATCTGGCAAGTTCTTTGCTAGACAGCAATAAAAAAGCTGGTGTTCTTGAGTAAATGTCAAGAACTTAGAGTATTCAAACTCCTTTTTAAGAGGACCTGGAAACAACTGCAGCCCATGGTGAGCTGTGCCTCTGCAGCCCATGGAGATCCATGGTGTAGCAGAGATCCCGTGAAGAACCTCATGTGGCAGAAGGGGGATGTATCTCAAGGAGGTTGTGATCCCATGGGAAGCCTACACTGAAACACACTTGTTGGCAGGCCTTGTGACCCCATGGGCCACTAAGGAGCTGTGGAGCAGTCTGCTCCCTGAGAACTGCACTTTGTGGAAGGGAGCAACACTGGAGCAGTTCATGAAGAACTGCAGCCTGTGGAAACAATTTGCATTGGAGAAGTTCATGGAGGACTGTCCACCACGGGAGGGATCCCTTGCTGGAGCAGGGGATGAGTTGAGGAAGACTGAGAGGTAAAGACAACATGTGATGAACTGACCACACCTCCCATTCCCAATCCTCTGAAGGGAGGGAGGTAGAAAATAAGGAGTAATGTTTGCCCATGAAGAAGGGAGGAGTGGTGGGAAAATGTTTTTAAGATTTTTTATTCTCATTACCCTACTCTGAATTGATTGGCAACAAATTCAATTAATCTCCATGAGTCAATTCTGTTTTGTCCATGACGGTTAATAGGTGAGTGATAGCTATCCTTATCTTGACCCACAAGCCTTCCATTATATTTTCTCTCTGTTCAGCTGAAGACAGAAGTGATTAAAGCAGCTTTGGTGGGCACCTGGTGCCCAGCCAGGGTCAGCCCACTCTACAACTGCTAGAAAGCCTGACTCAAATGCAAGGTTGTAGTTCAAGTAAAAGACTTTTTACATTTGTGTAGAAAATACTTTCTTAAGATCTTCTTCAAAGAATTGTACACAGTAAAAGCAATAACATTTTGTCCAGACCCTTATTTTGTATAATTATCCTTCAGAGCATTTCGAAGCCTTTTTCAATGTGTTAGTCTCTAGCAGACAGCTTATAAGGACACCATGGAAACAGCACACTTGAGAACTGAAACCACAGACTCAGGTTTAAGACTAATAAACAAAAGAACCAAGCTGTGTACCAGAAATTTTCCTCAGATATAAATATCTATTTCTATTTCATTCCAAGCACAAGGCTTTGAATGCAGAAGACCTTTAGTGTTTTGATACAACCCTTATACTGCTGATATGTGTTTAGTTTTATCTCATGCTTAATTAACATGGTAATGGATTATACAATACTATGTGTACAACAATCACACAGCCTGCTCATAGCAGTATCTATTCGAAAGAACAGCAATCAAAGTAAACAGACCAAATTCTTGCTGTCTTGTTTGTGAATGGTGACAATTCTTCTCTCACTGGAGCCCTCTTGGCTTGCTTGTTTAATGCTGACATCAATGATATCAGGAAAATCACAATATGTTTGTAAATCCTGCAACAAATATTATATAATTTCAGTAAAAACATAAATGGCAATTAAAAAGCCTCACCTATTTGCAGCATTGGAACTTCTACAACTCTAAACTCATAATCCAGAAACAAAGGGGATTGTAAAACCTTAAACATGCCATTAAAAGCAAATAAAGGATTTTTTTTTCTTTATGGAATCATAACTAGGAACATATTTTAGAGAACAGACAGAGATCCAGGAACCATAAACAGAAATGTCCACATATGGATTTGGGTTTTTATAATTGTAGATATTTCCTCAGTCTGTAGTATTTTGTGAACAGTGGAACATTTAGATTACTTTTTGAGGGATTTTTTTGGCTGTTGGGCTTTTTTAAAGTTGTGTGTGTGTATCTGTTTGGGGTTTTTATGAGCTTATTATTGGCAACCTGATTAAACAGGTTTAGAAAGCCTATTAACAATACAAAATGTCATTATTTCATTCAGAGTGATACAAGCTGCAAAATCTGTAATTGGAATGAAGAAGTAGTGTAAGAAAAGGTTGTCCTCTCAGTCGTATCTACTTGCTCATCCAGCTGTTGAAAATGTAAACTTGCAAAACAAATTTCTTCACAATCTACTCCACGTATGTCATTACATAAAATAAATATTATTTTTCAGTTCAGTATCTAAATGACAATTCATCAATGAAGTTTACTGAAATGAGTTATGACCATGTTTACAAGCAGCCATATTAATTAATTCAGTTTTCAAAATCAACTTTATAAATGGTTTTTTTACCAGTGAAAATACATGCAGTGTCTATCAATAATAGAAGGATAATACTTTAAATTCCAAAAAAAATAATTTGGCAATCTTTATAAAAAATATGATTCCTTCAAACACTACTCTTATGAAAGGCTTGGTTGCCAAGCCTAAACAGCTTAGTATGCATACAGTTGGTACAGCTAAAACTGCAGATTGCAAAATCAGACATTTATGATAGCTCCAGCAAGAGCAACTGGCACTTACAGGAAAATTAGAGAAGGCAGAGGGCTGATACATAACAATTATGAATGAAGTAATTGTCAATTGCCTTTATTTTTACCTTTGGAAAACTCCCAATGTACACTGCTTTGAGTTTCTATCAGGTTTTGGTAAACTCAACATAATGAACAGTCGTGATCAGAAATCTCACACCCTCAAAATAATACTGATAAATACAAATGCATCAGTACATGATTACTAGCATTTAAAGGAACTATTAAGCACCTGACTCCTGAACAAAGACTATATGGACTCTACAGTCACACAGATGTCATTTTAAATTTGCTAACTGAGACACTAGGTGTCTAACTGCAGCAGGAGAGAGTTATAGGGGAATTTGCCTGTTGCTTGGAGTCCTTAGATCCCTGCTTTCAAAGAAAATTTTGGAATTTTTTGCATTTCATCTACACTGGGGGTATGCTCATTACACTTCCACATTTTTTATGTCAAGCAGAGAAGTATTACACAACTTTTTCCCAGTATTTCAATAAAATCTAATTTTAAAATCTTGCACTGTTTAAGTCAATATATTTCTGTGATCCTGAGCCATATGGAACTTGTATCATTATTGTGAAGTAAAATTTGGCTACCAAATTTGCTTGAGGTAAGTCAGAACTTCCAAAAGACGCTTACACCCTGTTCCATAACAAACTGCACAGTTATTAAAGTAATTTTTTAAAATTACCTGCTCTCCAAGTGTCTCACAGTCTTTAAGTTTCCCCCTTGAACACTGAATTCCACCATTTCCAGTTATTACAACAGTTGCAAAACTTTCCTCTCCTGAAGGACCTCCACCAGGCTCTTTTACTTCAAAAACCTCTGAATAGAAGGCAGGCTGAAGGGTTTCCAGATTTATGAGATACTTAAGTTTCAAGTTTCTGGCAGTAGCTTTGCATTGGCCAAACTGTTGTATAAATTTGCGGAACCTGTATCTTATTCTTTTTCGTGTCAAAATGTGGTAGTCTTGGATTTTTGCTCGCACACACTTAGGTAAAAACATTTTGTAGCTGTGAATACATAACCAGACAAAAAAGGTACTCATTTTATCCATTAAATCCAGCAAAGACAATTAGTTCTGAGCTAAACAAACCAACATTGAAAACACTTTTCCATCTAAATGTACCATTATTTTTTCAGCTGTAGGATAACAAAGACCCTTTCTTAGATCCGTAGTATCTTTCAAATAGGGTCCCCAGTCTTCTTCCGTTTTTTCCCTCACTCATCTGCAACATAAACTACATAATGCATTTTCCATAAATCTAAAGATACCCGGTCTTTCATTAGTGAAGTTCTGAGGTAAGGCAGCAGAACTTAACAAAATTGCTTTGTTTGGTGTAGGAATCGTAAAGAGGCAACTACATGGATAAAGGACAGATTTCCTGGCTGAAAATACAGATGGTGGAATACAACAGTGTGGATGTCATTGAAGTTCCTATGTCAGGGACAGAATTAACTCAGCTGGAGTAGAAACTGACAGGATTAATACGCCCAAGTGAGTTGATAAACTCAAGAAAGTTTAGCAGAGGTCTGCCCAAGATGGTGGTTAAGAGCCTGGAGCACATGACATGAGAGAAGAGGCATATGGAAGATTGATTTGTTCAGCCTGGAGAAAAGAAGGCTCAAGTATAGTGTTCTACTAATTGTCTTCTAATAATGTGAAAGGGCAAGAGAGGACTATCAATATCACTGATTAGGTACAGAGGAAAATCTTTCACAATGACCGTGGTCATGTACGGGACAAAGTTGCACAGAGATACAGGGGAATCTCTACATCTGGACATTTTCAGAACTTGACTGGATGATGCCCTGAGTCAGTTCATCTAACTTTGAATTTGGCCCTGACAGGAACAGCGGCTTGGATCTGATGACATCCAGAAGGTATCCCACCTAAAATTATTGCTTACATATTTTCTCACATAAGAAGCTGCTGCCTTACTCATTAAAAGAGTCAAATTCATTTCTCCAAATAATGAATAGCCATCATGACACAAGTTTTCTATTAATTTCTAGTGTACATAATATGTAAAATTATGTAACTATTAGAATACATCAACTGCCAACAGCTGAACACCTCCCCCTAGACACTAAGGTGCAAAATCAAAACCTTTAGGCATCAGATAGATGTGAAACAGTTACAAATTACAGAATCACCTGACTGAATTGTAAATAGCCATTGGGGTTTGGTCCTTTTCTTTGGCCACTCTCATCATATCTAGAACAGCCATTCCAAGACATTCTTCTTGTGTTTCGTGAGTAACAGGCATCTGTACCCATCCATCCAAAAAATCAGCTCGCCACTGAGAAAGAATGCAAGAAAGCAAATGAAAACTGGTGCACTGCTGCTCATCAAGAAGAGAGATTTGGGCGCAGTTGTTGGGGGGAGCTGTTGCTGTGTTGTTTGATTTTATATGTTTGGTTTGTTTAGGGTATTTTATTGGCTTGGTTTTTTAAAGACTGAATGATCTGCTTCATCCACAAAAAGATGTACTTATTCATAAGGAATACCAGCTGCTATCATGCTTAGAAGCACTGTTTTGAACTTCATCTCTCCAAATACACAATAGGACACGGAATTTAATTTCCAGCTTGAGAGGGCTTCAAGCTTTCAAGAGCCTACGGAGTTACTAGGAGAAGATGGAAAGGGAATAAATACTAATAACCTTTACCAATCTGCATTTAAAAATAAGCAAGCAAATCATACCTGTGCAAATAAGTAAGACATGACAAGATCGTCAAGGACGGGGCTTTCTGCGCCACGAAGAATGCCATACCGGTATGCTCTGTTGCTGCCACTGCAATACCAGTGTGGAAAGTAAAACCTGGTAGGAAATAAATTTAAGCAAATGTCAATAAACAGACATTTTGGCTACCAACATTAGATCCTATTGCTCTCACATACATGCAACCACTGCTGCTAATCTGGAGGACTGCTATGAAACCCCAATTACTCAATGAAGACTTCAGATCCAGTTCTTGCAGTTTTAAAGTACTACAATATTTAAGTAGGGTGATAAACTGTACTGACAGGAATAAGAACCTTTGCTAAGTTATTCTCACTAATCAGAATACAGAGAATTTTACTAGTGTCTTCTAGTATTTTTTGAAACTGTTCCTAAAGAAAACACTCAGGCCAAATTATATAATGAAAATAAATTAAGCAATTTACAAAAAGAAAAAATTACTCTAGTTTTAGTTGACCACATTCAATTATAAGATTAGGGAAAAATGGTTGTATTGCAGAAACATGCCTGACTATGCAGGACAATTACTCAGAAAGTGCTACTTATTTCAAACAGGCAAGCACAGAAGAGATGAGATGCATCATTATTAAGAAAGTTATTGTTTTACTTCTGGTATATTTTTATTGTTTGTTTCTTCTGGCATCTGACACTGGTAAGCATGTGGGATAGAGAAAATTAATAAAGTATGTAATTCAAGTCACTCCAATATTTTTGATTCTTTTAGCTACGTGTATTTTAGAAAATGCCAGCAATCTGTTCATGATTTCTAAGAGAAACTATATTTAAACTAAATACCATATTGGTTCTGTTTTCTCACACAGTCTTGTTTTACCATGAAAAGTGTACAACATTTTATTTAGATTACCTTAGCCGGTAAATTAGGATGAGTCTGGTTGTTTCATCTACATGGAAGATGTGATTTGGGGGATACCACATTCTGTCTGTTTCACTCATGAGTGCAAACATGTTGTGATACACTGGCATGATACCTACATGAAGAAAAGAGAAGCAAACCAATAGGAAACTGTTTTCACAAAATATTAAAAAAATATTTTAGGTTAAAAGTAGTAGATTCCCACAGTGCTCTACTATCAGCAACAGGTATCAATATTGCCAACAACACTGCAATCATGATCCCATAATCGGCAGGTTGCTTTACTGGTTAAATTTCTCGTTCTTCCTTTATGTTCTCTGACTGAAGACTGTTCACCTCTTCACCTACACCTCACTATTAGATTACAAGATTTTCTCTGTATGGTATTTAATAAAATGTCTTCTTAGCCTCTCAGTTTAGAAAACAGCTTACAACAGTAGATACTTTTTTCCTCCTTTCCAGAATCAGATCATTTGATTTGAGCATTGATTTTAAGACTAAGCACTGATTTGAAGACTTCAGACTGATTAAAAATTACAAGGAAGCAATACAAAGGAAGTTACAATGACTAGGACAACCACTGGCTATTTGTATTTTAATAACTCAGTTTAGAACAAACCCAAACATATATTGTTAAAATAAAACAGAACTGGAAAATATTCTTTTCCCTCAACAACTTTGAATTATGGTAGTAACTAACAAGCAATCTTGCTTAATCACAAACCATAAAAACCAGCTGATCATCAACTCTTCAGCAGCACCACAATTTTAATTTGACTTCAATGTTCCCAGCTGAAACACAGCCTACGCCTCAGCACTGTACTGTGCTGCAGTATTATGCATCTGTGTGATGCCAGTGTTAGATTTGGAAAACAGGTTAAGTGCCTGAAAACTGGCAGCACAAAAGGATGAACTGCAAGTATTGACATACTTGTAGCTCAGAGAGAGTAGGCCAGTTCAGGCCAGAGAGTAGGATGAAAAATTACAATGTCAAAGTCCCAGTAGGTCATATCTAAAGAAAACTTTATATTAAAGCAATATACTTTGCAGTAAGAAGGCAAAAAAAAAAAAAAAAAAAAAAAAAAAAAAAA
>VWYO01017007.1:30389-52531 GCA_013400275.1 Rhadina sibilatrix | reverse complement strand
ACCGCGGCAACTTTGCCTGAACAGCCCCTGTACTTCTGAGTACTCAACTCTGCCAACATCTGTTTCCCTTGTCTGTAGTTAAAATGCAAATGTCATATTCTTTTCTCTCCCTTCTCCTTTCCCTAGACAACTGTGAGACCTGCTACCCATTTTTAGGCAAAGTAAAAGAGCTTTTCCTTGTTGGCTCTCTCCAAGAACAGCAGGGAACAAAGCATTTGTTATTTTTAGATCCCATGGTTCCACTCAGTGCAGGATGCTCTCTGTCCTGGAAAGATGAAGATTCTCATCCATAGTTTGAAAAGTATTTATTGCACTTCTGGTTTAACCACTTGTTTTCAGAGTGCTGGATTGGAAACCTGCTAATGGACAAAGCCAAGAGCTATTAGATATTTCTGCTTGTCCAAGCACTCAAAGCTGAAATGTATATCCAAGCCTTCTCTGTCACATCAGGCTCATCTTCTCTTATTCTTGTAACCCCATTATTTCCAGCCTGAGTTTTCCCCTCTGTGCCCTGGAGCCTTCTCCCATTCCCTAAACCACACTACATAAGTTCCCTCAGGTTAAATATTTTGGGGTTTTTTGTGTTATCTCTACAGGATCCCATATCAGGACTATGCAGCTCTCTGTGATTCTCACTCCATTTGCTCTGTGAGGGTGATGTCCACATCCCTGTCACCATGTAATAAGCAAGGGAGTGACATCTAATGTCACTTCCTAGTGAAGGTGAGCAACAGGATGCCATCCAGCAACAGATGAAAGGCAGCTTGGAAAACACAGGGTCCCTGGCCAACTTAGGTCTTTAGAGAGGGCTGAGAAGCCCAGAGAGATGTAGACTGAAGGTCTGGAGAGAGGAATGCAGAGTTTAACATCTTTGAGGAGAAGGGGAGGCTGAGGAACACTGTGGTCACCTATGTGAGTGCCACCCCTGAGCACCCACTGGAGTACTCAGGGGAAATGATGCTCACAGGACCACACAACCTGTCAGTGTGGACCTTTTCTCCCTGACCATATCTTGATGTCTCAAAGAGAAGCAAACAACCAAAATTACTTGGAGATTTATTAACCGGGGACTGGATTGAAGAGAGGGACCCAAATCAGTGGCTGCTGGAAGACATTTTTGGAATAGGCCCTAAAACAAGAAATCTAAAACAAGTATTTGACGTGAGTTACACTTGTGAGTTGGGCTTCGCCTGTGGGCTGAAGGCATGAGCACAAAACTGCCTTGTTGGACCAAAATCATCATCTCTGCAATGTGGGGCCTCTTCCAAAAGAGCTCTGAGCACGTTTAATTCCCTGTGTGGGCAGTTTGTAGTTGAAACCAATTATATTACATATGGGATCATCTATATGACATGAGATTTGTCAAGCAGTTGGCACTAGAGATCACAGGCACATGAAAATACATTATTCAAGTAATTAAGATCTGTATTTTCACCAATTTTCACCTTTTTTCAGATATTGTGAAATATGCTTACATATGCTTCCACCCCAGAAAGCGTCTTACTTTTGAAAGAATCTGACTTTATAGCCCAATATTTTTAATCACTGGTACTTATAACTATGAGCTATAACGGAATGTATACACACTGGAAAATTATACATAAAAGACAAAAAAGATGATTTTCTCTAATGTTACTTCTCCCTCCTTAGAGCAGTAGTCATCATTAGTAAAAAGTTGATTATTTTAGAAATAAACTCTCAGCCCTCTCCCACAATAGCTACAAAACAACTCAGTGATCTCTGGTTAATACATTGATATTTTAACAAACCACTTAATTTTGCAGAGAGAACCTGTATTATTTATATTCTGTTGGACTGCAAGCACAATTAAGTCACTCTTCTATGATATATTTCACCATTAGCATTTTCAAACACCCATAAAATGGAGACATATAACAAAGGAACTTTTTCGTAATTACTCTTTTAGATATCAAAACATATTTAGTTTGAGTTGAGAGTATATGCTGGAGGCAAGTAAGGCCTGTTCAGAATTGTTTCTGTGTTCCAAAAATAATTAGCTGTATTCTTTTGATACTAACCCAGAAATAAGGAGGAACAACATTAAATTAATGAAGCTACACCAGCATGGCATGAAATAGAATACAGCTGCATTTTTAAAGAGATTTTCTCTGAAGTCATAATTTGAAGGGGAAATAGGAAAAACCAACTGCAACAAAAAATATTAGTAATCTCAGTTCCTGCATGGCATTTCTGTCACATCTGAAACTCAGATTAATTTGACCAAGAAATGAACACCAGCATTTGGGGATGCTAAATAGCAGCTTTGTCAGGATGGCTAAGGGAGAGGCTTGGAACATCCTTACTTGACTCGAAGTGTTGTCACAGCAATTTGAACTGATGGCAGTTTTGAAATCTGAACAAAACTTTGTACCTTGACACTACCTGGAAAGTCAACATGCAGTCAGAACAGCTTCATCCAACACTCACAACTGCTCAGATTAAATTGGTTCCCATCCATTACCTTCCATCCTCTAGGTTATCCTCTAACATTATGTTCAAAAAATAAGGTCAGTGGGGAGGTGGGATATTTCTTTAAGGAAGCTGATGTCCCAGAACAACTCTCAAACTCTCACATGGAGACAGTGTTAGTGATCTAGCACAGCTAGGCAGGATGCTGGTGCATCCATTAATCTCATGGGCTGCATGCTTGTATGCCTTAAGATATGTCTCATCCATTTCCTTTCTTTCCTTCCTTCTCTTTTTTGTTTAGTTCCAGGTACTGAACATAAACATATACTCAGAAAAACCCAAACAAACACCACCCCGAAACAAACAGAAAGCCCCAAGGAATACCCTGAAGGCTTTGCTTTTGAGAAAGAACTGAAATATCTACTGAATGATCACTGCATCCTAAAGATTCGATTCTGTCCCTAAATTTTATATAGCATGTTATTCCAAAGTATGAACCTATGGAGAAAAATTTAACCCAAGGAATCATCTAACCTTAAGGAATTCACAAGCTGACAATTCAACCTCCATAACAGGCCTGTGAATCCCCTTTCCTTTTTGGGGGAGAAAGGAGAAGCAGAAAAGGAAATGGTGCCATAGTTAAATATACCAGCCACTGTATCCAAGAGAATACATATTACGAATAAATTCAATGTTTGATCCTCCATGGCACAAAGCAGGCTTCACAGAAAGAGAAGAAAATGCCATTTCCTTTGAGCTGAAACAGCCATTATAATGAAGAACTCCTCTGAAGGCAAGGAACAGCAGCATCCAGTAATGACAAGATAATTTCCAGTGGCAGAGGAGGATGCACCTGATGGGAGCTGGGCATGGCTCTCCTGGAATGACAGGGAGCTGTTTCCAGAGGAGTGCAGGCACAAGACCACACAGCAGCCATCCCTTTCAGACTGGGGTTGCACTGATTCCCTGAGGAAAAAGCACAGCTTCTTTTTTGTCTTTTGATTTCGACTGTTCTGGTTTTGTTCTGCTCTAGACCCTGTTCATTGCAGTCCCTTGGAGTTTTGGACTCTGTGGCACCAGTTCATTGTATCTCCTGCCTGTTGGGATTGGAAGAGGCTCACCTGTTCTCCCCAGGACACACCTGAGTGATGACACACACAGTTAGATGAGGCTACATGTTTTGACAACTGTGCTGTTCGCAGCCACAGCTTCCCAGCACAGACACAGCTTCCTTTTCATGAGGCGGCTGCAGCTTCTGGGCCCTTAAATCACACTGGGTATTTTTGTTTTCTTATCTATCCCTCTGCATGTCTACAAGTACCCACTGACTCTGGCAGACACTTCTAGCAGCCCAGACAACCCTGTTTTCAGTTTTCTATTGAACAAGATGTCAGCAGATGACAACCCATGCTCCACTGATGTCATTTAGTAATTTAAGAACATTAAATATGGGTCAGAGTCTGACCTCCATTGCCATTTTAGTAGACACTTTATTATTTTGTTTTCAATCAATGAGTTAGACTGAGGATAATGGGGAGATGCTGCACCATAATTCATTGCAATGGCTTAAGCATATGCTCATAAAATGGCAGCTTGTTGTCTGACACAATTATGTCAGACTTACCAAGGCCAGCAAAGGCAGATTTAATACAAACTATCAGCTGCTGAACTCTACAATCTTCTAATACAACTATTCTAAGAGACATAGCCAAATACTAGCTGATGATAAATAAGCTCCCTCATGTCTGTGTGAATATATCTGTATTATTTCGTCCAGTATACCAGAGTTCCCTGTCTCTGACAGTCTCTGACTGGGCAAATTCATCTCTTGTTTTGTTTTTTTTTTTTTTTTTTTACTGGGCTATATGACAAAATTTAGACTTTCCTGAAGGTGACTCTTTAGGGGAAGCCAGCCAAAATTTATATGGTCCCTGCAATAGTTCCCACTCATTTACTGACCTCTCTGCCCACTTTATACAGATGCTTGTAACACCTTCAGAACAACCACTCTTGTGCCAGCACAGAGCTTCCTCTGGAACAGGCTGAAGGGGCTATAAATGCTCCTTATAAGGGCCAGCTTCCCATGGCTACTAAAGATCTCATCTTCCAAGTGACTATTGCTACTAAAAAGCAGAGTTACCTTCCTCTTATTTTATGGATTCTTGTGGGTCCCTTCCAACTCAGGATGTTCTGTGATTCTGTGACCCTGTAAAATTCCCTGAAGTATCCTGGAAGACATTTCACCTTATAGATTCAAGCTGGGAAGGCCTGATACCTGCTTCCTACTGAGTTCAAGAGGAAAAGCAAGCACTTGCTATGTAAATCCTTGGGGCAGTGGGGAGGGGCAGCCTCAGACTCTACACTGCAGCAACTGAAGTAAGCAGAGGAAAGATTGCTCTCTCAGAGGTACAGAAACTCAGGACTAGTAAGGGAAGTCATAACACATCTATTCATTAGTTAATTTGTAGTGAGTCTCCTTGTGAATTATCTCATTTCTTCTATATGGAAAAAACCTGACATTTTCTGTCACAAGTGTCCTCCTCCCCCTGCCAGCCCTGTGACCTACAGTGACCTCTGCTGTAGCTTAAACCCAGCAATATCAATAATTATTTACCTACGATACAAAAATAACAAACACTTCACTGACTTAGATTTTTAGAAGGCTGTGGGAAANTACTTAAAATTTTAAAAAGGGTGGGGAAAAAAAAAAAAAAAAAACACCAAAAAAAAACCCCAACAAATCTTTAGTCTTGGAACATAAAGAACAGAGGAATGTGACAGTTTGGGGAGCTGGCAGCAGCATGTGGGAGCTGGTGCACCCACCCACCGTGACAGAGCTGTTTGATCCTGCTGGGCCTCACATTCCAACAGCAGTGGCAGATACTGTTGCAGATGCTGCCATGCTGATGTTGTGCCCATAATCTGCTCTCATTTCATGTCTTATTTCCTTTGAGTTAACAGTTGAGTGGTGTGTGATATGCCATCCTTCAGGAGTCTTTCCACAGTCTCCAAGGACAGCTCCTCAGCCGAGTACTTCAGAGGCTGTAAATACAGCTGTTAATTTCCCTGATAAATAACAGAAGGACAAGGAACAGAGAAGAATTTGCACCGCTGTGCCAGTTTCATTACTTAGGAAAATTGTCCTTTTACTCCTCAGAACACAGAATAGAGATTTGCGTCCTAAACACTGCAGGTTTAATTTGTAGCCTCCCTTCCTGCCCTGACTCTGACCTAGAGATACCAAACCACTAACAAACAAAAAATCTGGAAGAAGCAGTACTTCTTTTTTCACCTGTCATTTTCTATCTGCGCCTTTGAAGAAGTATGTTATGAATTTACACTTTTTTATCACCAGCTTTGCTTGAGATCCTGTATTAAATGCCTCACACACAAAAGTAAAGATTTGTAGAAGCATCTTTGTCCTTGTGCCAGCCCTATATCTACAAGAACACCCCCCAACATCTTATTTTCCTTCAACTTATTTTGTAGCTTCAGTTTCCTTTCTGTCCATAAGCACTCTTTTCTTTTAAAGCTGCAGAAGCGTTCTTCTGATTGTATCCATTTGAAAAACATCAACTGATATTTTCAGAATCAGTTAATGAGAGCCCCTCTTTTCTGATCTGACAACACCTTTATTGCATGTACTCTGTAGCTAAAACCCTGTTTATTTGTATGGAAGAAAGAAATTATACTGGAACCAGAGCTGCAAGAATTTTTTTTACTATAGCAATTGTGGAGCTCATCGAGACAATAATTCTGTGGTCTTTAACAATAGTGTTGCATGTCTGTCTGTCTGTTTATTATTCCACTCTGAAAAAATTAGTGAGTGAGAAATTGTTTCTTCTTTCCAACAAGATATTGGAAGAGAAGAAAATAAGTAAATATCTCTTTTTTTGACAATATTTTTTAAAAATACTTGTTTTAGTGTTTCAGTTATAATTAAATTTTACTTCTCTGAGGATAACATAAACTGTGATACACCATAAACCCAGACCACCAAATTAAATTCTACCAGGGTTTCTTTAATATTATACCACACAAATCAAGTAACTGGCAGCACAACTACCATACTTGGAAGGTTTTGTAGAACGGAATATATTTAAGTTCTACTTCCTAAATATAATTTGCACTAATGACTAGATCACCCAGTGTGTATTACCAAAGGCTGCAAATTAACAAAGATGAGAAGATATCCAATTATTTTTAAAGGGCTAATGGATCCTAAAACGCAGCAGTTCTGTACTTTGGAGATGATGCGTTGCTTTAACCATTCATAACAACACCGTAACAGCAGAGTACAGCTCAGCATCTCTGCACAGGCAATGACCACCCCCTACAGCCATGGCTGAGCTGCTGATCCTGCCACAGGAAGGATGGGACAGGGAGGGGCACCTGGAGTGTCACCTTGGGAAGGCTGACCTGGAACAGACTGAACAGAGCTAGAGAATAAAGCAGGGATTTGTTGAAATAGGGTACACCTTTGGCAGGACAGAACCTGACCAGGGCTACACCCAAGGTGGGCTGAAAATGGTCACAAAGTGGACGATCGGTCACAAGGTCTCACACTTTTATAATTTTTGGTCCATTTGCATATTGGGGTTTAATTGTGCAATTACAGCTTCAGGTTGTGAGGTCTCATCCTTCTTGTTCCTCCCTTCAGTCCACCATTGTTAGTGCTTTTGGGCCTGAAAGCTGTCCTTGGTCTTCAGCAGGAAAAGGATTTGTCTACCTACTCTGTGAAGAGAGCTTACCAGCACTTCATGTGAGGCTCAGAACTACATCCCTGGGCAGCACAGAATGTGAAAAACATGAAAGTTAAAACTTCAGGCACCACTGCCACAGTAACAAATGAGAAGAAGGCAGAAAGAGGGGGTTTCCTTTTCACAACAAGACTGTGAAAAGTCAAAGATACTGCTTAAGAAGTGCCTGTGCTGGAGACAAAGCAACCACCATTTCCAGAGCTGTCATTCACTGCTTGTGCTGTTGTTGAGATTCCTGTAGTACCAGACACTCTCTGTGTAGGGAAAGTGTACTAATACACCATTAATACACCACTAAAATGTGATTTTCTGCCAGATATGACTCCAATACTTCACAGATAAACATCAACCCAGTCCCAGCCCTTTGCTGCCATTGACTCACCAGGGCTGTCACACAAGCACCACTGCAAACAATATTTTCTTAAATATGGAATGACAGAGCTGGATGGAAATGGCAAAGATACACATAGGAGTTGACATGAATGAATCTTTGAAGTCATATTTATTAAAAATTAATGCTTAGAAAGGACAAATGCAACACTACCCTAAAGTCTCTTTGCTCAGACTGCAGCAACTGTTCAGACCCTGCTCGAGCTTTGCTGGTGCTGGTGTGCTCGAGCTCCTTTAGTGCAGCACTCACTTTCAACTTGGCTACTGCTACTGCCAGCCCTCCTCATTTTCAGCAAAGTCAGACACCAACACCTTTAATGCATTTCCAGCCCTGCTGGGGTGTGTTCCTAAAATGACTCCAGTTTCTCAAATTGCACCCATTAAGGTTAAAACTGCCATTTTTTATTCCTTTGGCCAACACTGCATCTTATTGTGAGAACAACTGTTTTCACTTGCAGAGAAAAAAAGCCTGGGTGCTAGCAGCTCTGGGTCTCTTTCAGGTCACACACATCTATTAACAGAAGTTGAGAGGTGGCAATTGTCCCCTTACAAAATATGAGCCCCAAGCTGAAATGTCTCCAGGAAGAAGTGTGCTGACCTCACAGCCCCAGCCATGCAGGACAGCCCTACCTGAGACTCCCTCAGACCTCACAGTACACTGTATAACCCATGTCTTTGGCACAAACAAGGAATTGCAATTTGCCTTACTGATTCCACTGGAAGGGCTGCAACCCATTCAGCCTGAGAGTTGGTTTGTGTATTTGCATTTTTACTTAAACTACTTTTTGCTGGGCAAGTCTCTTGGAACAGAAAACCAAAATAAACCAAAAATAGGGGCTTATTGGAGATTTTCCCACAATTTCCTTCAATTTCCCCTTAAACTGAAGATATCTGGAAAACACATCATAACTGATCTAGATACTGTTTTGATGAAATAAAAGACTAGTGCAGGCTTCTCAACAAGTCATTCCTCTGGTGTGAAAAAAATTACTAAATTATTTTTCTTGTACTTTTTTACAAGTAAGATTTATAATTTTCTCAATTTTTTTTTTCTATCCTAAAGAGACAATGCTTATGCAAAACAGCTGGCAGACACTCAGCCCCTGGAAAACCATTTAGATCATGTATGGAAGAGAAGCAGAATTCTCAAACGTTTCACTGTTGTTTGGCTGGGGCAGAGGGCCCGAGGCACAGATTTGCTCTTTTCAGTGGGGATGTTTGACTACATCAAGGAGTAAGAAGAAATTCCTTCCTCAGTTTGATGAAAATCCTCATGACCTGTCACTTCAATCCCACAGGTTCTTCATCTCAGTCTTTCCCTGCTCTGGGCTGGCTGCTGTTCCTGCACTCAGATCTCCTCTGTGAGGATGCCAGCTCTCTACTCAGTTTTTATGTTCAGGTAATTAATTTTAGGCCTCAGCTTTTCCAGCTTTCTTTCAACATGCCCATGCCAATCATCCTTAACCTTGTGTCTTATTTATACTTGGTTCATTTTTACCTTGTTTATTCTTTTGCAGTGTTGTCCAGTTTTTTCTAAACCCCTGATGGAGCCATAGTGCATCTTACTATTGTTCAGTTTCTCTCTCCCTTTCATCAGAGAAGTCACTGATTTTCTTCCTCCCCAATCCCTCAAAACAACTTCTGGGATTTTTTTGTTTGGTTTGGGTTTAGCATTTTGTACACTTCAATCCTCAAAATTACCTCAGGAACCCAACTTATTAACTATTTCCTAAAATTTTCTTTGTGAGGACTTTTACATCTACTCCTGCTGTTCTCACTCCTTCCTTCCCTTCCTACTCATCTTGTAATCACTGTCACCCAAACAATTCCTCACCACTGAAACTAACCAAAGTGATTTCCTGCTGATCAGAGGGAACCCTAAATGAGTTACTGGTTTGGAATCCCATCTCCTGACATGCAGAGCTGTCTGTGGCACAATACAAGATCATGGCAAGACATCAGTAACCTGTCATATTCTATTTCTAACTGCTACGCTGTTAATTAACCTCCTTATCTGGGGTTAATTAACCCCGGAGTGCCATTAACACGCTGTTCTGCCTCTGGGAAGCTTTATCAGCTGCTCAGAATCCCCCAGCCGCCTCTCCTCTGAGGCATCACCTCAGCAGCATCACTTAGCCAAAGTGTTGAGTTAAACCCTGGCACGTTGTTCTGGCATTTGTCACAAGCTTTGTGTCAGAGCCACGTGTACAAGCTGGTTGTGACTCTGCTTGGGAAGGCCAGAGGAGAGATGTAAAAGCTTTTCTTTAACAGTAGGGTGGAACTGTCTGACAGCTGGGGGTTGGGGGGATGGATGGAGAATGGCAGCAAAATAAGGAAGAGGGAAATAATAAGGGAGAGCAAAGTAATTTATTCTTTCCAATGATCTGTTTATGCTGGGGGGTGTTAGGGCATATGCCCCTTCTTTGCATCCACCTGCTTCCCACACACTTCTCCCCATTTCCATTTCAGTGATCCTAACTCCTGCATTCCTGGAGACAAAGCCAGCCTGAAGATTTTCAAAGCTTAGGAAGCACACAACCCAAAATATACAGTAGGTACACATCTTTGTAGAAACTAAAAGTGATGTATCATATCACGATCCCATTTCTGCAATCCTGTTCTTTAATGAGTAAAAAATTGTTCTATATTTTCATTTAACAGCCATTTTGTTGTCTTCCCTTTTATGATATGGACAACAATTTAATAACATAATTGCATTTGAGAAGTACATTTTGAAAATAAAGGAAGTTTAACATTTCATTGGAAATGTTATTCTAAATTGATCTCAGTAGTATTTTTAAAAAATCCTGTAGAGAATGCTGATTGAAATTTATACGTGCAAGTTGTCTGAAAAATCTTAGCAAGAAAGGCAGATTGGGTATTAAAACACAGCAATGCTGATACTTGAGAGTGAGCTGACACTCAGGGGGATTTTGAACAAAGTGAATGGAAATATTTCCATAAACCATATCCCCAGCCTAACCCAATTTATGATACTGAGATTTATTTTTTATTGTTTGTTTGCATTTAAAATGCTAAGAAATTAAATATTTCCATATTTTTAGCAGTTTTGAGTAATTTCTTTTAAGTCAAATGTAATCCTTTAAAATTTGAAGGCCAGTATGAAATACTGGCATTTTTTGGTAGGAAATCTAATTGCCCTCACAACACTGATCCTCCCATCCTGCTTCTGCCCATTTTCTCAATGCTCTCTGTGTTGTGTGATCTTTGGAGCAGGGGCCTGAGGGATGATTCCCCTCTATCCCACTAAGCCAGAACACAAACTGGCCCAGCCCTTCCAAAGCCCCCATGACAGCAGCAGCTGTTTGGCACAGATTTTGTGCAGTTACATTAATGGGAGCTGTGATTTGACTTCCCCTGACACTGGGGCAGCCCCTACATGAGGCCAGATCACAGCAACAGCAGTTTAGTGCAAGACACATAATCCTGTGCTGTTTCACTATCATTAATGAGCACAGCTCAGAGACAATGTAACAGAAGACTAAAGAAGATTAACTAAATCTATGATGGATCTATCATGCTATTAGAGAATTATGGCTGTTAGCACCTTCCTACAGAAATTTCTGCAGCCATAACAAAATTACTGTCTATTGTTGGGAGAAAAATTATTACCTGCAATAGATTTAGAAAGAAAGTGAAGAATAATGAGGTTTCTAAGTTTACTTCTTCTAACCTCTCTAAAAGACTATAAAAATGAATGCCTGTGTTGCAAATATTATGACATGTTTAATGATAATTGTATTAGTGCTCTGTCTCAGCCTGTGAAAAAGTTGTTAGTGTCACTGCACAGGAGTTCTTCCCTCATTCAGAATTCTTAGCTCAGTTACACAGGGATAAGGTAAAGCTTTTGCACTGGACACTGCTACTTCACTGCTTTATGAAGAACAACAAAATTGTGATATACTTGAAGAATTTCCATTTTAGTGCAATCCAAATTTAGCAGTGACCAGCTGATAACCCTTTTTGACTGAATTTATCTCTCTGTGTGCATCTTGTCCATGATTAGCCCATGCTATTAGTCCTACAGCATGTTCTAAGATGATAAAGGAAAAAAATAAAAGCAGATCTAATGACATTTTGAAAACATCCAGATGTAAGATTTCATCAGCTTTACTAAAAAAAAAAAAAAAAAAAAACTCTAAAAGCCAGCTTGTTGGTTGAATGATCAAAAGTGAATTATTCTCTATTGTATTTAAGAATGAATTATCAATTCTACCAAATACCTTCATCCAATTCTCGTGGAAAGGTTTATGATGTCGCCTCCTAACTATAAAAACTGCTGTATGCTGTTAAGAACATGATTTTATCAGAGTTACACAGTAAAACAAAAACATACTCTTATAAATACTCTATAAGACTTTTTGCTGTCTCTGCAGATGGTGACAATTTCTTCCCAGAAAACTGACAAATCCAAATCTGAACCACTCTTGAGAGTTGCCCCCATAGTCAAAGATTAGGATATATTCAGAAATGCAACATGGGCAGTTTTCTGTTCAACAACAGTTTCTTCCCATTTTTAATTCCAGTTTTCTGCCCTGGCAGAGTCTGTGTGTATGTCTTTACAGGACAGACAGAAGGTTTTCACATACAGAGACCAAAGAGAACTAGGCAGCAATTTTTTTTTTCCCCCTTGATTTTGTGAGTATGTTAAGTTTAATGTTTTGGTTTTACTCTAGTAGCATAGACCACTCCGTTGCCTTTTGTGGACCTACCAGGGTATGAAATAACACGTGATCTCAATGAAATATCCTCAGATATTTATTAAAGGACTGTTTTCACTGATAATTCAACGCCAGCATCTACACACACACACACTTATTGTCAAACACTAACTGTTGTTTCTTATCCATAAATAACATTTTCAGCACTCCATCCATGCAGTATTACTTACTGAAGGAAAGTTGTACGTACCTAGTAAAGCTAAATACATTTTAGGCACACACTCTGTGAACACAGAAATGGCATCTCCAGATTGTGCACTTAACCTTGAAATGACAACACTTTGTGGATCAGTGGGCCCAGTGTCTGGTAACAGGTTAGATCTGGGCTGCTGGGATGCCCCTGCCAGCTGCTGTTGAGCAGCTCCCTTCTGCTCATGCCAACAGCTGAGCTGGTGTGGTGCCACAGAAAACTCTCTGGAATGCAGCAGGACAGAGCAGAGCCACAGGTGTCCAGATGGGAGGAGATGGTACTTGGAGCTGCAGTGAAGTTTCCAAGGGGATGATTTGCTAAAGCCTCCCAAGAGAATTTTTCTGCCACGAATGTTTCCTCTAACAAGTACAGTCTGCACCTCATCATTAGCTGATCACCAGCCAGAACTACCCAGCATTTTAAAGCCTGGCATTCCAGGGATTTCCTGCAGCTCTTCTGTGCTAGGTCCAAGTATCACTGAAGTTAATGCCAATCACCTCTGTTCCTTGCAGAGCCACAGTTACAGGAACAACCTCAAGGAGGTGGTTGTTTCTATTCTGTTTTTATTCTGAGTGGAACTGAGCCATAGCAGAGATCCAGGATGTGATCTCTGAGGGAGGTAGTGCTGCCTAAATAAATAGATCAATAAATGCTGAGGTAATTTACCTCCTTCAGCTACACATGTTGAACCCAAGTCCAACCAGGAAGTGCAATACCTTATATTATATAATTAACACCTAGGATTTTATGTAATTACTACCTAGGGTTTTGCAGTCTGGGTGATTTCTCATTGGATCCTTGCTCTGATTTACACAGTGTCTTCTTTCCCAGAGGGTACCTGGGGATTGAATTTCACGGTGCAAAGGGCAAATTTTGCAATTTGCCAGTGGACCTCTGGTAGCAAACAGTATTCTTGAACAAATGCTCTTCAGAAAGACATGCACACCATTCCCTTTAGCATATCAGAACATTAAAAACAAACAAAAACAAAACAAACAACAACAACACACCCCAAACCCAAAAACCAACCAACCAACCCACCCTTAAAAAGAAAGAAAAAAATATACTACACTCATTTTTTTCTTTGCACTTTCAACAGACTGTGGGAATACGATTATTTTTGTACCACACACCTTGGGGCAGCAGTACCAAAACAAAGCAGTAGCAGTACATGAAAAAACAAGAAGAGAGTTCATCAAAAGCAAATTTCTCAAATTCTCAGTCATCTGCCAATAAAACCACATGTTGCGAGATGTATAATCAATGGCCTGACTCTGATTAAATTCACTGTATGGGCCTAGAAATGCCCAGCTTTGTCTCATTGTTCTTTCACCCATGCTACAAGCACACAAGGCTACCAAGTTTTGTGCTGTAGCAAAATTTACACCAGTTTGAAGCATGACAGACAATACCAGAGTGGAAAATTTTCCTGCTCGCTATTGCAGCCAAGAGGCCCAAATCCTGAACTGTTCACAGCTTCTGAGGGATCCAGCAAATTCTTCACCACTGCAGTTTGGAGCAGACTAGATATTAATAAAGGAAACAATACCTAAAAGTTTACCCTCTGTGGCTTCGTCAGTCACAAAAAAAAAATCTGATCAGACCTCAAGAGTCTGAGTTCATGTTCATTCATTAAGTGTAAATATCAGGCCAGAAATCTAGAGAGAAATATGCAGATACCAGCAAAGGCTAGGAACAGCGCATTCTTTGAAATGTCAAAGTTCTTACAGATTAATTATGCAACTATGGAAAACAGGAGAGCTTTGTTTGCTTGAATCTAAAAATAGCTGCTTAAATGTCTGAAATAATAAAGAAGTTCTGCACCCCAAAACCTTTAGTTAAAAAAAAAAAAAAAGGAATTAAAAAATATCTGATCTTCTCCAATAGCTTTCTCTGAAAAGAGAAAATCCACAGGGTGGGAGAACCTAAAGCCTAATGGACCCAGATCAAGGAAATTTTCCTGCTGTGAAAGTTGGGTGAGTATTAGGCAAACCCAGGAATCCATGTGGTTTCATTAATTGACCATGTTGCATGATTACACAGATTCCATCAGGACTTTAACTTTTGGACGCTTGGTTTGTCTGGGGACACATTTGCATACCTGGTTACTTGGTGAGAAAGGCAGAATCATTTCCATTCACTGTAGGATAGGCATCAATAAATGAGAACACATGGAACAATATTGGGTGGTCCTTGTGTACAGGAGCAAATACCTGCCCTGCACTGTGTTCTGCCAACCCTCCTGACCCCTGGAGCAAGAACAGGTGGGTGTTACCCTGGCACTCTGCCATATATTCACAAGGCTTATCATCACTTATATTCAACATAGATTTCATCTTCTTCACAGAGATTGTATTTTACGCACAGCCAATTTTTCGCTTTAAGAAAGGAAGAGCTACTGCTTCAGGGCCAGGGATTAACTGGGGCTGATCTCGTCTCTCCTTGCAGTTAACCTGCTTCTGGCATAAATTCAGATATGCAACTGCTGCCTGTTTACAGCCCCAGGGAGTGGAGTGTGGAATATTCCACATTCTGATGTGGCATGTACCCGGATCATGTTTTACTTGGGACCCAAATCATATCTCACTTTCAGGAGCTCCCTGTTCATCCTGTTCCATTTGGATTAGTGCAAAGGAACACAATGGACATGCCCAGGCCACCAGGCACCATACTTTCCTAGTTCCATCCTATTAGATCAGTTTCTACCAGCTGACTCAAAAGGAAGCTGACATTTGACAGTTAGATGAGATAGGCAAGTTGGACAAAAAGCTTTGAACTTTTGATCAGCAGTGGAAACATGGTATGAATTAACACTAAATACTGATGGTCTTAAGAGGAAAAAGTGGTAGCAGACTGTTCTGGTCCAAGGGAGAATTCCAAGCTGAGGAGAAGGCCTTGAAAATGAGGTGAGGAAGACAAAATATGCAAGGGTCAGACAGAAAAGCACGTGGCTTAGAAAGCAAAAATGAAAGGCAAGAGACAACAGGAACTAAGGTGTTCAGTCTTTGAGGAGAACACCTATCCCTACATGTGCTTTTAAGCATCAATTTTACAGGTATTTCATCTGCAGAAGGAGTACTTAAACAGCAAATTGTTAAAATAGAGAGCTGTACAGCAGTGCAAGTATTTAAAGATTACATCACTTAGGCAGCAAGTAAGGTGGATTATTTCATCTCTGATTTCAGGGGATTCTGATAAGCATCAAACAAGTTGGAAAGAGGGAAGATTGTAGTTCTCCAGACACTGAAAGCACACAATTTGGCTGAAAAGGGACAAATTCTGCCTTCTATCACACTGATTTATACCTGGAGCAACGCAGCTGAAGTCGGTTTTCTCAATGGAAAGTGAACAAGGGATATGAGACCAAAAAACTGTGCAACTGGTATTTAATGGACAGTCTGGAAATTGGATCTCCAGCAAAGGAAACACACAAGGCAAGTACTTAACACGAATGCATTGCAGAGAACAGTAAATGAGGGAGGGTGATAGATCCCCAATCGAACTCAAAACCTGTCTGAAACCTAATGCTCAGCTCAGAGTCCCTCGGGACAGTGCTCTGTGCAATGGTGAATGAGGCTCCAGTTACACACAGGCCCATAAGAGCAATAACTTGTTCTCAGTGCAAAGAAAAGAAAAATACAAAAGTATTATGCAAGACAGCAGTATATTGGAAACAGCAGCACTGCATACTCAGCAGCTGAGTTGGAAGCAACCAATGTATTCAACATTTGCTGTTTTTCTTGCCACTCTTGCACTTATTCACATGCCAGGAATTTCTGAAAAGTCAACATTTCAGCACACTAACTCAGGAAGAAGTAGGAGCTCCACCACACAGCCATAAAGTGATGGCAGTGATTCGGGAAGCAAGCCCGGTCTCATGTGCAGGCTTCATCGGCAGTGCTGCAAAGCAGTGTGACAGATGAGGATGTGGCACCCCACAGCATCTAAAATGAGCTCAGGAATGGTTCAGAGAGGGCAGACCTGGATCTCTGCTCTATCTGTCCTGAGGTAAATGACACCTCTTGCCTCCACAGCCAACTATTATTTAAAATATTACACATGTGGCAGGACATTAATTCACAGGTTTACGCAGTAATGACAATGAAACTTTCATCACTATGAAAGATGAATTACATATACGTATATATGTCATCATTTTCCTGTTTGAGGACTTGATATTTGGCAGAAGGAAAAAAAATGAATAAAACCCCAACAAAACAGAAAACTCCCGACATGGGTTGAGCATTCTGAACATACCACATTAAGTGGTACCTTTGCAGTGAATTTAATGCCAAGTGGAGAAAACAGACTGCCCTACAGTCTGGGGCAATGAGAATATAACTCCTTTGGTACTTGGTATTTCCTCATTACCTGTGCAGAATGAATTACATACGCAAAAACAGCAGGGAAATTGTCTTATTTCATGGTCTACTTAAATCTTCTAACAGGCACATTTTCTGAAATCCAAACAAAATGCTTAGATCTACCAAACATCTGAGTGTGGTTTTGCTTTAAATGGCAGCTGTGCTGTTATGCAAATTCAGCTCTACAGGTAATTAATGTATGCTGTGATAAAGCTGCCAGTTATAAATAAAGTCCTAAATAGAATCAGAAAACCATTTTTTTTAGTGTACTGTGATTTTCTATATATGATCAGGCCTTGCATATATATTCTTAGCTGAAACTATAAACAACATTTGATATAATGGGACAGGAAGTATTATTCTGTGTTCTATTCCTTGGCTGTCATGTCCTTCCTTTCAGTGTGTTACCCCAACTTTGGGATTTTCACATTAGTTCTAGAACAACCAGCTTTGACACAGCAGAAATATTATCTCCCTCCTGCTTCATACTTAGAAAAACAAATGAAGGTCATTTTTCTGCAGGACTGAACCTCGGTGACCCTCTTTATCACTCACACTGCATATTTTCCATTGCAAGTGCTTCCTGTTTTCCCAAAGAATATTACAGCAACAGAAGCATTTCCCCTGTGTGTACTGCTTTCAGTGAATCCAGATTAACATTGAAGGCAGGGATTTCTGCTGCTGCACTGAGGGCACAGACCAAGGCAGGCACAGGATGCCTCTGCTGTTTGTTACGCTGCACGCAAATCCAGTCTCCTCCTCAAAGCAGCAGTGCACGGGTGTCCTCAGACTGGCCTACTCCATTTCTGAAGACTTTCCCCTTCATTCTATCTGGCTTTTTCTGTTTTACCCTTCCTTTCTGTCATATTATCCCTCTATTTTTCACCCTAGAAAAACCAGAGGCAGAAGGCACAAACATCCTGCTATTAACTGCCTGTCATATAAACCCTTAATCTCCTAATGTTGGCCCTGATTCTGCAATAAGGAGAATCTCTCTAGAGTCTGGGCAAGCACATTGATGTCAACTAGCACAAAATGTCACCTTTTTTCTTTTCCATCAAAACCTTTCCTGGTTCTATCAGGAAGAAAACTCAGATTTCAAACAAAGCACTCACCATTATTACAGCAGATTTGTTTCAATCCCACTTATCAATGCCCCTGATTCACTGATAACAGGCAAGCCATTTTGTTGTTGTTGTTGTTTCAGATAGACATACTGTGAACTTTATGCTGAATAAAGGAAAGTGGAAGGATTAAGAAAGCCTGGGACAATAGAGAAAATAATATAAACAGAGAGAGTTTTCTTTTTGTAACAGCATGTATGTGTTTGTTGTGACATGCTGCATCAGGAATCATTTTGCAATTAGAGATTTCCATTTAAATCAAGAAGCATTTGTTAAATATAAAGGTAGAACTACAGACAATTAAATGAACTCCCACTTATACTGAGCTCTACCACTGTGTCTCAGTTAATCATGGTGAAATGTGTAAGCTCCCTTAATTAGCATAGTCAGAGCGAACTGAATTTTATTTCACATCGACTTTTCTTTGGGCCTTACTTTTTCTGCACTTCTTTTTATTAAAGCTCTGCAGTCTACTAGCAGTCAAGTCTGTTCCACAGAGAATGTAACTTAATTATTCATTTGCAAGCTTATTCCAAAATAGATCACTCTAATGGATGAAATCTAAATATGCATCAGACCTGTTAACACCTGTGGTCATCAGCTTGGCTCTGTGGACAGCAGCAGACTCCACTGGTCCATGGCTGAACAGCACACTACATTGCCACACCATTTGTTTCTCCAGCTGTTCAGCGTGCCCATGCTAACCAAACTCAGTGCTGAAAGACCAGAGCTGTTACTAAATATTGCTTTATTTACTGTACAAAATCCCAAGATGCTTCTCACAGGCCACCTTAGGCCCGATGCACACAGGCCGCCGATGCACACCCAGTGCACCTTTCCAACCTTCCTCACAGTCCCCAGAGCAGAAAATCACAGAAAACTGAAAGAATGCTTTTTAAACAAACAAACACACACACACAAAGCAACTAATGCTTTGTCTGTTCACCTTTCCACCTAAACCTCTGCTTGAATTTAAATGTACTTACGGTAGAAGGCCTCAGCCTCACTCAGCGTATTCCTGATGCCCCCAGCTCATCCCAGGCCTCCAGACAGACACAAACTCCACAGGGTGAAGAAAACTGCTCTCCAGCTCCTGGAAGAGTAAGCCTTATTTTTGCCATCTGTTTTCCAGAGATGAAAACAGGGAGACTGTTGGAGGTCAGGCTATTCCCAACTCCTGGAGCTGCCTAGGGGAATGGGGGGGTAAGGAGAGCACGGAGGCACAGAGCCTGGCAGCCACTGTTGGAATGCTGCTCCCCAAAGCCTCGTGGGTTTGTTTCTCAGGTTCATGGAGGGCAGAACATTTGCTAGCAAATATCCTGGTCCCAGGGAATGGCAGGCAGCATGGCACACACGTGTCACAGTGTGGTGACACCCTCGCACTGAACACGTCGGTGTCATACTGTCCTAGGATGAAAATAAGCACATCAGGGCTTACATCTGCTGTTGCCACGTTAGAGTCACTATATTACAGCATGTTTGTGGTTGCAGCAGGCTTCTTCTGAATAAAGAGGAGCATTTCTTACTAAGCATCTTGTGGATCAGAGTGCTGAATTTGCTTTTTGCGGCATCTCTCATACTGGATTCCAAACACGCTTGGCCTCTGTGCCTGTGTTAAGCTATGCTTGTTTGCCTCTGGGTTTCTTCACTTGGCTTGGGAACTATGTATTTCCCTGCAACACTCCCCTGGAAGCTATAATGTGAGAGTGCTCAGTCAAATGGCAACAACACCTTGCACGGGTTTTAGATCTGAGAGACTGGCTGTTGGAGGAATTCATTATCCTCCAGGACTTGGCCCAGCAGCCCCACTGCACTGCCTGGCACGTACAGAAATCTCCATATCCTTTGGTGAGCCCTTGCACCTAATGAGCCCTGAAAACTGTTGGGGTTTAGTCCCTCCATACCTCATTCTCAGTCCTGTTTCTCGGGGGTTGAGGAGGGGAGAGATCTGACACTCCCTGTGGCTTTTTGCCTTTTGAACAGTTCATCCAGCCAGCAACAGCAGTCTACAGATGAAACTACAGCTACTGCAGAACATCCAGCTGGCACTTTATTTGAAAGTCTCTAAAATATGGACTGTATTTAAAATTGTTTATGATCTGTCATCAGCAAGATCTTCCTCTCCATGTACCTCTAGCCCTTTCCATCTCCCTAGGCAGCCTGTGTGGAAGCTCCCAGCCCAAACAGGGAACCACTGTCATTGCTGCAAGATCAAGCAAGCGATACAGCCCTGTGCAGAAGGCAGTGCCACTGCACAAATTCATATTTTACATCACATCAGGAGAACAAAAAAAGAAAGAAAAAAGGAGATGGAGAAGACTGCAGTTAGAGCCATTAATGTTTCATGAAACCTCTCACATCCTTGCTACAACTGACAGGATAAAAAAGATACAGTCATTAAAATTCAGATAACAGGATACTGCCTTGGTGTTCTTTATATTAAAATTCTGGGCTGAATTATTGCTTTGCAGAAATACGTGTCTCTCTGTCTATTCTCTTACATCAATGTCTCAGGAAAGACCTAATACCTCAGCATCAGCAACAAGCGCCTGCATTGCTCAGGTAGTGCGGTTTGTTGTTTTATGGGGAAGGGTTTTTGTTATATTGCAAGAAAGTGACCGTGGAGCAACATTCACGTGTACATTCCAAGGTCGTTTTTTCCCTTTTGTTACCAAGAAATGTTAACAAATGTAAACACCAAAGTTGGAGAAAAAGACTGAAACACTCATAGGTAAAGCTACCCTCTGGGAGATGTTTTGCAAAGGAGAAATTTAAGAACTGCAGTTGGGACCCACATTTCCACTGTGCTATTCTGCATAGAGTAGTGTTTCCAAGGTGACAGAGGGAATGTAAATAAAAATCCGAATTTCTGAGCAGAACTCGAAACTTTTGAAGCTTTAATTTAATCTAGCTTTTATGAAAATATAAAGGTTTGATTTGGGTTTGTTTTTACACTATTCCCTCATGAAGTCTAGGAGAAAAAAGTAAATGCTTTCTCACCATATTAAAAAAGCTTTACATAGCATTCATATTTAGAAGTGAAAAAGATCATGAACCAAGAAAGGGTTTTGCAAAACTTATCTGGTGAAAATAGTATTCAGACTTTGTTGAAAGCAAAGCAACATTAAATTTTCCCATCCCTACTTTCTGGAGATTACTAAAACCTTTCTTTCTTAAGCACATGGTTTTGGTAGAATGCTACAAAACAGAACAGCAACCCACTATTTACATTCAGCTGGAGCCCATGATTTATCCCACAGATGTAAAACCCAAGCTGATTCATTACCCTCCTGCTAATCATCAGACAACCCAGGCTCACACACCTGGCAGTGATTGCTTTTCTAGTCAAGCATGAGCACTAATGAAGAAAGGAAAATTTGTTTCATGAAGGATCAAATGCACTTTGACAAAAGATATAGAAGAAAATAATGGGGAAACTCCCCCAGAGTTTCCAGAAATTGGCCTTCCTCTATAAAAAATAGAATTATTTGTTAGCCTGTGCAGCCTGCCTTGCTTTAGATATGGGATAGATACAATTTTACTTGGCACCAAAGGAAATCCTGAACAGATATCAAAAGTAAAAGAATTTCAGTTAGGTTTCCAGATATAACTCTTTAGTTGTGTGTTGTCAACACTGAAGAAGGGCACGTGCAACTTTTAAGGTCCCTGTCTGTAGCAAAAAGCATTTGGAAGTAAGCATGCACCTTTGAGTTGTCTGCAGATCCTTCACTGGTAGCTCAAACAATGCCGCTTGTTCGTACAGCAAGCAACAAATTCTAGAAATAAACTCCAAAACAACAACAAAAGCAAACCACTTGTGTGACTTATGGCTGTTTCCTGATGATGAACACAGCACACGTCACTGGTTCAGGAAGCTGATGGAAACCAGTGCCAGCCTCTGAGTGCATGAAGTTCAGGCAGCAGTGACGAGGAGGTCTCTCTGTTGAGGGCATTTCCCATCCTCAGAAAACACCACACCCTCCTTCCAGCTCCCAGCTGGGACCCAGCCCTCATTTAAGTGGGCAGGCAACTATTTTGCTATCAGTCCTTATTCAGAGGCTGCTTACTAGAAATTCATTTCCGTCTTTTAAGTGTGGCATAATCTAGCATTAGGACCATCCAAAAAAAAAAAAAAAAAAAAA
>VWYO01017007.1:0-13560 GCA_013400275.1 Rhadina sibilatrix | reverse complement strand
AAAAAAAAAAAAAAAAAAAAGCAACCCAAGTGCAGTTCTTTTCTCTTTTCAGAAATACAAAATATGATACACTATAATCATTACTTTCTGCTGATCTTAAGGCAGCATATAGGCTGCCATTTTCATTTCAGGAATGGGGTTTCTCCTGATTTAGTTTATGTTTCCTTTGGAAAACATGGAGACCACCAGAAGACTTGAGACTCCTGGGGACTTCCTGAAACAATGAAATTCTAGTTAGGAGAAAATGGTCACCTTGCCTTTTATCAGGCTAAGAAGACACAATAGAGAACAAGCAATTATCTCCTGACAATTATTTTCCTGGCAGAGTGTGCAAGACAGACTTTGTGTTGCCAAAACTTCCTGTTCTGGGGTGATATTTAGATTACAAGAATATGCTCTAATAAAATAAATTATTTTTCATCTCCTTAGAGATACAGCATAGCTCTGAAAATACACACAGAGTCAGCCACTTATGAATATTTAAATAAGACATTACCTTTCTTGTTTGTTTTATATTTTAATGTTAAATGATGTGCAAAGAAATCCCTAATATAGCATAACTTAAAAATATATATCTTCTAAAGTAAACCAAAACAAAGTCTAAATTGTGCCTGTGATAAGATTATTTCAGCTTACTCTCCCTTCAGGTTACTCAACTTGCTTGTTTATATAAATATAATATTTATTTTCCATGTATTTAAATTATTTGCAATAGGATACCCTATTAAATAAATTGTATTGAGTTTGAGGAGAGAAGAAGGTCTATTCTGGTATTTTATTTCTAAACTAACAAAAGAGTAAGAGAGAGACAGGGTTTTTTCAGCCTCCTGAGATTTCTGATAGATTATTTAATGTGTGGTTTGGGGGGGGTTGTTGTTGGGTTGGGGGGGTTGTTTGTTTGTTTTTGTTTGTTTTGTTGTTGTTTTGGTTTGGGTTTTTTTTTTTCCTTGCTAACAAATACACAGAAACACAGAAAAATGTTCTGCAAGAACAGTTCATTGAACTGGCCAGACACTGATGATAAAAATGAATCTACCAACTGGAAATTGGTGAATTTGAAAATGAGGGATTATCAATGTAGTAATTATTATTTCAAAGAAAAGAAACAAAGAACAAGTTCCTCATGTCTTGAAACACAGAAGTAAAATATTTAGGTAATATAGATTCAAATGTTTCCAATTCTACTGTCTCTGTAAAATTTCTGCTTTTTTAGTCTGAAAACACTTCAGTGGAACATGAATACAGTAAGAAATAACAAATTGAGGATTTTCTTAAAGGGGAAACCATGATTTTGCATCTCCAAGATGAGATGAAAAAGACAAAGATTTTGCAATAACATATGGAATGCAATCAATGCAGAAAGACCCTGACACAGGATTGTAGTTAGGAAAGGGCAGAGAATGAGATTAATAACTCTGTCTATGCAAATTCAGATGTTCAAGTTCTCTAGTATTAGAATTCCTTTTGGCAACTCCCCTTGAATGATAGCAAATGTTAATACTGGGATTTAATGAAAGAAACCAAAGCTCAGAATGGAATTTCACATAATTGCTGACATTAAGATGCTCTAGACTCCTAGGCAGAGGTAGCCATTTGCTGTCCAAAAGGTAGGAGAAAAGTGGTGCACCAGCTCCACAGCCCTGCTCTCTGTACCCATCGGTGACTTTCTGGAGTGGCACAAACAATGTTTGACATTAGCAGGGTGATGCAGTGATACTTTCCCAGATTGAGATTTTACAACTTTGGCACAGGATGCCAAAAAATTCCAGCGACAAAGAGCCCCTCAGGTCAATGGCCAGTGGTGGATCCCTGGTGTGGCCGAGGGCCCTCTCTTCAGAAACACTTCACCATCTTCATGGGGCCAGTCACAGAAAGGCCCTCAAATCAGCAGCAACCTTTCCTTTTCTAAACAGGGCTGAAGTACTCAAGCAAACATCTGGGACTGGCATTCTCACAGCTATCCCAGGCTGGGATTTATGACCTTTACGAGATTAATAATCCTAAAAGGATTTATGGGAACTTTGCTGAGCTCCCACATCCAGTGATGCCTGTGGCAATGCTCTGCTGCTGAGGGACCTCTGAGCTGGGGTTTGCTGTGGTGAACTGAGCTCTCACCATTCCTGCAGGAATTAATTCCATTACTAACACTGACAGAGTAGCTCTAGGAGATTATTCATTTTGGGGTTACAGCTGTGGGAGAGAAGTGTAAGTGCCCCTCTCTAAAGGAAGCAGTGCATGGTGCAGTGCTCCTCACACCCCCTATCAGCAGCCAGCCTCCCTCTCAGTGCCCAGTCTCCAGCAGGGAAACCTGAGGGCTGAGTTCCTTGAACCCTGGCCATCCAGTGCTGCTGTCACTCCTGCTGGAGTGGCTCTCATCACACAGATGTACAAGAATAAAAAGAAAACTGCAGAAATTCCTAGTACTAGAACCAGAGGAAAATAACCACAGAGAGTCAGACTTTTGTCACTGTCTGCTGGTAAAGCCCCTTACCTTCTGGCCAAGACTTTCCACAGCATGTGGCAGCACACCAGTCTGAATGTGAAAATGCTGACTCATCTGTTCCCCACGCATCTTTTCCCATCAAGCTGAGCTCTGAACAAAACATCTGTGAGAGAATATTTTGTGTTGAGAAGTGTGAAAGAACAGAAAGCAGTGATTTTTTTTTTTTTTTATTGCCAATGTGTGAAGGAAACAGATCTCCAGCTCCTCTCCTCTTTTGATAATATACTGCCAGTCAGTGGTCTGAAATAATATGTGTATATTACCCAAGCCAGAACTTAAGTTTTGAGAGAGCTGATGACTCTGTTGATAAGTCAAGATTCATGCTCTCCCATATGTGGCTGACAGGTTCAGCCAAGAAGCCTCTCCCTCTCCAGTGTTTGTTACTATTTGAGGAAATAAAAGGACATGAAAAAAAAAATTACGGTATTCTTGTCTGAAATGTCTTTATAATGAGGCAGCAGAGGATGTGAGAAAATTTAAGATATTTGCTAGTCTAGTCATTTATTTTAAATCAGTGGTGACAGGCCCAGTATGGTATAGAAGAAGACACCAATTAAATATTACTCATTTTTACTTGAGTTTTAAATGTTGAAGTTTCATAAAGTTTGCACAGTCACTCAGACAAATAAGTAATAAAATCCTAGAGCTGCTGCTCTACAGAGCAAGTCCTACTAAAGTAACATTCTTGCCTCATTTGTCCTTACACTTCTTGCAGAACCCAGTATCTTTGTGGGTGGGACGCTGAAAGTCTGATACCCTGGGTCTGGAATGAGTCTTGAAAGGTGTAACGATTTCTGTGGAATCACTGATTGTTGTTGTTCTTGTTGCTGCTTTTTTACCCCAATCTGAAAAGATTTTAACAGGGGGATTGTCAGATTCAATTGTTTCATGAGAATGAGCAGCAATTAGGATGCCTTCTGTATAGATTAACTCCCTGACCTCTCCTGGAAGCAGAAGGAAAAGGAGTGGCCCTGTTGGAAGAGCTGTTGAAAGCTTCCAAACCACCAGCTTGTATTCATACAAATTCCTTCATCAGCTCCACAAAAGCTGACCTGGAGCTTTATTCCATGTGAGCTGGAAGGTTTAGGAGCATAGCTAGAATACACTGTGAATGCTTACAAGAGCAATTCAGTCTGTACACTACTTGGAATGAGGAATCCTTCACATGAACAGGTTGGACTTGATGATCTCAAAAGTCTTCCCCAAGCTAGCTAATTCTGTATCATCCATTCAGTCACCTTCCTGGTGTCCCCAGTTTGCTGCAAAATGTAGTGAAAACAGCCTGCTCTCTGTCTCAGGATGAAATAGCCACGGATCAGGCAGCCTGTAAGAGCTGCCCCCTCAGACACTGTGCATGGGTAGAGAGGGATCTCCTCACCATTCTTTCCTCTCATTCAGCTGCAGGGACACCACGTGCAAAGCAGCAAGCTGCAGAACACTGGCCACTTGTCAAGGCTGCTGAGAAATGCAGCTGACAAAGGTGCAAAAAGCAGCAGCTGCCTCCTGTTGGGGAGGTGCAAGCAAGGCATAAACAGCACAACTGCAGGAGCAGAGACAGACTTTGCAATTCCAAACTTGTTAAAGGCACGAGACAGAACTGCTGCCATTAGCTACAGTGCTTTTTGGAGCCATCACAGAACTAAGTCCTGTATTTACCTCCACTGTTGTTCCTCCCTGACAGACCAGTGGGAAATGCTGTGTTTGTTGTACTGCAGACTGATCTGTTGAGAAAGTCAGATCCACCCCCAAAGTCAGATCTGGGAACCCCACAGGCTGGACTGACAGAGAGAATTAGAGATTATTAGCCTAAACAGAGCCCAACAGCACATGGTTCTAGCACAGGTTTTACCACCTTAGGTCCCACTAGGAAGGCTTTACCAATCCTGCCTTTGGCTGAAATAGAGCCCTGGCAAAGCTCTAGCTTCAAATGGAAAAAACTGTTTATAAAGGATCTCACTCCAAGTTCTTTTAATGAACTGTTTGTCTCAAAAAAAAGGACCTCTCACTACTGAATTTTCATAAAGTTGAAACCACAGGGATAAAAAAATGCTTTCTGCTATGTAATTCCAAATAAAACCTCTAAATGGGATACTGGTCAAAGAACTGGTATCTTGTTCCAGAAGAACATTTAGGCTAACAACTGGCCCAGGGGAAGTAGTTTATTCTGGTCTCAGGCTTTTTCAGGAGTCCAGAGGAGAGCAGAATGAATGGTATCATGGTGTTTTTCTTGTGAGCAAATGCAAAAACAGATTCTCCTCTTTTTAAAGCTCTCTGAAGCCAGGTATAGAAGGTACATTCTGCAGTCTTCTAGGCAATTAAAATATTTCAATGCAAAATTTAAAAAAAGAAAAAAAAAAAAAAAGACAAAAAAATCCCACCCAAACCAAGACAATTTGATTAAAACAAATAATACCTATGTTTTTAGTTAATCAATAAGTACCAGAAGTGAAGCAAACTTTTCTGATACACCTTCATCAACTGTGGATTACTCATAAGGTCAAACATTTGCAAAGAAGGTTATTTTGAAACCTTGGATTACTGCAGAAGCACAGCCTTATCTAAATTAGTTCTGCCCACACTCTCAGCCAATAAATTTCTCCACCTGTTTACATATTGATTTTTTCCCATCTTTTATTTATTTCAGCTTTGAAAAGAAAAAAAAAAAGTCTATTAAGAAGCTAAGAAAGTATATATTCAAAAAGGTTAAATTTTTTTTGTTGTCAAATGTCTCCTGAGCTGGATCACCTTACAAATGTAAATTAAAAGGTTTAAAATGCTGTAATCCAGTGAAGAATTCTAATTTGACTTATACAACACATTTTCTAATTCAAAACACAATGTATTATTTCTGTGTTGTAACACCCTGCTGATCCGGATCAGAACCCAGGAGCTCTCAGCTCTCCCCTGGGATGTAGAGAAAGAATTACCCAAAGGATCCTTATTCTGTTTTTTCTAGTCCATCCATTTTGCTTCCCTTTTTCTGAAGAAAAGCAGTGCAATGTATATTTAGCAGCCCCATGGACACACACAAGTAAGTGTGAGAGTTAATAATCAACAGCAGCTTGTGAGATTTCACAGATGGATAATTAAAAAGCCTGTGTTTAATACTTCCTGTTCTCTCTGGTTTAAGATGTGCACAGATTTGCATTCCTGTGACACTGACAGGCAGGGTTCTTAACCTCTGATACCAAAATGGAACTCTTCTGCTTCTTGATGTTCACAAATTACCTCTGCTGATTTCACCTTTAGCATTTGATCTCATCTTCTGAGAGATCAACAGTGTTATACAATCAAATTAATACTTAGACAGGAATATTCAGTTGGTCATTTACAGCACTTTGTGATTTGTTTTCATTTCTGATAAAGCTGTTGTCCCACAGAAGTTTTCAGAACAAAAAGTATTAGAGCATTTACTGTTCCTTGGAGAGTCAGTTCTCCTGAGCCAGCTCTGGAGAACCATTTGGGAGACCCATATTGGCCTAAAAGGACAAGGCAGGAAATTCTGAGTGTGGAATCAATGCATGCTGGGCAAACTTCTTAGAAGCAAGGGCTAAGTGAGCTGTGCAGCAACAAGAGTGCAGTCAGCAGCTCTGGTTCCTTGGGAAAGGCAGAACCCTTCAGCACAGCCACCTACCCAATCCTACTGTGGTCTCACTTCTGCACAAATTTGGGCAAAAGCATTGAATGCCAGTACAGTGGGGTCCATAGCTGAGGCACAGCAACTTTAGTACATGAGTACATAAAAGCAGCCAATTCCAAAAAGAAATGCATGAATACATAAAGAGCAAAGCTTACCTAGGAACAGACACCTTCCAGAGGTAAGAAAATATGTAGATACTTAAAAAAAAAAATCTATCCCACCCCAAATCTCACATAGTTGCTGGGCTACAGGAAGTGTGCTGGTTTTGACTGACCTATTCAAAACCAGTGTTTTGCCCAAATAGCCTTTCTTTGAGGACCTCCTCTCACCACAAGAGGCAGAGAGAAACGTGACAGATTTGGAGAAGCAGGTTAGCATAGAGACCTGCATTTAATTCCATCCACTGTTCCAGTGGTTAGGGTCCAAGGCAAATTACATGGTTTTGTTTTCTCTTATTCAATAAACATTTTCAACAACCTATGTAGTTTTAGGACTTTGCAAATGGCTGCAAATGCATTAATTGTACAAGAGACATGTGAGAAACCCTTCCAGTTGTCTTCCACTACCTTGTGTACAAAAATTAGGAGAAACTAAAATAACTTTATATCCTGCAGGTGTCTTTTGGAAGCACAGAAAGTTCTCCAAAATTGACTTTATATTGTATCACTGATTACAAGGCTCTGGATAATAAGTTCTGCTACAGCTTTAATTCATTGGCCTGATAAGGCTCATTGGTTGTCACAGAGCTCTGAAGTGCTGCTTCAAGGTGTTTTCTGGGGAGAGATTTCATTTTAGACAGGACAGGTTCAAGGATCAAGAAACTTAGGTCAAAGCATTTAAGCCACTGAATAACAAAGTCAGAGCAGCATCCTGCACCTGCAATGAATATCATTATTGGCTACAAAAGAAAAATAGTCAGCAAAGAGCTGGCTGAGCTGAGCTCCCTGTTGCATTAGGCAATTGGATCAGGCTATGGTATCATACCTGCCTTTTAGGACAACTGAACTATCCAGCAGCAAGCTGATTGTTTTTGGTCTAGTACCCACTGCTCCAGCACATCACCCTTCTGCTCTGAGGGCTGAGGGTTCACTGTGCTTTGAGACAACAGCTTTTACTGCAAACTAGACCAGGCAGCAGGTCCACACCTGGCTCCCAGGGTACCCCAGCTGATATCCTAGGACTCACTTGCAAGTCTGTGCTCAGTGCCCTCCTTCAGAGCTGGTTTCTAACACACGACCAAGCCACTGCAGGAATTCCTTGCCTTCTTTGTTGTGATTTGTTCTGGGTTTTCTTCTACCTTAAATGTATTTCATTCCTCATCAGCTACCCTGTTTTGTTCCCAGGGTCAATAATCTCTCTCTTGCTGAAAACAGGCATTTTATTTTGGGGCCATGAGTAACATCTGCAGCCCCCTCTTCTTTTCCGTATGTGTCACTGACAAGGTTTTTGCTCTTCTTTAGCCACCCAGATCAATGTGATGAATAATTATCACCTTGTCCTGACTTCTTGTGCTGCAGCTTAATTTTCTGGTTAGAGTCTTCTGTGTTACTTTAACTCACAACTCCCAATTTCATTTCAGTGATTTCATAACCCTTTTGAAAACACACAACACTTTGCCTTGAAGGCTTTTTCTGTTGCTCCCAAAATAAACTCCAGATGACTTTTCTACCTGTAACTTGAGGACACTGCTAGTATTTAAATACTTTGGAGTAGCTGACATATTTTGAAAGCTATTTTGAACTCAAGAGCCTTAACACAATGGGCACTGCCCTAGGTTCATTAATCATTCCTCCTTTCCCCAACAGTAATGCCATACAGCCTCAGCTACTGAGCCCTACAATAACAGAGCAATCCCAAAGAGTCCTCAAACATCCCTCTTAATCCTCTTAATTTGTTGTTCTTAACCCATGACTAAGGGAGGCATTTGACTGTGTCCAAGCACATCCACCACTGCTAAGGTATTTCTGAAACATGAAATTCCCTCCTCAGTTCCTTGAGAGTTTCTCTGCCATTTCCACACTGCCCTCCCAGCTCTGCTACTGTCAGCCAGCCCATTTTCTCCTCAGTCAGCTCTTACAGTGGCCTCTAAAACATTTTCTCTTGTCCTAAAATACTTTGCTCCTATCTTTGAGCTGCCAGCTCACCAAATCCCCACCTCCCACAGAGGCTGCCCCTGCTCCCAGCCATGCCTGTTTACTGCCTTGGTAGAGAGAGCAGGGCAGCCCCATTTCAAGGTGCTTTTCTCAGCTCTCTAGTGCAGGGTTCCCAATTCAATCATATAATTTACAGACCTGTTTTTATCCTTCTCTTTCAATTCTCCTGAACTTGTAGTTGAAACAATTTTAGTGTAGTTTGAAGACACCTGAAAACTACCTTAGCATTCTCATCTTAAGCAGTTTGAGTCCAGAAGTACCTATTTCAGCCATGCTTTGCCAGCTTGCTTCCATCCCATTACAAACATTTTCTGTTTCTCCTGATTTGCACAGCTCCTTCAATTTTGAAACTGCAATAAATCCTTTATTCCACCGTGGTTTTTGCCATCCTAAATCTAGTACCTCAGGTTCTGCCCCAGAAGCTCCCATTTCCCCACTTTTCCCCATGTTCCTGTTAACACAATTGGCATTGCAGTGCTGGCTCATTAATCACACCCACTCCCTTTTCAGTCTTTGGGACCACACTTTGATCAGCTGCATCCCTTATCTTACTACAGTCCTCACTAGTTTTGGCACCTCGTTCCTTGTTGCCTACCATAGCATCCTTTATTTCTGCTTATTTTTTTTTCCATTTGCTTGTGTATTGAAAAAAACAAACAAAAAACCCCACAAACAAACAAAAACCAAAAAAAAAACCAAAAACAAACAAACAAAAACAACAAAAACAAAAAAAACCACCAACAAACCAAACCTGGAAGACACAACTAATACAGAAGTCCTCTCTTACATCATCTATCCTGATTGCTGTACTCAGGAGGTTAAATATGGGCTTCAGGTGGTAATAAAAGTAATACATGATTCAAAAAATCATCAGTGCTTTGCTGCTATTTTACATGCTCCTTTTAAAGCAGATGTCCTAATTAGAATAAATTAAGTCTACTTATTTTTTTTAATAATAAAGTGTATTTTTGACAGTAATAGTAACACTAGTTGCTACATATTTTTTTCTGTGACTCATTTTAAGCATACACTTTACAGTCACTGCCAGGGCCAACATTAATTGTGCCTTGCACTATATCTTGAACTCTCCTTGAAGCAGTGCAAGTGTTTAAGTAGGCTAGACTTGCTTTTTAACTTGCCTTCTAGCATCAAAAAAATTTAATAAGGTCACCTAAAAGAGACAATGAGGTGTGTGGAACTTTCTTCTCTCATGCTTTTTGAAAGAGGTGATTAAACTTCCCTTCCTTCCTGCTATTTCTTCCACCACAAAATAGATGCAAGTGTATCTCCTTTCTACCCTGTCTCAAAAGCAGAAGCTGTTACACATCTGCAATAGAGCAAAAATGATGTGAGATAGACCCAGAGGCCAAGGTCCATCCAAGAGGCCATGTAGGCTGGCTAACAGGAATGGAGAGCCTGATGGTTTGCTGTTCAAATCATGATCAAACCAATTGTACCAAAAAAAAACACAACAAAACATTGCATAGGAAACTGGTATCTGTAGATTGACCAGACCTGTTAAACACAATTTCAGAAATTATATAGTGCAAAACTGCTAAGGATATTCCCCATGATTTTTTGAAGCTCTTGGTGAGAGTTCTATGCTCACATGAACGTTGAAAGAAAAACTGGCACGTTAAATACTTGTTCTGGAAAGTCTTCAGAAACTCTTCTAGCTGAGAAAGGTTTGTCTGTGCCTATTACTGCTGTATTTAGAGATAAGCAGTAGACACAAAAACACGCCTGTACACCTCACCTTTCTCTGATCCCGAGATTTCTGGAAACATATGCTGTGATGACACTTCTTTCCTTTGAGGGCCATAGTCAGAACTGACAAAAGACAAAGAGAAAACAGTTGACTTTCTCAAACCAGTTCTGCTTTTTAAATTCTCCCACTTTCCCAGGTGTGTTTCCTTTTAGCTGATGCAGGTGACCTGCTGACACCTCCCGTTCTTCATGCTACTGGAAATTGCCAGTTGATAAAATCACCAAGTCAAGAAGATGGAGTAGGGACCCACTTTTCATGCACACAGAGTGTTTTACCTTCCAAAACCAAACAAATCATTATTTCCTCACTGGTTTTGTTGTTAATCCAAGTTATTTGCAGAAATGTAGAGATCAGTGAAAAGAAAGTAACAGGGGTTTTGGACAAGGACTTAAAAGAAATGTTCCAAAGGTGCCAGATCCATTACTTGGAAAACACCCAGGCCAGATCAGAAATTTTTCATCTAAATTGTTTTTCAAAGGTAAACTGAATTTTGATTGAACTCATTGAGCAGAACTGCAGAATTGTTTGATACCAGTTCGAAATTCATCAGTGGTTTAATTACTTAGTAAAAATATGGAAGGGCTTCCTGGTTTATTCAAAGAACATTGTCTGCAGGAATGCAGAAAAAAGAATTCTCTTTTTCCATTTTAACAACTGGAAAAACCTGTGAAAGGTTAGAGATATTTCATCTTAATTTTGTATATATCCAACCAAGCTGAACAAAATTAATCTACATAAGAGAGAAACTATTTTTGTCCTAGGATGGTATCCCAAAAGACATTTTAATATAAAAGGGAATACATTTGGTATATCAAAAGATTTTATTCTTTTTTTTTTTTTTTAAAAAGATGATGTGGGTATTGCCAGGAGTTTATACCCCATTAAAAAATAGCAGCAAAAGCATTAGTGATTGTCTGCCTATAACAACATTTTACCATATCAGCCCTTTGCAGAGATTCAAACAAGTATTCAAGTAATTGTCTTTTTGCCCTAGTGTCATAAATAGTCAAAATTTTGCTCAGCCTTTCCCAGCTCTTATTTTAATGCATTATGCGGCTTCTCCAGGAACAGAATCATAGTTCAGCTCTCTGACAGTGTGAGTTCACACTGCAGGAAAGCTTCTGTGCCAGGGCTGCTTCAGCCACAATGCAGCATTTTCCTCCCTGAAGACCTCGTATCTGTGAGCACAAATTGGATAGATAAACTCCTTAGCATGGCCACAGCAGAACTTATAAATGCCTGACAGGAACGGGTTCCCTGCCACAACGCACACAAACCCCAGCCTGCCACGGCTGTTTTGTTACCTGTGAAATCTTTGGTACAGGGAACAGTCTGCATCTGACACTTCCTCAGGAAAGACAGACTTGGTTTAGTTCCATCTGTGTTTTACATGCGAGGCAGGAGGGCTTGATTCATACCACAAAATGTCCTGCAAGTGACAACAGAATAAGAGTGAAGCAGCTTTCACTGGCACAGTGCTGAGGGAGCATGGAAGCCAGCCACAGGCTGCTGTCTACCAGCAAGAGGAGATATCTGGAAGAAAATGCAGGTGAACATGGATCCTTTATTAGGAAAGAATTTCATTCAGGATCTGTGGCTTATCTGTTTACACCACAGCATCTATTTCATAAGCCAGCTTGTTGCTTTGTGACCAATTACCCTGGGATTTTTCTTAGCATTGTTTTATAAGTACTGCAAAAGGAAAATATTTTAAATTTGAATGATCTCTTTCAGGAAACAATTTTCTTTAGAAATATATCTTAGCCTTTTCTACAGGGATCAGTTATAAAACAATAATATTTTATGTACCTATTTAGGTGTGGATCAATAGAACTTATTTTCATGGCCATTGTGTTGATGCAGTAGTGACTGCTGAATTTGCCTCACTCTGTCTGCAATCATTAACAATTCAGAAAACTCCATCCTGCTGTAAACTGTAATGCTACAACTTCGGGATTTTAGTGGATATAGAAAACACACAGGAACAAAACCCAACACACAGAAAGCTATACTCTGAATGTGGGCTATGACTTAAAATCAAATTATCAAATTAAAAAATGAAAGTACAGTACTACAGCAGCTTCTCTTAAGCACTCTGTTTAGAAAAGGTACATCATTTCTCAAGTTGCTTTGTGTCATGTTGGCCTCATCATTAGAAACCATTCTGGAACATTCCATAAAACAGAATAAAAAATAAATTTGGTGTGGACAATGGGAATTTTTAATTCATTCAACTCAGCTTTACAAATCTACTCATCAGTTTAGTGTCGCCTTCAAACTAGCAGCAGAAAAAGCACTGATACCAGACCTGCCCGTGGCTTCAGAAGCTGAGAGAAAAGCGTGAGTTCTGGGGAGACTTGTCAAGCCCCATATTCCTGGCCTGGATCAGGAATGGTGTGGCCAGCAGGAGCAGGAAGGTCATTCTGCCCTGTGCTGGGCACTGGTGANGATCTTGAAGGTCTCTTCCAACCTAGTGATTCTGTGAAATGCTTGTCTCTGTTTCCTATTGTGAGAGAGCAATGTGAGGATCAAAATCTGGGAAGTTTAGAACTTTGATAAATGAATGTCCAGTTAGCCACAAATGGAGCTCCCAGAACAGAGAAACATCAGAGTTAGGTTTGCACAAAATTAACACTGCCCTCTGGGGAGGTCCATGATAATTTGGACTTTAATTAGTCCTAATAATTGATTTTTTGCGACTTCCATGGGACTTCACAACTGATCTAGCAGCCTCCAACGGGGGAATGAACTGTTTAGTAGACTGTTAGCATCATTTTTGAGCTGTATTCAGCCCCATCTCCTCCTGCAGACTCCTGCCATGCCATTCCCATGGCTCACACTGACACAGGCTGGGACAAGGGAGTGCCCCTGCAGTCACAACCACCACCCCGAGACTGAACAGGACACTGTTGCTCATGTCCCGTCATAAAAAAAAACCACTTGTGTTTGCTTTCTGAGGATAATACTGTAGCACTGCCCCTTTAACCAAGAGATACAAAAAACAAGTGGACAAAGCAAGAAAATACTGACTTTCTGACTGCTGTGGTTTTGGTTTGTGACGGATGATGTTTTGTGGGAGCTTCCTTCTCCCATTTTTCTTAAAAGCAGGAAACAAATAAATACTACAAATAAACTGTGACAACAATAAAGAAATCTGCTCAGGTGGCACTATTTGCTAAACACTACACAGATATCCACCTCCCTCCAGCCCTACTCCTTCCTCCTCAAGGAGCTACACCTGTGTCCTACTCCCAGGGAAAGACAGCAACATCACTAGAAACCAGCACCCCACTCTACCTAAGAAAAGTAATTAAAATCACCTTTATAATGGAAACTCCTAGCTTACTTTAGCTCTCTCAGTACAGCTCTGTTTAAAGGGAAAAAAAGTAAACTCTAGAAAAATTCATGCATTGCAGTGGTGATGAAGCAGATGCTGCAGCCAGGGTTGTAAATTTTAGTTAAGTAATAAAAGTGAGTGATACTAAAAAAAAAAAAA